>JAVJIF010003484.1:0-344188 GCA_038442645.1 Agave tequilana | reverse complement strand
AGTTGTCAAGTGATACAGACAGGTGTCAGTATTAGCATGTAGATTGTAGGTATCAAGCAAAAGCATGACAAGTGTTAACATATCAAGCATGTACTTGGTAAGTGATAGAGTAATAGCTGAGCATAATCAAGTAGAGCTGAGCAAGTTGGAGCGAAAACTAATGTACAACACTAAATGCTATCACGCTCAGCGTGATTACCACTCGCAAGGTAGCTAGACACACGTGTCGCAGCAAGCGTATGAACGCTATACTTCCGCTCACGGGAAGCCATGCTCTCACGGGGTAACGACGCTCGGACGGAGCAAGCGGTAAAGTGTTGACGCTAGGTCCGCCTATCAGGCGTAGCGTACAGAAAGTCCAGAGGACTTTAAACCTCAAAGGTTGTACCCAGAGGTTAGGCCCGAAGGCAAGGATACCTACAGAAGGTGTTAGTTCCAGATAAAATATATAAGACAACCAAGTCGATCAAACGAAGCGGGAAGGTCAAGAGGAAAGCGAGAACACTCGCCTAAGTCTTCAGAAAACATAGTGAAATCCCCGATCTCCGGAATCCAAGAAATCAACGCGTCAACGTGTTAGAGAGAAAGTGATAGAGAGAGGAGGAAATCAAGAGAGAGAAAGAGAATGAGAGAGAGGGGAGAGAAAGAGAGAACTAGAGAGAGAAGTACATGGAGAGAGAGTGTGCACAGGGGAATGTAGTGTTAAGAGTGAGACGCGGGAGTCGCAGACGCAGGGTTCGCGTTGCATAAATTCCTACAACGCGAGGTTCGAGACCCGCGTTCAAGTTATAACACAAGAAGAACGCGGACGCGGACGTGGGTTCCGCGTAGCGTTATCACGAGAAGAACACAGACGCGGGCATGAGCTCCGCGTCGTGTTGACACGAGAAGGACACAGACGCGGGCATGGGCTCCGCGTTGCGTCGATACAAGAACACAAAGGCCGCGTTATACAAATGTCAAGAACGCGAAGATTCGCGTTAAGGAATTGCTTGGACGCGGGGGTGAGATCCGCGTCAGCAATTTAACAGAGAGAGACAAGGAGATAAGAAGGAGTGAGAGAGAGATAGTACAGGAGAGAGAAAGAGAGGGAGAGAAAATAAGAGCAGGGAAGAAAGGAGATAGATGAGACGTAGGGAATTGGTGAAAGAAATCAAGGAAGAGAAAAAGGAAAGAAGGAAAGAAAGAAAGAAAGAAGAAGGAAAGAAAAAGGAAGGAAAAAGAAAGAGAAAGGGAGAGAAGAGGAGAACGGTCGGCCATCTCCGGCCGGCCGGCGGCGACGCCGGCGGCCAAGGCGGCAGCCCATAGGGCAGCCCCAACCCGACCAAAGAAGGGTGCAAGTCTAGCTCATTTTGAATTTTCAAAATTTTGAAAACGATGTTTCGGAGAGCGACGAGTTGGCTAGGATGGAAGAGCTCGCCGAGGAGGAGAACTTGGTGTGATCGTTGGTGGCTAAGGTGGTGTAGGTGGTGGTGGAAATGGTGGAGAAGTTAATGGAGGTTAATGGGTTATGGTGGAAAAAAGAGGAAAGAGAAGGTGGTGAAGTTGTTGTTAGAATGGAGGAGGAAATGGAGGAGAGAATGGTGGAGGAGTGGTGAGTTGGTGGTGGAGGAGAAGAGGGAGAAGGTGGCGGCCATGCCATGGAAGGGCAAGAGAGGCTGTTTTTTTTTTGTGCTGCCATTTTCGTTGGCTGCTTCTTGCTGGAAGAAGAAAGAAGAAGAAATGAAAGAGAAGGAAAGAAAGAGGGGTGGTTATATAAGGGAGAATGATTATTACAATATTGCCATTCCCATCCTTACATAAAGAGACTTGCGTCTCCACTAAATGGGCTGCGTCCCATAAAAGCAAATCTGCGTCTAGGCAAAACAAAGTCAGACGCGGAGACGAGGTCTGTGTCCGGGAGGAAAACGCAAGAGTCGCGTTAGACATAAAAGACAAGAAAGCATGGTTGATAAGATTCAGAATTGATCTTGCAGGACAAGCATTAAATGCAGTATGGAGAGCATCCCTACATTAAATGTTGAACCCAAATTGGTGAAACTCGCGTCTAGCGAGGAGAGAGAAAAATGGAAAAAGAGAAAAGTAAAATATTTGGATAAAATTCCGGTATCTGGGAAAACACTGAAAACTCCAGAAAAGTCCAAAAATTTAAGTAGCTTGAAAAGCTTCCCCAAAATTTCAAAAATAATAAATATTATTAAAAATTTTTGGTGAAATCAGTTTCAAAAATTCAATCCCATTTTCAAAATAAAAATTCTGAAGTCAACAGTCAACACCGGTCTATATCGGGTCGGCCGGATTTTGATAAAATCTGAAAAATCTCAGAAAATGCCTGAAGGAGAAAATATAATTCTAAGAAGAAATATGAAAGCAGAATTTAGAAATTTGATTCCAATTGTAAACTAAAATTTCTGGAATCAACCAGTGATACTGGCCGACACCAATCCAAAGGAATTTTGATAAATTTAGAAAATTCTCAGAAAAAGTATTTAGATAGAAAATGTGATTTTAAGAAGTTACAGGAAAGCCGTTTTTAGAATTTCAACTCCATTTATAAATTAAAAATCTGAGAATCGAGCAGCGGTATTAGTCAACCCCGGTTTTGAAGATTTACAACTTAATTCAGAAAAATTCCAGAAAATCATGAAAAATCTATAATATTGGAAAATGATATTTAAAACTGAAACCGGTCAAATCAAAATAGCAGAAATACCAAATCGAGCAATACTCTAGGATCGAACTCCCGGTTCAGACTAGGGCTGACTCCGAGTCCACGAATCCCAATCCACAACAAAACGATCATATAAAAATTCATAATACAAAACAAATACTGAAATCAAATCAAAAAAATACGATCAAAAATATGAATACGCAACTAAGTACGTATTCCGGGAGCGGGGTGTTACATATAACATCCTTATTCAATAAGCCATGAAGAAATGCATCTTCACATCTATCTGATATATGAGCCACTGTCGAACTACAACTACTATTAGTAAATTACGAGCTGTAATTATCTGAGCAACACATGCAAAGTCTCAACGTGGTCAATCCCATGCTCCTGAGTGAATCCTCTGGCAACAAGGCGAGCCTTGTACTGCTCAATGAAACCACCAGGTCAATATTTGATTTAGAAGAGCCATCTGTAACTCACAGGTTGAACACACGCCGAACGAGGAATAATATCCCAAGTACCAGTCTGCTGAAACGCATGAAATTCCTCTGCCATGGTCTCTCTCCACTTGGGTATTGAACCGCCTCCTGGTACGATCTGGGCTCACGAATAGTATGTATGGTGGAAGAAAAGCCTGAAACTGTGGTGAATAGGATATCATGCTAGAAAATTAAACTACCCAAGAGGACCAGTATAACCAGAGGTAAGACGGGTAGGTGGCTTGTGGAGGGCTCTCTGAGCGACGGAGAGGAGGTGGCGGTGGCGATAGTGTTAGAGGAGAGGATGGTGGTAGCGGCGACGACGACGTAGTAACTGGTGGGTCCTCATGATCTAGATTCGGGGTCGGTATAGTAGCAGCGAGGACTATAATAGAATGATCAGCTAAAGGAATGAACACATTAGAAGCCAAAGGGATCAGATCAATAGAAACTCTAGAAGACTCAACAGATGGTGTATTAAGTGGTGACAGAAAGTGAATATCAAGTTGCTCAGAACTAATACTGATTAAGACACACTTAGCTGATCGGACAGATAGCTTGGTGTGCTCGTTCAGAGGAAGAAGGACATAGCAGGTACAACGAAACGTGCAGAGCATGCTATAGTCGATAGGGTGAAGAAAAAGATGCTCATGAGGTGACTTGTCAGTCAAGACAGATGATGAGGTGATGTTAATAAAGTTGACAGAGGTGAGAACAGCTTCTGCCCAATAACTGCGAGGAACAGAAGAGGATATCAACAGAGCACGAGCAGTATCAAGTATGTGATAGTGCTTTCGCTCGGCTATTTTATTCATATGTGTACAGGCAGGACTACTGGCAGAGAGTACTATGAAACTGTAGGGAAGATCTTATCGTAGTGGAGATATACTCACGAGTACGATCAGCACGAAATATCTTAATCTTCGCATTGAACTAAGTATGAATCGTACCAATGAAATTTTAGTATATAGTAGAAATCTTATATCGCTAACGCATAAGATACACTCAAGTAAACCTCGTGAAATCATCAACAAAACTAACATAATATAAATATCCAGACCTAAATGGGATTGGAGTTGGGCCCCAAATGTCAGAATGAACTAACTGAAAAGGAGTAGTGGTCTGAGATAAACTGTTATTAAAAAGTAAACTAAGTGTTTTCTACCTTACAACCCATATATAACGATAAAGGAGAAAAAGAAACTTGTCTAAGAGCTCCACTATGAAATAAGCTCTTTAGACGTGACTCTGAGATACAACCTAGGCGTTTGTGCTACAAATCGGCAATAGACAGAACGACAACAACAAGATTATGACTCGAAATATTACTGACAGGGATATGAAGAAAATCAAGATGGTACAGTCTCCCCTCATATGAGCATGAATAATCGTCTGAGCTGACTGATGATCCTGCACAGAACAAGTGAAGTAATCGAAAGTAACGATGAGATCAATTTCGCACAAGCTACTGATGGATATGAGGTTCATTCATAAATGTGAAATGTGTAAGACTAAAGGCAAGGTATTGTGGGAGAGATAATAGATCATGTCTGTGTGTAATGGCTAGATGTGAGCCATCAACTGTATTCAGTGGTAGAAAGTGTGATGGAAGTGGGGTGATAGCAAATAATGTGGTAGAATCGGAGATCATGTGATATGAACACCAGAATTTAAAATCCAAGGTGAAGACATACCCGAGGCAGCAGAGAAGGCCGAGGCAGAGGATCCAGTGAATGCTGACTGGCGCTGGAATTGTAACTCAATCTGAGCAAGTCAATGCTGGATATTTGTAGGATAAGAAGGTGAAGGTTGAATTGTAGCAAGTGATATGGCGCGAGGTTCTGCTGAAGAAGTACGAAGGGAAGGAAGTCCTGTTGCTTCCTCCGCTATTGTGCCTAAACTAGTAACTCTAGATGACGATTGAAACACTCGTGCTCACTGTGGCATGTCTTCTTATAGTGATTGTAAGATCTGGAGTGGCGGCAAAAATGGCCAATATGACTATTCTTGCAGATGGTACAATAGAGTCTGCCGGTGGCGTTGCTGCGAGGGCCTCTTGAAGAAAAAGACCAAGGTATGACTGCAAGTACAGTCTCAATGCTAAAGTGGAGATTGAGTGCAAATGAGTTCCTCTGCAACCAGATCAGAAATAGCAAATCTAAATTAGGAACATGATCTCTGTGAATGATCTGACTACATAATGGCTGGGTGAATAGCCATAAGGAATATGAACAACTGATAACGGACACGGAGTGCTCTAGAAGCATCAGAGCCAGGCGCGGTACCCTCCAATTATTGTAATTCTCTCCAAAATCTCCGCATATGAGTGTGAAAATCCCGTATGGTGTCATTTTCTATTTAGCAGACAATGGCTGTACGAGAAGCTGGTACTCCCTGACACCACTAGACTGAATATACTGATTTATCAAGTGAATTCAGATTAAGATTGCTGAGAGAGCTGAAGGAGATCCGCTTATAGCGTGCGATCAACGGAGGCAATGATGTAGGAGATGATCATCGGTCATGATCGATCCAAGTTGCCTTTGTTGTAACAGCTGTACTCTTGACCTCTGTTGAAGTCTCAGTTGCCGGCTCAGATGGATAGGGACAAGTGTCGCGAATATGTTCCCAAGAGAGTGCTTAAGAAGTGTGTTGCAGATGTGAAGGGAAAATCGGTGGACACTAGAAGATACTATCGAAACTGAGGCTCCAAACTGTTCACGCCACTGTTCACGCAGTGCTCGGATCCTCCACGGGTTGAATCACTTAAACCTGAGTCGTCGTGTGATGTCGGATTCAGGTTAGGGTTGGTCCTTCTTGAACCCGTTTAGGATTCAAGTCCAATAGCCGCCGGGAGGAAAGCGTCGGGTAGCGATCTGGGCTGGATGACACTTGTTGAGTAATGATTGATCTAAGGAAAGCATCGGGCAGCGATCTTGGCGTGAGATGGTGTCGAGGTGGGCGCGAACTAGTGGTCGGGCAACGATCTGGTGTCGATGTGGGCGCGATCTGGTGTCGGGCAGGATGGTAGGGTTGGAGGCGTCAAGGTGGGGTACGAGTTGGCATCTAGGCAGCGATCTGGTGTCGAGGTTGGGCGCGAGCTAGTGGTCGGGCAGGACGGCACGACTGGAGGAGTCGAGGTGGACGATCTTGCGGACCTATCTGGAGCCCTGGAGCTTGGCGGTGAATTTCTTCTCGACGTTGAGAACAACGTTGTCGGTGCTGCAGACGCTGAAGGCGGAGTTGATTTGGATTGGGGATTTGGATTAAATAGAAATTTATTAGAAATTTGGATGGGAATTTGAATTAGGGATTGATAAAAAATTTAGCTCTCATCCATGTTATAATAGTTGAAGAAGGGGGAAAAAACTCACCCGTGTGATGGACCCTTTGCTCAGGGGACAGTCCCCGTCGAAAGGAGCTCTCCTCTCCAGGTAGCCCAACTCACCCTACGCTGTCTCTCTCATGATCGCCAGAGCAGGCATTCAATTCAATAAGTTTTGGAGGGTCTAGAGCAGATTGAAGCAATGGAGATGGAGGAGTCAAGAGATTCATCCTCAGTCTTGGGCTTGCAATGGTGGCCAGGGTGCTATTGGGACTTGAGTCGAACAAATAGTCCCACATCGACTAGACATGATGATAGTCTTGAGCATTTAAAGGTATAGGTGACTCTATTTAAAAGGCTACTCTTTTGAGATGGTGTCCCGAATCCTTACAAGTAGGACACACATTACCCTCCCCCGAGGAGGTTTTGCGAGGGATGTGTATGATGTTTTTTGTATTCATATTGAATAAGGAAGCTTATCAATTTGAAGGGGTAAGGAAACCTTCAGAGAAATGTATGGTGCAATGAGAAACTTCTTAGGAACAACATTTTACTCTCTCTTTTGCAATCCAGGTGAAAGGCCACTCGTTGACAATTTGTTCAACCCTGAAATTACTTTTTCAGCTTTCTGTCTGAATAACTGGCCAAGTAAATATTCTTGTTTCTTTGCCAAAATCAATTTCTTGATGTCTTATGATCTGGTTTATCAGTCAACTTGTACTACCAATTATTTGTGTGTGTTCTAGTCTGTTGATACTATGCAAAATACTCTGGTACTTGAATTATGAGTGTGTGTTTTTTTTTTTTTTTTGAGAAAAAGACCGTGAGGCCGAAAAAGCCTCCAGGCATTTCATTAACAAGAACGTAACGAAACAATCCTGAAAAATGGAGAGAAAAAAGATGTAAAAACACAAAATTAGTACACTCGAAAAAAGAAAAAACTCCAATAGTGGTTCACCGTTAGATGTCATGGTGACGCTTCCGCGTTGCATCCAGGCCCCTACGTGACCTTGTAAGCGATGTTTAGTTTCCGACCAACCCGAAGTGTCCTCACTCCATCCTAATATGACTGAATTATGAGTGTGTTATGTTGGCATTTGCAAATAAACAGAAGATATTTGCTTCGAATTTGAATTCAGATATCCACACTAGATGAACATCAAGAATGTAGACTCTTAAATTTCAGATTGAATTCTTCTACTTTAATTGCTGACTCACAAGCAGCCACACAAGTCACATCAGAACATTAAGTATACTGAACAAGTAAGCTGATCAGTTTTGCATTATCTTCTCTAGGAGTGCAAGGAAATTTACAGGAAAATGTCAACATTTGCTTTATATTTGGCAATTGAGGTCAAAAGGGCAATGACCTGATAATTGGTTCAACCCTGAATTTGACCTTGTTAGGTTCAATTCCAAGTGCCACAATTTTTATTTTCTGTAACTTAATCAGCTGAAACAGTTATATAGTTAAACATGCATGAAGTATCTAAACCCTCTTAAATAATCAAATCTGATTGCTTGCTGTGTGGCCATCTGCCTCATCAAGTCACACTTCAGAATATTAAGAAGTAGGAAGTTTAACTTGTTTATTAAGATTAAGATTGTTCATGCAACAAGATTGAACCAGTTATATTATCTTATTTCAACAGATAGAAATGGCAACTGCTTTATAGCAAATATAGTCAAGGAAAGATGGTTGGTTGACTATATCATTAATTTCTTTTTTTCTCTTTTCAGAAATCTTAAATTTTCAAAATAACTTATTGTTTGAGTTCATACTCATGAGCAGCTTTGATGGTTTGAAATAACTTATTGTTTGAAATTTCAAGATAACTTATCTATTTCGATGGTTTGAAAGTGTAACAGATTTTACCTAAAGAATTCAACAGTTGGCACAAACAGTTCGACTCCCAACAATTTGTTTTTAGGGGAGAACTCAGGCATTTGAAGGAGTAAGATGGGTTATAAAATATTTTGGGAGACGATTTGAGCTGGCAGCTTAAGACAATATATGAAAAAGTGGAGCGGGCTGAGCCCAGCCAACACTTGGTTCCGCCCCTGCAAGTAGCATAACCTGTCTTTTATTTGAGATATACTAAACAAAATGCGTCATTGCTCACCACATCGAGCTAGAGCCCTCCCAGTGAGGTAGACCAATTAGTAAGATTAAAACTTAATTCGACCAGGAAGGGAAGTTTCTAATGGAGTCTTGGTTCCAATGTTATTTAAACCTTTATCCAATCACCTTTCTGTTTGATACGAGACCAATTTCACACATTCTGTTTTTTTTGCCGAACACATTTAATTCATGTTGCCTATACGAGAATTCTCACTTTGACTAATGTGAGTCATGTGTTCCAACAATAGGAACTCCCAGAATCCAACAATTCATAAGTTATCAGTGTAGGGGTGTTTGGTTTGAAGGAAATGGGCGGAAGTAAGGAAATGGGGAAGTATAATTGATCACTTCCCTATCTATCCAAACACCGGAAAAGGAAAATAAGAAAACCCCTTTTCCTTTTCTATTCTCTCTTTTACACAACCATTTCCTCACTTCTAGAGTGCTACAGTTAATTTTGTGGTCATGTAAATCTCATTTGTAATAAGTTGTAGCGCAAAACAGTTAATTTTTTGATCATGTAAATTTCACTTGCATTCTAATTACAGTCCATTTTTATTTTTCTTAATTAATTTTATTTTAATATTATTTTGTGGTCAACTTTTTCACTTCCACTTCCACATTACCATCCAAACACCAGAAAAGACATAACATTTTCCAAACTACACTTCCCAACAACATCCAAACACCGGAAAACTTACTAACTAATTCTCAAGTTCCAAAGGGAACTATTATCACTTCCTCACTTCTTCACTTCCACACTTCCACCCTTAACCAAACAGGCCGAATCTGCAGTAAGGCAGTCACATGAAATCTCTTTCACTTGAGTATGGTGTCTCTTCCTTCACTTTCTTTTTTTTTTTTCCCCTAAAACTTCAACAATTCTTCTTTATATGCTGTTTTTTTCAGTAATAATATTTAGCTCCAACTGTATTATTATTATCAAAAGTTTTTTGTTCTCATAGAATCATAGTCCCTTCCGAAAAGAGAAAAATACTTGCTGCAGATTCCCCAATGTACACTTCAATAAAACCCCTAAAACGCCTTGTAACAGGAGTTGGCGACCTCACTAAGCTTTCATTACTAGATTTCTTTTACTTTTCTTACTTTTATTGTTTTTTTTTCTAAAAGGAGAAGTACGTATAGTGGCCGGAGCCCAGATTTAAAAAAAAAAAAAGGTGGGCACAAAAAACGGATCAAGTGTACTTCTGGTTGCCGATCTCTTTTAAAGAAACTAGGACATTTTTTGGACGAGTCTGAGGGGCACAAATCAAAAACCGAAAGTACTTTTTAGACAGGATGACGCACGCGGGGGGCGCATGCCCCCTGGCTCCGCCACTTAGTACGTATTCGGAGACTAAGCTATTATTTGTCTCTCTCTAACTTAACCTATCCTTATTTCTCTTTAAAAAACTCTAAAAGAGGAACGGACAAGTGGATTTTGCGACTGCTATCTGGAGAAAATTTTTCAGATATCACATTATACTCAGTTATCACACACCCACGCCCACAACTGTGATTAAACTTTATGGGACTACTTTTACGCGTAGACACTAAATAAGTCAAAAAATTACAAATATTTATCTTTGTGCGAAGATTTTGATGCATCTAAGGCAGTGTGTATCAGTAGCGTATGCATTTAGACATTTAGCAATAATCCAAGTACCAGAAAGAAAACTTTGCGTGTTGTCTGAAATTGCCTGAATTGAAATTTTGCTAGAAGTGAATTGTATCAAGGAGGTACGGAAACATTACAATTTTTGCGAAATTGCGCCTCGTCGCATCAGACCAAGTCAACAGAAGCGCCGGCCACCAAAACTCGGTACCGTTATAAAATGCACGAATCATCTCGTTCCCGCGATCTCTTCCACTTCTTCCTCGATCTCTCTCAACTGCTTTCCTCTTCTTCCCTCCTCTCTCTCTCTCTCTCTGTGAGTCGGCCATGGCGTCCTCTTTTAGAAGCTTCTCGACCTGCGGGCTCCTGCTGCTCGTCCTCTCACTCAAGGTAAACCTCTCGTTTTTGGCTAAAAATGCTTCCTTTTTCCTTGCTGGAGCTCAGATCTAGGGCGAATGCGTGGAAATTACGGCCGATTTTTTCTTTCTTTTTGGGAAATGTTTGGAAGTATAGTGTTTGGGTTTGTGTGCAGAGACTGAGTGACACGCCCAATTTGGGTTCTAAGAATTCAGTTGGTTCATTTTGGAAATGTGTATTGAATTCACTTTTATTTCATATGGGATTAGAGAATTGAGTTTATATTAGGTACCTTGTGCGATCCATCGCAAACTTTGCACTAAGCTCAGTAGTGTCTTGAATATTTAGGAAAAGCCTTGGGAACATTGTAGTTTAATTTTCATGATTCATATGAAATATACCAGTTTTATGGACTCTGAGATGAAATGGTAGTAACATTATTTTTAATCCCGCATCTTCTACTCAATTGAAGCTGCCATTAATTTCTTATGAATACACTCATTTATGATGCCGCCCATCCATCTCAACATTCATATTTCGACTAGAGATGGTTTGAATAAATGCAGTGTAGACTGATGGTTGGACTTCTAAGAGGATAGGATAGTAGTTGAAGAAGATTAGAGATAGACTAAAACAAACATGAAGTAATGCAGTGGAACAAGAACAAAAGAGTGTAATTTGATTAGTGGAGGTAGAGTTAAACAAGGTGAGTGGGAAAAGGATTCATGTACTTGACCCCAAAAGTTTGGGATAAAGGATTTGTTGTTCTTGGTGTTGCTATTCTTATTGTCAGAATATCTAGTCCATTTATTCTATTCAACTTCTCTACGAACAACAGTGAAGCTCGGACTCCATGGTCACTCGTTCATTGTCCAAAACCTTTTCTTGGTTCAACATTTATTTTACTATTCTAATATGTTACATTCATTTTTCTCCTTTTTGTTAATCATATAAAACATGGAAGACAAGTCCTGGTATAAATTCCTTGTTAAGGTAACTTTACGAATTTTGAGCAAAACCTGCACCATCCTTTTGTTTTGTTTTTTGCAAAAATTATTGCAATGTTTTCAGCTTTTTATGCTTACACAATGGAGTAAAAGGGACCTCTTCTCTTGTTTGCTTGCATTGTATAAATTTTATGAACGTCAAGCCATTGTTAGTGAATGGTCAAATTATACAGATTTTCAGGGGTTTTTGAACCTTGACATTGTTGTAACAGTGAACTTCTAATGTAAGAGATGACAAGTAAAGAGAGATTAAACAGATAGCAATATAAGCTAATAGAAATAAAAGAAAGGACAACACACCAGTATTTAACGTGGTTCGGTCAATGTGACCTACATCCACAGGAGAAGACAATAAGAGGAATCCACTAATCAAAAGGGGAGAATATTAAAGATTACAACTGTAATCTTACTCATCCAAACCCAATGAAATCTAACTCACTAGAGCTTAATAAAAGGAAGATAAATGGTAAGGAAAGGAGATGATAATACAATATTAGTAACTCTCTCGTTCTTACTTTCTTGTCTTGAAATCTCATGCAATGTGATTCCTATTTATAGGCAAAACTTCTAAACCTTTTCATCACTTCACCCCACACATACATCAAAATCATAGGGTGGTCCAATTGATTTCATTAGGGTGGCTAAGATCTTCATAGGGTGCTATGATTTTCATAGGGTGGCTATTGATGACTTTTAGAGTGGCTATTGATGACTTTAAGGGTGGCTAGAGATTTCATAGGGCGGCTAATTGATTTTGAGAAAAAGTCTACAAAGATGGCTTGGTTGGTTTTTATTCATTAAGGACATATCAACAGACATAAATGAAGAAAGATTGTAATGATGGGTATGAGTGACGTTATGATGGGTAAGAGTGAAGTTCAGAACTCGACTCGAGAAACCTCTATTTTTTTCACTTTTCAATTGGAACAGTATTAGTTTTACAATATAGCCGAGACGTGAAGGAAACATAAGAGACATTCTCATCCCTTTCCCATTTTTTGACAAATTATGATGTTTCCTCATCCCTACATCCCATCAGGCCTAAATAAAGCCAAGTCAGTTGCCTCCAACGAAAACGATATCCACATAATGATTTCATCCATCTCATCATTTCCTTCATCTCACATGAGGTGAAAAAGACATCATCGCCACCTCTCATGAAACTCATCACCCCTTGGTTATTTTCTCCCTATTGATTGTGGACCATTCTCTTTAGGCCAATCTCAACCAAAGAATTTTTGTTCATCCCTAATGTTCTCATAGATCCATTTCCAAATCTACCCCTCATCTTATCATGACCACTCTCAAGAACATGTTGATTATTGGAACCAAGACACCGTCCTACGACATCCCTTCATTAGTTTACCTTGCATATTACTCCTAATTGTAAAAATCTTCTATTCTCAAGTATCCCAATTCATTCTAAGCTTATAAAATTCATGCTAGAACACCCAACCTTCTAACTTAGGGTCGTGTTCAGGGTTATTGAATTTTTCGAACCCTTCACAATTTCCATTTGAGATTGCATGTTCGCAATCATGGTACTTTTACAATCCAAATCGACAAAATTGGCAAACCAAAATATAAATGAATAAAGTAATGAAATAGGGAAAACGCTTTTATACTCAGGTTAAAAAAAGGAAGGAAGCTTATGTGTGGCGTGCCTACATGTTATTTGAACATTTAATTTTTCATTGGACATGTGGTGTGCCTACGTCACACACAAGGATCAAAAAATCTTTCATATTTCGTTTCAACTAGGTGACCTGAAGATTACTATCCCCATCATACAGTGTTCTAGGGCTACTCATGTTTTCTTTTTCATTTTCGTACCGCATGCCAAAGTGATCCACGTGTCAAGTAACATTGGCCATGTTAGAAATTGAGTAGCATCCCCTTCTCCATTTAGCCTTAGCCTCTGTCCCAAAAGAGAACCTAATAAAAAAAAAAGAAAATTTAGCCAAACCCATTTAGGATCCACAATATGTAGAAACTTCAAGTAAGCAACCATCTTTATTCTCATTAAATCATTAAAGATATCTTTCAAAATTGAGTTCAAGGCCCACTCTTTTTTAATCTTCTTACATTTGTTAATTGCTTTTTTTGAATTTCATGACCTAAACCTTGTCCATAATCAAGGCATTTTTTAACTTCTAATCCTTTTTTTCTCACATTAAATTCCTTATTCTTTTAATTTGCTGTTCTTTTAATTCGTTGCATCTGCCTTTCAATTCAATCAATGTAAAGGTCTTGTCCCCATTAAGAACTCTATGTACTTGGTTGTTATTTAATTTATTTGCATTTCAGTGGTTGTTTTACTTAGGCCTTTTCCATTTCAACTCCTGTTTATCTAATGTCACTGCACTTTTAATTCCCATATTGATTTTATGCATGATTTTATACTAACCCTCTTGTATTTTGATTTTCATTTTTAATAATAAGGCCCGCCTAACAATGTTAAACTATTAATCCTCTAGAAGTAGCTCTTAGGCCCCTTGCTCCTTTTTGGGTTAGCACTGACCTTCAACAAAGAGAATTTGCTCTCTTCTAGGTTTAGGTTGTCATGGATAGGCGGCCCATTGATATGAGCTTTAAACAAAGAGTAAATTATCTTAGTTCGTAGGTTGAGCCTCCCATGGCAATTGTTTTACTTCAATCCACTTCACAACCTTGATTTTCTCGTTTAATTTCTGTCTCTCATTCCCATCAATAGGAGTAGTAATTCATAGGTTGTGTCACATCAAATCTAATAGTTCATTTGTTATTAAAGTAATTAATTAACACAGTTAAAGAGCTGAGTTTTTGACTTAGGAATTACAAATATGAATTAGTATAAAGTTAATTGTAGTAAGGTTGATAAGAACATATATAAAAGATTACTTAGTGCTTGTTAATTTTAACCCTACAAGAGTAACTTTGAAGGAGCATTGGTTAACTGCCGAGGAGTAAGGGGGAGTTGGTCCATCTTCCTTCTTATTTCAAGACCCTGAACACTGCCCCCTTTTGTTATTAATTGTATTCATTTATTTTCCTCTTTAGTTACACGACATGTCAAAAGTTGTTGGTGACAACTCCCTCATCCAAGTCAAGTGAGCATCTATAAGGAGGGAATCAGAATTTACTATAGATTATTAACTATTGTAGAAGTACCATTAATCTGAACGGTACGGGGCTTAGTTTTAAGCCATCCAGAAGAATCGGTTGGTATCACCTCCAAGATATGGTATAGTGTTAGATTTTGAGGCAAGAACATAAACAATAGATCCCAATGATGATAAAGGGTCTTCCATCTGCCCTTCTAATTAATACTTTGAATCTAGCATTGGTGCATGCATCAATTATGGCCTCCCATCGTGCATTTGATGCAACAAATCTCTTTTCTAACTCCTTGCAACTTTAATATATCTTCTTGCCAAAGACTTTTGTCATGGCATCATAAGGAGGTGAGAAATCAGATGGAAGACTATTATTTTGTCGTTAAGGCAATATGGTCGTGGTTATAGGAGAAACCGTAGCTGAGATGCATGTGCAAAATTAGTGGTTTAATAGTAGGTTCTGCACCAACACTATTGCATTGTGACGTTCTTTTTTACAATTACAAAACAATCGTAGCAAAATGAAGAAAGAATTTTTTTTATGGAAACTTCTGAAGAAAGTTCATAAACTCTAATACGAAACACATTGAAGATTTAGAAGAAATCTATCTTATTAACGAAAAGTTTCAAACTAACTTGACACTTAATAAAGAATATGTTTATAACATTTTAAAAACTCAACCCGTTAACTTATGTAGCTAGGAAGCAATTTTTTTGTAGACTAATAATATAAAATATAACATATAATGGGTAAGTAGTGGAAAACCAATACTATAATTGAACCAACAAAATATCCCCCTGTTTTATGCCTGACGTCAACTTCATACCTTTGTTGTTAGTGGGGTGGGTCACATGAGTCATGTGTCTCGGCCTAACAAAAATTAGTTAAAATGCTCTCATTAAGCTGAGTAGTTTTTAGCAGACCATCCCAATCATATTTAAATGAAGTCCCCTCAGTTTAGTGGGCATCTTGGCTAATTTACGTTAATTATGACTGGCCGATTTAGGCTAGGAAGGCAGTCATGTGACGCCCCCTGATGTGAAATGGTGCATGCGTGTGAATCAGAAATCAGTGATAGAACAAAACTTCGCTACGTTTCACCAACTATATGATTTTGGGTAGGAAAATAATTTAAACTAATATGGAAACAAATGTATTTTTATAACATGTCAGTTATAGTGGTACCATTTTAATCTCAAATATACTGATGCAACTACTCAGTTATGGTAACAAAACTTGTACAGTCAATATTATGATGAGTAAATACAGGATAAATAGAATCTTACAATCTCACTATTTATGACAACATATATAATTTATAAAATAATAGAGATGGATATCAACTCACAAGTAAAAGACCGGGTAAAGAAAATTACCTACTGAGGATTACAGAGACCTTAGTGATATGTAGAGGATACCGATGTGTAGAGCTCATTGTTACGATCGTAATGCCTCGAAAGTACCTGATTCGGACGCCAGTTGTGAGAGATACAACTCATAAACGAAGAGAGATTGATAACGAGTTTGTTTGTGACTGGACCCATTACTGTAGCAATCAGGTTGGGGTTGGGAATGTAGCTCACAGGTTTAATGACTTAAACTGAACTTAGCTTCTTTGAATGGTAGATACGGGTCTTGCTGGGTTCACATCTGATTGCTTCTTGACCCAATTCGAACTCTTTCCTTCTTATTTCCTCTTGCAGGTGGCCTTTTCTGCGGGCGATGGCTTAAACGGGGCTGACGAAGCTCGTGATCGAGTGCGGGAAGAGGAGTAGATCGGGGGGACTTAGACCTGGATGATGAAGTAGCGAGGGCGTGGGTGATTTTGTTGGTCATGGCGTTGATGCCATTGTCGAGAGTTAATGATGGGTTTCTTGTTGTAGTGGATGGAGGAAGAAGAGAAGGAATGGAGAAGGTGGTTGAGGAGTTTCCGTGGCTAGTGGGAGAGGTGAGAGAAGGGGGAGGATTGGGTATTGGTGGTGGTGATGGGCAACGAAGAAGTTTGAGGGTATTTGGGTTGCTGTGAATTTGCTGGTTTCTTGGGTGGAGAGATGGGAGAGAGAAGAGGAGGGAGAGAAGTTGGGTTTTCTGCTGTGAAGAAGAGAGGGAAACGAGGATAGCTGTTAGTTGAGATAGAGGAGAAGGAAAAGATTAGTCTTAGGTTTCATTAGAGAAATAAGGAAGTTAGTTAGGATCATAAATCTAAACAAATTTGGAGAAGCAATCTCACAAATAAATTTCACTCAAAATTCTTCATTAAAAATTTTAACTAATCCCAAGAGTCTATAAATAGACTTTATACAATCCAGTTTTGATATTCTCGATGTGGGACTAAACTATTGCAAATAAAATAAAAATTTCAACTCCTAATAAAAACTCAAAATACAAATAAAAAGAGAAAAATACATAAAAGAAAATACATAAAAGTTTTCAATTGCTTGAACCAATTTAGACTGGAGTTCTTCTGCCTGCTTCAGCTCTTAATATCTGCATCATTCTCCCCAAGTGGGAGTAGACTCGACCTCGTCAGGTCAGATGGGATAGCGCTTCTTTGCTGTACTAGATCGATCTACTGCAAATCACCTCGATCTAGCTGTGAATTAACAATCGGTGCTTTTCCTTTACAGCGGTTCAAGTACCTATGAGTTTCACCAGCTTTTGTGGTGATAGTCTCATCCTCTAAAATTTTATCAACTTCTCTAGTGTAATGAGATGAGTATCTGGGAGTAGGGTAAGTGGGGGTCTCTCAGAGAATGGCTTAGAATAAGGCTTAAAACTAATGAGCTACAATCAAAACCCTTATAATCCACTAGATTATTAATATTAAAGATACAACTAATGCCATAATCTTTAAGAAGATTTATAACATAAGTATTGCAATTTAGTTTATTCAAGATCTTGAAAGGTCCAGCACTGTAGACATGCAACATCTTAACAGTTCTCGAAGTAAATTGTTCGGATAAATCTGAACCATCAAATAATTGTCTACATTAAAGTTTTAAATATTCTTCTACTTTCAGTTCGTAAAGTAGGCTTCACGTTGTTCTGTTTATTTTCATCACTGATCTTTTTGTATAGTTTGTGCACATGTTTGTGTGATGCAAATGCAGATGCAGACTCGAATGCGCTATTGCTGAATAGTGTCGGCAGTGAGGGAGGAAGCGGTTTACGGGCAGGGTATGCATGTTAGTGAAAGATGAGAGGGAACGCAGCAATAAGAGGTGGAGAAGGTGGAGTTGGCAGCAAATCTAAAATGGATGTCTACTTGGTCTGTCCAGTCTTTAGTCTCAAGGATGATAGTAGTTTAATCTGCTTACCTTTATGCTCAAATTGACACATGTTGGATTGACTGTAAATAGTGACATTTTTGTCGAACAATCATGGTCTACTTAATGTAACTTGACCTACATTCATGATAATCATATCACATCTTTGTAATGATTGAAATTGACTGGGACAAGACATCATTGTGTGACCTCAAGTGTCATGGAGTCATCCATGATACTTTGAATGGGTGCGGTGGGTATCACCTCTAATCCAAGATATTCGAGCGTTTTCGACGATATTGCATTGATACAACTTCCACTGTCCACAATTACTTTACAATTATTATCTCCAATTTTAGTGAACATGTGAAAGGTAGCACTTTTTCTTCAATCGTCTTTTTCAGCTGGTGGGGAGGAGACACATTTAACAACTGACAAGTGAGTTGATGGTGTTTGATTAATACAATTGAGACCAACATCATCACTTGTGGCTCTTCGTCAGTTTTAGAATCTTCTATCTTAAAGATGTATGCATCAAAGTCTGGCTCATTAGTTTTGGTGGGTGTCCATCTATAATGGTGATTCTAACGAGACTAGGGCAACTGGCAGTTAAGTGTCTATAACCTTGAATTTATAGTGCTTGGTTGTGGAACTAACTTTGGAGGACTCGGGGCCATTGTTTCTGTTGTCATGTTCAAGACATTTGCCCTTGATGTCATACCTATGTGAAGGGGTTTGGGTACTCGAACTATTGGGTTGGAGGGATGGGAAAGATTTAGACATTGAGGCTCTATAATTGTAACTTTTAAAAGTGTGACTGGTCCTAACGGAATCTAGATCTTGGACTAATACATACGTTATCTCTAGCTTGTCTAGCTAACAGCTCAGTTCGTAGGTCATCTTTAAGGTCGGCTCTAAATCCAAAAAGAATTTGAGCTTATTCTTCTTTATAGAGTTTACTGCATCTGACGAGAAATTTATCGAATTTCACGACATACTCCTTGCCAGATTTGTTACCTTGAATGTGTTGGTGCCAATTATTCATGAGACGAGCACTAAACGATGGCGACGCATACTTCGTTTCTATCTTCTTTCATCTTATCCCATTTGTCGATTGGTGGTCGATTTTGGGCTGCACACCTGTTTTATAGGTTGGTCCAATATTGATTAGCTTGGTCAGACAATTTCATTGAGCGTACTTAATTTTCTTAGGCTCAGTGAGCTCGTTCATGTGAAGTACCTATCTAGTTAGAGTGTACAGTCTATAAAAAGTTGTGGGTCGGGACGTCCATCAAAGTTACTGACATCGATCTTGATACTTTTCAGATATTGAACATTGAAATTGGATGAATTATCTGTGTTGTTATGTCGGTTATTTCTCAGTGGGGTTTGTTCGCATGTGGGTTACTCAGGTGGTTCATGTGTACTTTAGCCAGTTTCTCTTTGAAAGTCTTAAGGATATATAACTTGGCATTTATCTCCGCGAACATTGCAGTAATTTGCTGGGAATTCATTGGGGATGATGTGAGATTCTTTAGACTTTTCTAACAAATATGTGTGACTGTTACGGGTGGGCATGTACTACACAAAACTTAAATTAAGATGAAAAGATACAAATCTAAACTAGATGATATTTTTAAATGCAATAAAGTAGTAAAAATTTTCTAACAAAGGCCTACGTGATACAAATCTTACCTTAGCCATGCTCTGATACCAAATGATGTGAAACAGTGTGTGCGTGTAAATCAAAAATCAGTGATAGAATAAAACTTCACTACGTTTCATCAACTATACGATCTTAGATTAAAACTATTATGTAAACATATGGATTTTAAAATATCAGTCATAATGGTACCGTTCTAATCTCAAATATACTGATGCATCTACTCAGTTATGATGACAAATCTTGTACAATCAATATTGTGATCAGTAAACACATGATAAATAGGATCTCACAATCTCATTATTTGTGACAACATATATAATTGATGAAAAAGTAGAGACAGATATCAACTCACAAGTAAAAGACCGGGTAAAGAAAATACCTATTGAGGATTACAGAGATCTCTATGATCTATAGAGGATGTCGATGTGCAGAGCTCGTCATCACGATCATAATGCCTCGAAAAATACCTGAATCGGACACCGGATGTGAGAGATACAATCCGTAAATAAAGAGGGATTTGTAATGGGTTTGTTTTATGTCTAGACCCATTACTGTAGCAATCGGGTTGGAAACTGTCACTCGTGGGTTTAACAACTTAAACCCGAACTCAGCTTCTTTGAGTGGCAAATATGGGTCTTGTTGCATTCAAATTTGATTGCTTCTTGACCCGATTTGAACTCTTTCCTTCTTTATCTTGTTTCCTCTTGCAGGTGGCCTGTTCGGTGAGAGATGGCTTGAACGGAGTTGTCGGAGCTTGTGATCAAGCACGGGAAGAGGAGTAGACGGAGGGGGGCTCGAACCTGGATGATGAAGTAGCGAGGGCGTGGATGAATTCGTTGGTGATGGCATTGATGCCGTTGTCGAGAGTTGATGATGGGTTTCTTGTTGTAGTGGATGGAAGAAGAGAAGGAATGTAAAAGAAGGTGGTTGAGGAGTTTTGGTGGTTAGTGGGAGAGGTGAGAAAAGGGGGAAGATTGGGTGTTGGCGGCGGTGATGGGCGGCGAAGAAGTCTGAGGGTATTTGGGTTGCTGTGAATTTGTTGGTTCCTTGGGTGGAGAGATGAGAGAGAAGGGGAGGGAGAGAAGGTGGGGTTCTCTGCTATGAAGAAGAGAGATAGAAAGAACGGGGATGGCGGCTAGTTGAGATAGAGGAGAAGAAAAAGATTAGTCTAGGGTTTAATTAGAGAAATAAGGTAGTTTGGATCGTAATTCTAAACAAATTTGGAGAAGCATTCTCATAAATATTTTTCACTCAAAATTCTTCATTAAAAATTCTAACTAATCTAAGAGTCTATAAATAGACTTTACACAATCCAGTTTTCTCATATTCCTGATGTGGGACTAAACTATTACAAATAAACTAAAAGTTCCAACTCCTAATAAAAACTCAAAATACAAATAAAAAGAGAAAAGTACATAAAAGTCTTCAACTGCTTGAACCAATCTGGACTGGAGTTCTTCTGCATGCTTCAACTCTTGATGTCCACACCACTAATGGCGAAGGTATAGAAGTAATGTTCAGGTACAGTGCAAGGCAATTTTATGCTGATTTCCATAGTTCAGAGGGTTTACTGCCAAACAATATACTATAGGAGGGTTTTCTGCAATTTACCCTAAATTAAAAACTCAACAACATTAAATGCTTCATTAATGGTGGCTCAATTCATTAACTCTTGACTAGAGGGGTCTACGGATTAAATTTCTCACCTTTTCTTTTGGAAACAACGTGTGGCAGAAGGGCTACACATGCCAACTAGATAGGTGATAGCTTGGTTGTTGTTTATGAGCATGAGGCCTAAAAAAATTTGAATGGTATGTCCTTTATCGTTTATGGTTTTTCTTCTGGAACTAGCCCTATTGCAACTAGTTTGACTCCTTGATACGCTGTTTGGCAAACTTTCCATTGCTGAGCAGATTGTCAATGCGGAGGCTATAAGGTTTGCACAGACTTGCCTGCATAAATAGATTTACTAAGTTCCTAACAGTATATTTCCTAATAGAATTTAATTCAATACACAGAATTAGTTAAATTGAATCAAATTCGATTAGGAAATATGCTGTCAGGCACTAATTGAGATGATCTATGTAGCACAAAAATTTCTATCTTGAGCAAGTACTGTGTGAGATATGCATTGCACTCAACACTTCTTGCAATGTCATTGCTGTTCTGAATGTACTATTGTAAACTTTTCTATACGACAGTGTTTCATGTCCATTCTTGTCTTAGGTGAGGGCCGATGCTGCTGGTATTGCACATTAACTATTATAACATTAATATTAAGGTTAATTAGAGAATTCCACACCCGTGATGCCCTGTTTGTAAAACACTTTTTCACTGCCTATTTAAAAATGTAGACCCAAATTACAACCATCAAAGTTATTTTTCAAGTGTCGTTTTATCCCTTATTTAAGAATTATTTTCACTACCTATTATAACATTATTTTTCACTCTCTATATGTTAGCGTATCATGTTCAGTCTTGTCTTAGGTGAGGGCTGATGATGTTGGTATTGCACAATAACTATTATAAGACTAATATAAAGGTTAATTATTGCATTCCACACCCTGCCCTGTTTGTAAAACACCTTTTCACCTCCAATTTAAAGCATAGACCCAAATTGTAACTGTATAAGTTATTTCTCAATTGTCATTTAAGGGAAACCATCATTTCAAATGCAATGTTGTATCTCTTATTCAAGAATTATTTCTATCTGTTGCTTCTTCCTAATGTTAGCAACAGATTCCATTTCTCCCTGATTTTTTCTTCCTTTTTTTTTGGTGGTGGTGGTGGGGGGGGGGGGGGGGGGGGTTGTTGTTTTTATATTTTTTATTTTTCTTGGAGGGTTTGTATGGGTGGGGGTTGGAGTTGCAGAAAATCATTTCCCATAGTCTTATAAATAATGCCCTTTGTCCAGAGATTTACACTCTACATCTAGACCACCACCACCTCCTCCATCTCCTTATAGTCTCACTGAAAACTGAACATCTCTCAGTTGGTAATCATATGTTTATAGTTAATAAGGGTTTTACGTCTTTTAAAAAATTACAACTTGTAGTTAAGTGCTTTTAGATTGCCCAATGAAGTTAAAAAGATTTTCTTGTCATTACCCAAAATATAATTTAATTTAATGGGTGTGTCAGATACAATATAAATTGTCTAGTATTAGTTCTAAGCTGAAACACAATTCATGGTGATTCTTCATATTGGTCCAGGCAAGAGGTGCCAAACAATGCAAGTTCATTATTGGAGCGTGAAACTAAAATATAAAAAATAATTAAATGTTTTTACATGTAGTAATGAACTAAACTACAACACTAATGAATGGATTACTAAACTTACTGACTGGAGAACTGAAGAAGATATGAGAAGGAATAGGAAAAGGGATGGAGGAAGAGAAGGAATAACCTGAGAGGGTATTTCAACCATAACTTACGATATGCCTCTTTGTCAAGACATATCCGGCAACTCAACAGATCAATCTGAAGCTTCACAATGCCAATTTGCAAATCTGGCTGGGAAATCTATACTGAGCTTGTAAAAGCTCAACTTTGAATCACATGAGTTAGGTTAAAAGAGACTGAAGCCATGCTGGTCAAACATTAGCAGTTCAAAATCATTGCTTATGCCGATTTCCCCCCTAAATTATTCCAACTTAGTGGAGTAGTTCTGTATCAATCATTGAACATTGTTGCTAAACACTCACACATATTCTACATGTGCCAAGTAATATACGTAAATTCGTGCCTGCTGTACTAAATTTTGTGTGCGCACGTGCATGTGTTCATGTCTTTGTGTATGCCTGAGGAAACAGTGGGAATTAACTCACCCTGTTTCATTAAAGATCATTTAACAACACATGGAAATGCCCAAGTTACAGGCTGAACAACAGAGAGTACCATGTAATATATTAATTGACTGGTTTTACAAGTACAATGATTCTTGCGATCTTCATGTTACCCATTGGACAAACTCCTAATTTCAATTAGTTTACAAGCTCTTCCTTCCTTTATTGTCATTCTTTTTAAATGTGAACCATATTTGAGCTTGTTTTATGAAACACATTGAGTTAAATTGGTCAGGTTAACCCATGGTTTTGCAGGTCATGATTCAGATATCTTTTGTCAGATCAGAAACATCAGATACCCTTCCCCTTGCGGGTCTCAATATTCCAGTTGTGTAAGTTAGAATAATTTTTTGCGGGTGGTGGCTAACATGATTTTCTTCTGGAAACTATATTTTGCTACTTGTAGGTATCTACATGCATGACACTCTGGGTTTTTCAACTTATTTATATTATATCCTTATGGTTTCTTCTGGTGTTTATATTTACGATTTGATGTTTCTTTTTGTCTACGAAAAGTCTACAGTTCAATTCATTTTGTTTAACAAACTTAAGTTATCCTATCCTGATGTTCTGTACTTAGATCACATTCTTGCCTAGAAATAATCCTTTTGGATATTAGATCATCATCTACTGACAAATTCACTGTATAGTCCCTGAAATTTGAGCACCTGACCTTAGCATTCGTAGTAACAGCAGCAGCACCAGCAGCAGCAATAACATTAGTAGGTTTTGTTGTTGCTGTTGACTTCTGGTGTTTTTTGTGGGTTCGTAGGGGGTTACACCATTACTGGGCTGGTGTGGCATCTCCTCCCATGAAATAGGAAACCCATCGAGCTCCAGTTTAGGTTGTGTTGGTAAAATATCCTCCCATGAAACTGACAGCGTGTTGAACTGGGAATCTGATGTTCCTCCTTTGGGCACCTTAGACGCTAGCAGAAGTGCACTGGAAATCTTGAACCATCTAAAGATCTTTCTTTTTACATAACACATAGAAAATTACATGCTTAAGTTCAGTCAGTTGACAACTTAATTTGTGCCTTAGAGATGAATGCAACTTTCCATGGAAAATCTTTCCTATCACTTCATCTATAGGCTCTTTTATTTTATTTTTTTTAAGGGGAATTTGAAGGTTTCTCCTTGGCTGCATGAGCTTAATGTGCGTGAAGAATAGGTAGTGATAATGGAGATCAACTTCTGTAGAAAACATTTGACTCTTGGTTTTTAGTCACTTTAAATAATGTAGATCAACTTCAACGGAGTTGATCTTTACTTTTAATAGCCTAATATTGAATTTGAATTGGAAGGATTCATCTCCATATCCTTCCTGAAGGACCCAAGTCTATCTCTCGCTATCTATATGTTTATATATTATATGTATGTATGTATATATGTACGTTTGTATGCACGCGCGCGCGCACTGTGAAAGCAGGTATGCATGCACGCACGCACATGCGTGCGTGTGCGCGCACACGCGCGCGCACACTCTACGAAAGCAGTTATCCCGCTAGTAGCGCTCCTCCCTACTAGGGAGGTTCAGGGTTCGATTTCGGCAGCTGTGGAACAAGGTGTTGGGTTGGGTTATTAGTGAAGTATGTAAGTTGTTTATCTTTCAAAATACACTCACACTCTACACTTTGAATGTGGAACATATATACACATGGTAAGTTTATTGCTCGTAGATGCACAGGAGGATTCCTTTCATTAAATATGAGACACTAGGAATATTTTTTTTGAACATATCTTGTTATTTCTAGCTCCTAATTAATTTTTTCATATATATATTAAAAATGTTGGGTTATGATCATAAAAAAGAGAGATTGTGAACTCAATAGTTTTGATTATGATCATCGAATCAATTTAATTTCCTACCATTTGTCTAAGTGTTGTGTCTAAGCACATACAAGATGACTTTAAAGGAGAATGAGGACCAAGCCCACAGTGTCAAAATACATATAGAGGTGGATGGGTTAAACTCATTCCAATATCACTCAAGCACTACAAAGCATCAAGCTAATGAAGAGCTACAAGTCTATTCAAGACAAGCAAAACATAAAGTTAAGTTATTAGTTTATACAATAGGATTATGTAAAGTGTTTGATGAAAATATATTATTTGATACTTAGGAGCTTTTAGGATTATGTAAAGTGTTTGATGAAAATATATTATTTGATACTTAGGAGCTTTTAGAATTAGTCATATTTTTTCTATTCATACAGTTATTAATTGTATCAAGTAGGATCATCTAGACATTTATTCTATCTTTTGCCCTAGTTCTCTTTAGTGTGGTCATCATAAGTTTCATTTGGTCATCTGTCCTTGCTATTGTTACTTATTTCCTAATATATTAATTTGCAGTCATGGTTTAAAATCTTGTTATCGGTATTGGCCAACAGGTTTTAATCTAAATATTATCAAATAGCAGCCACTAATATTTGCAATATCGGTTATATTAGCCCTAATATTAGTTGATATTATATGATTAATGCCATGTTGAGTACCTCAAAATGGATACAGTATTGTTTGATATATATCAGAATTGGCCGATATTGGAAACCATGTTTGCAACACATTATTTTATTTTGTCTTACTTTATTCTAATAAAAACATCCTTTAGTAAGTTGAAACATGTCCTATAAAAAAGGTGACTAACGAGTCTATTTTATTTTTGAATGATTGTTCCCTCTTGTCCAAACATAAGTCATTATGATAGCCAATGATTGTTCATGTGGTTCTTACTGTTGCGCAACCGATTGATGTGTTTTGATATCAGTTGTTGCAGATCGGTACATCGGAAAGACAGGATCGTCGAGCAATAAGAAGAATAGATGAGATATTCTAAAGTAAAGAAAGCCAACACATAATTTAACGTGGTTCCACCGATCAAACAGATCGTATGTACGTCCATAAGAGAAGGAGAGAAACTATATTTAACATTGGAGGAGTACAATAAGAAACACTTACATTTCTCGCAAAGAAGATTACAAAGCCCTTTGATTGCCACCTAAAACAACAAATCTTTATGATTAAAACTTCTCTCACGAATCTACATTGTTTTCTCATTACATTGAAGGCCACCCAAGAGGTTATTTATAGACCATAAGATCATCTTAGTCTTACACAAACTCTAGCAATACGAACAATATCGCCTCAGAAAAGAAGAAAACTCGAGTTCAACTCAAACTAAAAATAGAACCTGAAAAGGAAACTGCCAGCATGCCGATTAGTCGAATAGTCTAGATTATTAGTCTACTACTTCTGCAATTTGTCAACTATACAATCGACTACTGAGATGTATACACTCTATTTGCGCTATTAGTCGACTACTGAGATGACATTAGTCGACTAATACTTTATTAGTTGACTGTCTTTGGCCATCAGTCGACTAGACTGTGCACTGACTATGCAAAACTGTCCGCTCTTGATCCATAAAGCTTCGTCTAGCTTCACGACCTATTCTAGTCACAATCCTAACAATCTCCCCCTTGACTTGAATATGTTCAAGTCTGAGAATAGCCACCATGCTCCATGTATTCACATCAATACACAAATTGAATAACTCTTGACTTTATCTTCATCTCCTCCTCTTTTTCATAACCCCCCAAGGTTCTCAATATCGGATATCAGAATCGTATCGGATGGGGGTTTTTCATATCGGATATCGGATATCGGGGGAGATATCGGGGATACGCGCGCATATCGGGCGTTCATATTAGACACTATATATAATGAAATATTGATAATTAAGAGTTGGTTTAGGGTCATACATATCATCTATCTTATAAAAATGATGTAATATGCTTGCAGAGACAGTAAAAAATAATGTACATTTGCACGTAGTCGTGCAATAAATTAGTTATTTCATGCCGAGTGATATATCGGACGATTTATCGGCCAATATCGGGAAATTTATCGGGCGATATTTCAAATATCGGCCGTTTTTTGCTGCAAACGATATGGCGAACGATTTTCCCATATCGTATCGGCAGCAGGCAAAAAAGGAGATATCGGACGATATCTCGCCGTATCGGCCGATATTTAAAACAGGGTAACCCCTTATAGGGTTCAAGCTTGATTAGATCGATCAAGTTTAGGCCCGACCTGAACTTAATCCTCCAACGATCTCCTTGATCCACATATGATTTATGAGAATTTGCTTCAACACAAGAGTAATGATCTGGATTTTCTTGTTGTATGCCGGCGCCACTTAGTCTCTATCTGCTTTCAGGATAAAACTGAACATTCGAGCTCGAAATCATCGTAATCTCTGATTGTTCCATAATCTCTATTCTTGAAGCTGAGGATAACTGCAATCCGCCAACTATAACTTTTGAATTTCATAACATGTAAACATTGCCGACACGTTCGGCCTGAAACTCTACATGGGCATCTTTGAAAACTTCTATAAGATCACCTTCAGAATTGAAATTGAACCTTTCTCCTTCTAGGGCTCCAAGAGAGATGAGATTATACCTTGATTCGGGAACATGACGAACGCCTGGAAGAGTAGTGATGCATCCATCATGATAAATAAACTAGATTGTTTCTTCGCCAATCACCTCGCTGGTAGCAGAATTTCCCATTAAGACCTCTTCCCTTGAACTAAAGCGTATAAGGGGAACATCTTTCTATTAGAACTGATATGCTGTGAACATTCAGAGTTAATAATTTATCTTTGTTATCGACCGATCTATCTGTAACAGATAGAACGTCACACTTATCTTCATCCCCTTCAACCAGTTCAGTGATATTAGCATCTTGTTGTTTCTTCTTACGAGTCTAACAATCAGCTTTAATTTGTTCCTTTTTGTGACACTAGTTGCACACTAAATTTTTGTGTTTTTGTATTACCCGTGAAACTTTCATTATTACTCTTCTCCTTTGTAAAGTGAGCTTATATAGAATCATCGCAATGAGACTCAACTGTCAACTGGTTGTCAATTTTATCCTTATTGAGCAGATGCTCCTTAATCCCATTGGCCTTAATTGTTGATTTTTCTCCATAGATGCTAGCTTCCTTAAAGCTCTTGTGTGAAGAAGGTAAAGAGCACAATAATAAAAGTGCTTGATTCTCATCTTCTATTTTAAACTCTATGTTACCTAAATCATTAATAATAGAGAAAATTTTGTAATGTGAGACTTAATAGGTGTACATTCATGCATGCGGAGAAGAAAGAGACGTTGCTTCAAAATCAATCGATTCGCTAACGACCCTTTCAGATAATGATTCTGAAGTCACTCTCAAAGCGAGGATGTTGTTTTCTCATAAGAAAATTCATCCAACACTTCATCCACCAAGCAAATCTGAATAGCCGTCAAGGCTTTCTTATCCAACTCCTGTCAAGTTTTTTCCTTCATATTTTTAGGCTTTTTCTCCTTCCTGAGTAATATTTTTTTCAATTCGCTTTGGGTCAGGATGGCGTTCATGCTAATCTGTCACCTAATGAAGTTGATGACATTATCAAACTTCTGAATATGAAACTTGATTGCAGACATCTTCACATCGACCTTTCTCTGATACCAATTATTGCGCAACAGACTAGTAGGCTTTGATACCAGTTGTTACAGATCTGCACATTGGAAAGACATGATCGTTGAGCAATGAGAAGAAGAGATGAGATATTCTGAAGTAAAGAAAGTCAACACAGAATTTAATGTGGCTCCACTGATCAAACAGATCATGCGTACATCCACGAGAGAAGGGGAGAAACTTTATTAAACTTTGAAGGAGTATAATAAGAAACACTTAAACACCTCTCACTAAGAAGATTACAAGTCTTTTAATGACTGCCTAAAGCAGCGAAGCTTTATGGCTAAAACTTCTCTCACGAATGTACATTGTTCTCTCATTACAGTGAAGGCCACCCAAGGGGTTATTTATATACTATAGGATCATCCTAGTCCAAGCAAACTCCAGTAATACGAACAAGACCGCCTCAGAAAAAAGAAAGCTCGAGTTCAACTTAAACTAGAAACAGAATCTAAAAAGAAAATTTCCAGCATGCCGATTAGTCTACTAGTCCAGATAATTAGTTGACAAATTTTATCATTAATCGACTATACAATCGACTACTGAGATGTACCAACTCTCTGTTTGTGCCATTAGCTGACTACTGAGATGCCACTAGTCAATTAATACTTCATTAGTCGACTATCCTTAGCCATTAGTCAACTAGAGTATGCACCAACTATGCAAAGTTATCCGTTTTTAATCTCTAAAGTTTTGTCTACCTTCATGACGTATTCCAGTGACAATCCTAACAATCTCCTTCTTAACTTGAATATGTCCAAGTCCGAGAATAGCTATGATGCTCCATGTGCTCAGATTAATACACAACTGAACAACTCTTGACTTTATCTCCATCTCACTCTCTCTTCTCCATAACCCCCTCATGGGATTCACAACTTGATTAGATCGAATAAGTTCAGGCCTGACCTGAACTTGATCACCCAATGATCTCCTTAATCCACGTGGAATTTATGAGAATTTTCTCCAACACAAGAGTAATGATCTGGACTTCCTTATTGTGTGTCAGTGCTGCCTAGTCCTAGTATACTTTTGGGATAAAACTGAACATCCGAGCTCGAAACCATCGTAGTCTCCGATCGTTCCATAATCTCCGAGCCTGAAGGCGAGGATAACTACAATCCACCAACTATAACCTCTGAATTTTGCAACATGTAAACATTACCAACACGTTCAACATGAAACTTCACATGAGCATCTTTGAAAACTTTTATAAAATCACCTTTAGAATTGAAATTGAACCCCTCCATATAGGGTTCCAAGAGAAATGAGATTGCACCTTGATTCGGGAATATGATGAACGCCTTGAAGAGTTGTGATGCATCCATCATGAGAACAAAACTAGATTGTTCCTTCGTCAATCACCTTGCTAGTAGCAGAATTCCTCATGAAGACCTCTCCCCCTTGAATCAAGGTGTATAAGGAGAATATCTTCTATTAGAACTGATATGTTGTGAACATCCAGAGTCAATAATCTATCTTTGTTACCGATCGATCTGTCTGTAACAAATAGAACACTACACTTATCTCCATCTCCTTCAGTCAGTTCAGTGACATTAGTATTTTATTGTTTCTTCTTGTGAGTCCAACAATCAGCTCTAATGTGCCCCTTCTTGTGACACTAATTGCATACTAAATTCTTGTGTTTTGGGTTACCCCTGAAATTTTCATTATTACTCTTCTCTTTTGTAAAGTGAATTTGCTCGGAATCATCGCGATGAGACTTACCCGTCAACTGGTTGTCAATTTTGACCTTATTGAGCAGATACTTCTTAGCCTCATTGACTTTGATAGCTGATTTGTTTTCATAGATGATAACTTCTCTAAGGCTCTTGTATGAAGAAGGTAAAGAACATAGTAATAAAAGTGTTTAATCCTCATCTTTTATCTTAACCTCTATCTTATTTAAATTATTGATAATAGAGAAAAATTCTGTAATGTGAGACTTGATAGGTGTACTTTCAGCATGTGGAGAAGAAAGAGATGCTGCTTCAGAATCAACCGATTCACTAATGACTTCTTCAGATAATGATCCTGAAGTTGATCCCACAGTGAGGGATGCTGTTTTCTCAGAAGAAAACTCATCCAGCACTTCGTCCACCAAGCAAGGCTGAGTAGCCGTCAAAGCTTTCTCATCTAACTCCTGTCAAGTTTTTTTTCATGTTTTTAGACTTTTTCTCCTTCCCAAGTAATACTTTCTTCAACTCGCTCTGCATCATGATGGCGTTCATCCTAATCTGATACCTGCTGAAATTGATGACATAATTGAATTTCTGAATATCAAATTTGATTGCAGACATTTTCATGTTGACTTTTCTCTGATACCAATTGTTGGTCAACTGACTGATATATTTTGGTACCAGTTGTTGCAAATCGGCATAGTAGAAAGACAGGATCGTCGACCAATGAGAAGAAGAGATGAAATATTTTGAAGTAAAGAAAATTAACACACAATTTAATGCGGTTTCACTGATCAAACAGATCATGTGTACGTCTCTGGGAGAAGAAGAGAAACTTTATTAAACTTTGAAGGAGTACATCATCACGTTGACTTTTCTCTCGATCCCTAACCCCTCTCCCTTTTTTTTCCTCAGAATCCAAGCCGCCTGTCTCTCAACACTCCCTTCTCCAAGCTAGATTAGCGGCGGCAACAAGATTGGCTGCTGCTGCCACCAGATCAACGGTGGCAGCGACAGCAAAGACCCGCCCCCGCTTTATTCTCTCTCTAAGACACTATGTATTGTAACCTGAACAATACATTCCATCAATGTTCTTCATTCTAGTATTTTTTATCTCTGATGGATTACAAACCATGAAACTATATCGGGTTCAAATCAATGAAATGCAAATTTAAAGTTTGTTTGTGAGAGGATTGAGTGATAAGACTCTGTTTGGTTGTGTTGTATTTAGTGACATAATCAACTCAAGAAAAAAATTCTACTTCCATGTTCTTCTCTGGAACAAAGAAAATCTGAATGCTACATAATACTACATAGCCTACAATTGTTGCTACTGATTTGATGGTGGCACGATGGTGAGAGGGGAGTAGGTGATGAAAGGGGAGAGAGAGAGATTGGGACAGTGGCCGATCTTGCTGTCGTCGACGCCACTGCTTATGTGCTGGCAGCTGTGGCGGGTTTTCCTGCCATCGTTGCTCAGGGTCACAGAGAGAGATTTTGGAATGGGTTTGGATTCATATCGGGAGGGTGAGAGGGGGGAAAGGAGAGGGAGTGGGGACCTAGACAAAAAGAAAGAAAGAGAATGATGGACAATTACTTAACTGTGTTATTTGAAAAGTGAGTTTTCCTACAAATTTACCCCTCTCACTCAACATGAGATACGGGGCTGGAATTTGGCCACATCAGCGACGACATAGGAGGGAAACTCAGTTGTTTTCCTGTTCTCTCTCTCTCTCTCTCTCTGTGTGTGTGTGTGTGTGTATATAGAGAGAGAGTGACTTGGCTCCTTTCAAAAGGATTTGAGCCCGAATCCTTCCCATTGAAATTCAACCCCCGACAGTCAAATGCAAGATCCACTCCATTGAAGTTGATTTATATTATTTGAAGTCTCTAAAAATAAAAAATCATGTCATTTGAATACTTTTTTACTTATTCATCAAGTATGTGTAAAATGGACGACCGAAAGTAGCATTTTACTTAGATCTATGACTTTAGACATTCAAATTCTCGATTCAACCATTTGATCATGATTTAAAAATTTAAAACCCCTATATACCAATTTTTTTAGATTTCAAATATTATACACCGTTAAACCAAGGTTCTAAATATCGGATATCGGGATCGTATCGGATAGGGGTTTTTCATATCGGATATCGGATATCGGGGAGATATCGGGGATATGCGCGCATATCGGGCGTTCATATCAAACACTATATATATGAAATATTGATAACTAAAAATTGGTTTAGTGTCATAGATATCATCTACCTAATAAAAATAATGTAATATGCATGTAAAGACAGTAAAAAATAATGTACATTTGCACGCAGTCGTGCAATAAATAAGTTATTCCATGTCGGGTGATATATCGGGCGATTTATCGGCCGATATCGGGCGATTTATCGACCGATATCGGGCAACTTATCGGCCGATATTTCAAATATCGGCCGTTTTTTGCTACGAAAGATATGGCGAACGATTTCCCATATCGTATCGGCAGCAGGCAAAAAAGGAGATATCGGACGATATCTAGGCCGACTCGGACGATATTTAAAACAGGGCGTTAAACTAAGCAACTCACTATTTTTAGCCGTCCATTTTGCGCCCACTTGATGGATAAGTAAAAAGTATTCAAATAACATGATTTTTGGTTTTAAGAGACTTCAAATAATGTAGATCAACTTCAACGGAGTGGATCTTGCATTTGAATGTCGGAGGGTTGAATTTGAATGGGAAGGATTCGGGCTCAAATCCTTTTGAAATGAGCCAAGCCTATCTCTCTCTCTCTCTCTATATATAATATATATATATATATATATATATATATATATATATATATATATATATATATAAAGTTGAGCTAGGCTACTTTTGAAAATATCGAGAATGCGGATACTCTCATTTTGATTTGGTTGATACACCACTCAAACTCAAGATCTATATAGTTGGATGTGATCTATTAACCATAAATTAGCTGCAAACAAAATCTCAGTGATATTCGTTATGCTTTATCCATTCATCAAAGTGGTCTAAAAATGAAAGGTCTTTCAAAAGCGTCAATTTTTTACTCACTTTATGCACGTGTAAATTATAACGAAAATTAGTGAATGTTTTTAGCTAATTATGGGTAGTAGATCACCTCTAACAGTGTGGATCTTGAGTTTGGGAGGTGTATCAACCAAATCAAAGTTGGAGTATCTACATTCTTGATACTTCTGAAAGTTTCCTAGCTCAACTATATATTTTTATTTATATTTATATTTATATATTTGTGACCTTATATCGATGAGGATGGCAACACAATCAACTAATGCGATATTACAAGGAAACAAAGTTTTCACTGGCATATCATTTCATCTCCAACTCTTACTATCTATTATATTATGAAGGCTTTACCTCTTTATAATACGATATTTCTTAAAGCCTAAGAAACTTATAGACCTTGAAAGATAAAAGAAGATTTTTTCCCCTCTAAAACCAATTTAATAAAAGGAGACTGTCTTATTAGATAGGACACAAAAGATTTAAAACTGTTTAAAAGTTTACATTTATTTAAAATCAAATAAGAAAGCTAATATCTTGACAGAATCTGGACATAACATAATTACCAAATTGCACAAACCTTTGACCACAACAACAGCCTTATTTGAATGACGAAGATTTATATGCTAAAATTGCAAGTCTTTAATTCTCATTCAAGTTTAGTTCAGTTGCTCATATCTCATGTATCAAATAATCAGTTTTGTTGCTTTAACAGTCTTGTGCTGTTAATTTTGCGTTTATTTTGCTATATTCTTTCTTTAGGTTATACTAATGAAGACATGATTTAGCCATTTTTATCAACTTATTTGATTTTTGAATGAGTTCTATTTGGTTTTTGGTTTATGTGTGCCTTAGAGTTGAATGTAATTCCCTATACAAATTTTTTTTATCTCCTTCTAGATTTTATTTTTATTGTCTAGAAGAACATTAAGGATGTCAATTGGCCTTTTAGGATTATGGAAAGCCACTTTCTTGGCCATAGTTTTCTTGGCTAGAATTTGACACTATTTAAGAGACTTTTGATGTCTGGTTGATAACCATTTCATGAAACTTGGTCAAGTAAACTTTATATCATTTCTTGGTATACATATGCATACTTTTTTTAGTGAATATTCATATGTAATATTTATGATATGACGCTTTCCTTTACCTTTTGAGTGTATTAATGATCATTTCACTTTCCAGGAAAAATAGTGTCGGAGAACTTGGGAATATGCAGGACTGTAAGGATTGCAGCAATAGACAGGTTTCAAGATTTTCCATTCATTCTCCCTTGCAAACCTTGTGCTTCAAATAGTTTTTTTTATGTTTAAGTTATCTATTATTGTAAAATATTATGTATTTTAACGGGTCTAGTGCATCCACTGCCTCTATAGTATTAGTGTTATATCATTGTGATAATGTCTTTACTGCAGAAACACTAACTAAAACGTTCCACTACTTGATATAATGACCGACTCATATTTAGACAATTTTCTTCTTGCAGGGAAAAGGGGTGGGGGAGGGTTGCCCCACATGAAGTTTGGGATAAACTTCTCTATGTGTTTCTCTCTCTCAAAAAAAAAAAAAAAAAAAAAAAAAAAAAAAAAAAAAAAAAAAAAAAAAAAAAAAAAAAAACTTCGCTACATGTGATATAATTTTTGTTTTTCCCCACATTTCAATAAAACCGTTGTAATTTATATAATAACTTGCCCCTCCATTAAGCCGTTAGCTCCCTTCCTGATTGAAAGCCCGTGCATCCCCTCTTTATTTTTGTCTCTCACATGCTCACTACAACAACAATAACAGTGATGCAAGAGGATATTTTGTAATTTGGTTCAAAACATGAAACATGTGTTATGTGTGCTAGACTCTATATAGTGGGCTAATAGACTCGTGGAGTATTAGCTGCTAGAAAATGGCATTTATGGAAGAATTTGAGTTTAATTTGAATCTTTCCTATAACTCTATACAAGCAGGAGTTTGGGTGGCATTGGATGCAACCCAATCAAGCAAGGATGAGAAAAAAAATTCTAATTACCTTCTACGTCTTATACTTTCTTTGTACTACTTCTAAGTAAATAAAGGTTATTTAGCTCTCTTCATCGTTGATTTTCTCCATAAATTTTTTCTGGAGCCTCACAAGCTTTCATTCGCTCCAACAACTTTGTAATAGAGCTTTTCATTCTGCGTCCAAAATCATCCCTAAGAGCTTTGTGATCCATTTTTACTCCAATTAAAAATGGAAACATTATATCTATCTATACCATTCATATCTAATTATTCATAAAATCTTGTCCATGGTTTTTATAGTGAATTTTTTTTATTCTTGGAGTCACCATAAGAAGAATTTGTTCATCTCCAAGAGCTTTGGAAGCTTGTGAAGGTGGTTTTGAAGTTGAAGATTTGGTGAGAGTTACATGATGGATGTAGGCTAGCAAAAGGAACATAGGGTTTTAAGAACATAGAAATCCTTTTTTTTTAATAGGGGCAATTGAGAAGTTATCTTTCCTAAAATAATTGATGCTTCTAGATCAAAAGATGCTTTGAATATTCTCAAGTAAGAGTTCAGTGGTTCCACTAAGATGATCTCTATTAAATTATAACCTTGTGGAGAGCCACTGAGGCCTGCTTACTGGTATAAGAGCGGTAGTGACTTGTGAGGAGTCTCAGATTCAAGTCTGGATGCGGCCTATGTTTCAAAAAAGAAAAGATCTTGTGTAGAGATTTTGAAATATTAAGAACAATGATAATGAAGTCACAAAATATTTTAGATTAAGTTACTGTTGAGAATCATTATTTCTCGTTCTTGTTGCCTCGGTGTGAATCCAACACTTGATCTGTTTATGCTTTACCCACTGTATTGCACAAAGTATTGGGTGAAAAAACGCTGAGGCGACTGATAGATCGGAGTTTGTATCTCCAACAAATGGTCCTGCTCTAGTATTTTCCACAGCGGTACCAGCTCTTTTTTCTTGGATTTGAGAAGCTTGATCCACCAGGTACGGATCTGAAGCATGAACTCGCCATGGAATTGCCAAAAAATGGGAATCTAGTTAAGTTGCACTTGCCTATGACTCCACTATCATAGCTAATCAAATTAAAAGCCAAGGACAATTAAAGAAAAGAAGATCATTGATGAAGTATTAAGTCTTCCTCCAACACGGGTTCCCCGATAAATATAGATCCATATAAAGTTTTCCCTTTAAAATGTCTGTTGAGAAGAAGAGGAAGAGAAGACGGTACACCCTCAGTAAAGCATGTGGTCGTTTATTTATAGAGTATAAACTGTTAATAGCTTTAGATCCTAATGTATCTTTCTTCCAATAAATTAGTAAGATATTTTTATTGTAATAAATAAATACCTTTTGAGACCAAGCAATCTCGATCCCTAGAAAATACCTCAAGAGACCAAGATCTTCATATAAAAATGAGAACTTAAAAAAGCTTTGAACTGAATAATAAATAACCTGATAGATCATTTTCTAAGTGATAACAATATTATCAATATATACTGTCAGAATAATAGTATGGGTCTATGTAGTATAGGTACTACTATGAAGTCGTACTCGTGTCAGACACCAACAATTACTCGGACACTTCTCGAACTTATCCTCCATCTTATATGTAATTTTTAGTTTAGGACACTTGTTGAGTACTTTTTGGATACATCTTTATATTTCTTCTGATACTTCTTTGTTCACATTATATGGATGGGATATTTATTTACTTTCCCTTATGTATCAAATGCTAAACTTTAGTGATACAAAAATGTCATCAAAATATTAACTTCTGTAAAACTATGATAAGTTTAAATATGTTTCAGTATAAGAAGTTAGGCACTGAATTATGTGTATGAACCTTTGGATGCAAAGATGTGATTATGCATGTATATTTATTTACTCTTATTGTTATTTATATACATATTCTACTGTCATGTCCCCGTATCTTACTTTTTAAGTAATTTCCATATCCCGTGTTCGTGTTGTACCCGTGTTCGTGTCTATGTTCATGCTTCTTAGGTGCCGATAGAAGAATGCCTCACAAAGATAAGAGGGATCATAGGATCTCTGTCACAATTTATAGCGTACAACATTGAACTTGTCAAACAAGGCTTGTAGAGATTGCTTCAAACCATAGATTGCCTTTTTGAATATGTAAACCTTATCAGAATCCTCTGAATTGTAGGTCACCTACAGGGGTGAATAGATGACTAGCTAATCTCATGCCAAACAAATGCGGAATTAAAGCTAATTATGCAAACTAAAAACTATTATGCTAACACCCAAGTATAACCAAAGAGTGTAGCTGAATTCCCGGTAAAAGGTTCTGGACTATCTCCTCATGATTCCTCTAGATTAAGAGTTGAGGTGTCACTATGGCTCTCTTAGTTTAAATACAAGTGTGCACAAACAATCCCAAGCATATATATGTATGTAAATGTATGTATATGAAGCACAAGGGAATATCAAGCAAATAAAGATATGAACAATAAGTGCAATCAAGATATAAACACAAGTGAGTGAGAGATAAGCAATCGCAAACACAGGAGAATTGTTTCGAGATTCGAGCACACTTGCTTTACGTTCCCACCTTCAACACTATGAAGGATTTTCACTATAAACGATCTCATAAGATCACTTGGTGCCGCATCACCTACCTCAAGAACTTTTGGACCCGTAAGTCTCTCACTTATTCCCGCAAGAACAACACACGCAAGCACACTAGCTTGCCGAGGCCGCACCTCTACAACTTCCCAACACTTTATGATATCTTTTCTTGATCACCAACAAACACTCTCACAATAAGAATCCCTAGAGGATAAGTATAGCAATGAAAAGCTCAAGCTTGTGTGAGAAAACAAGATAGAATGAGTGGTTGAAAACTTAGTAAAACTCTTTTGAAAAACTCTCTTTAAAAAACTCTCCTTTTGATATGGAAATTTGGCCCAAAACATGTGGAGAAAAACTCTAAAAGAGATGAAAAAAACTGGTTCTAAAACTTCTCCAAAATCTTACCCAAAACTGGCCCAAAACACCCCAATATATAGGCTACAAAAAACTAGTCATTGAAAGTGCTCTAAGGCCACTTGAAAGCACACCTAGAGGGGGGGTGAATAGGTGTACTTGCTAATCTAGAAACTAAATGCGCTAAATGCGGAAGCTAATGCATATTATTGAAACACACTTAATACAACACACAAGTGTAGCCGAATTCCCCGTGAAGGGCTCTGGACTAACCCTCTTGATTCCCTTGAATGGGTTGAGGTGCTATGTGAAGCTCTTGTGGTTAAGTATAAGTGAGGCACACACACAATCAAGCCAAGCATATAAGGATGAGCAATATGAAAGATGCAAGGCAATACAAACAATATGAATGATGTGGTAATATGAATAATGCTATGCACAAATAAGAGAGAGAGAGAGAGAGTAAGAGAGACAATGGATCAAACGCAAACACAAAGATATGTTTCAAGGTTCGAGCCCCTAGCTCTACATCCCCGCCTACGCCACCGTGTAGGATTTTCAATCCACTAACTCCCACCGAGGGAACCTCTACCGAAGAGGATTTGTTACAACACAAGGAGTACCAAACTCCTCTCTCAATACAAATACCACCTCACACAAGAGGGGTAGGCCCTTAGCCAAACAACAATCGATCCACCTCACACTTGAGGGATACAAACCAACAACCAATTCCACCTCACCAAGAGGGAGTAAACACCAATCTCCACCTCTATCAAAGAGGGAGCAAACCAATCACCTCAAATCCACAACCTCAACCTCTACCAAAGAGGGAGCAACCAAATAATGAGGGTTTACAATGGGTGGTCTCTTTTAACCACAAACAATCTCTCCTTTTCCACAAACAAAAAGATCCTAAATAGATTAGGATAGAAGATATAGCTCAAGTGAAAAAACTAGGTGTTTTGGAAAACAAAAACTCAAAGAAATAATCTTGGGAAAACTCTTGAAGATAATGAAAATGAAGAACAAACACAAATCTCCCAAAATTCTATTTCCTTTGATTTTTTCAAAAACCTAAAACAAATAAGATTGGAAGTTTAAATCCCAAAAACACTTTTGAAAACTTATTTTAAACTCTGGGGAAAACTGTAATTTTTCTCTTATAAAAACCTTGGCCAAAATCCCAAAGAATTGGGGTTTATATAGGCCAAAATAGAAACTAGCCGTTAGGCTGATCGGCAGCCTGACAGGCTACCGGTCGGCCGGCCCGGCCGACCGCCAACGGTCAGAAATGTGACCGTTGGGGCAACCCGGTCGACCGCCCGGTCGACCCAAACAAACAGAGAGCACTGCTCTCAGGTCCGGTCGGCCGCCCGGCCGACCGTCCCTGTGGCTGCCAAACGTGCACAGGCTTGTGCACGTCGGTCGACCTCATGGGTCGACCGGCCTTAGGTGCGGTCGACCCGTGCGGTCGGCCGACCTGGCCTGTCAGCCACTGTTCTTGGACAGAAACACATGTTAAAAATATTTCTAAAAATCTTTTATCTCTTGTAAAAATACCCAAAAAATAGTTTTATCATTTTGCATTGATATGTAAACATGTGATAAAAAGTTTAGCTCAAATATCAATCAATATGAACTATTTTTGTGTCTTATCACTTTTACCAAAAATCAAAACATGTATTTTATCAAACTTTGATTTTTCAATACATAAATAGGAAAGTCAAAATAAGTTTGTATAAGAAGTTTAAGCATGCATGTATAACTAGAATACATCTACTATACATATAAACTTGTTTTGATCAACTATTCATGAAAACCAATTCCAAAACATGAAAACGTGTGTGTTTGTGTGCACTTGAGCATATCAACTATACTAAGCTTTACAAATGGATCTAAACACACTATCTAAACTAGAATACCTAAGTCTTCTTGATGATCTCCATCTTCAAGTAGACTTGATCCCAAACCGTGATCCGCCGAGTGCAAAGGTATGATCTTGATGCTCGGGCACGGGAATCACCAAGTGAAGGCTTCTAAACTCCTCTTTTTGAAGCAATCACTAACTAATATCTTGTTTAATGATTTGAAACTAAAATCACAAGATTATTAGTAAACATAACTACATGAGTTAATCATCATCAAAACTAGGGTGGAAGGCCTTTGGGCCAACAATCTCCCCTTTTTGATAATGACAAAACTCATGGAGTTATATATGCATGGATTAAAGTTAAGCTTCAAAGAAGCTCCCCCTTAACTCATGCATAAACAAATAAACAAAATATGCAATGAATATTAAACATGGATGCATACATAGATATGCATAAACAATAAAAAGGTTCTAGATACCAATGAAATGTTTAAAAACAAAACATGCTCTAGATACCAATTAAAATTAAACTAAATTAAACTTAATATATGCAAAACACAAATATGCATATATAAATCTTATAAACTCAAAATCTTTCTCCCCCTTTTTGTCAATCATCAACAAAGGGGTAAACAATCAAAACAAAACAAAATTTTCTCACCCTTTTTAATACAAAGAATCAACCATCAATAAAGGGTTAAATGCAAAACTAAATCAATAAATTTTTCTCCCTCTTTTTGTCTAAAACAAAAACAAAAACAATTAGGGGTGACAATCAATTAAGATATCAATTGAAAATATGTCAATGAATAGCATCTTGATACCAATTGAAAGGAAACAAACAAAAAAATATTGATACCACTTTTAAGCAAAACACATGAAAATCTTGATACCAATTTAAATTAAACATAATAAATTTTGAATGTGTAAACAAAAATTTTGATACCAATTGTAAATGTTTTTCATTTTGAACATATGATACCAAATTTAAATTTTCAATCATAAAGTATGGGAGTACAAATACCAATTGAAAGACAAAATCAAATTTTCTCCCCCTTTATGAAATACAAACTAAAATAATGCGTAGGCTTGATACCAATTTAAAAGTAATTAATTGAAACAAAATTGAAGCTCAAGCTTAGCATAAACACAAACATATATATGTATGGAAAATAGATATCAATTGAAATTGATATTCTTGGAATTGAAATCATACATACATACATACAAACATATATGAGTATACAAGAAGGGTCAAAATTGATACCAATTGAAAGAATTCAATGATACCAATTGAAATAACAATAAGATCAAGTGTATATCTCATATACTATACCTCCCAATCATGGTTCAAGTTTTAAATGATTTTCATTTTAAAGCATACATGAACATGATCTCCCATCCAACCTCCCATTAAGGTAGGGGTTTTCAAAAATAGGTTTGAAAATTGAAGTATGTTTGAAAACTCTACCAAAATGAAGAATACCGTAACTAGTTAAATGGAAAATCTTTTAAACTAGTACGAAATCCTTCAAGCAAGGAATAAAACAAAAAAAAAAATAATTTTCATAAAACACATGTAAATCACATAGCACTTAAAAACACTCAATATTCAATAAAGTTCATACATGCTCATGAAAACATACTCATGAGAAATATCTTAAAAAAAATGGTGAGTGTACAACTAATGTGTGACATGGCATTATGAAATTTCCAATTAGGCTCAAAATTCCTTGAAACAATGAAAATCATCAAAAACTTATTTAATCTTCAAGGTATATGTATGTCTTATACAAACTAAGGTATACATACATATCCAAACACAACGAGTCCATAAAGATATATGCATGAAGGCATGTGGCTCAAAAGGATGTATATGTATAACAATAATTTGGATTAAAATAGACATATACATGAAGTTAAACATAAACATAAAACAAATCAAAAATGGGAATACAAGTTTAAAATGCATGAATCATCAAAACTAGACTATACTAGCACATCTAATGGGTTCAAATAAGCATTCAAGTACAAACATATATAGATTTATTTGTGACCCACTATATGTACAAATATATACCAAGTTTTAATAAAAACTAACATCTAAATATGTAATCAACTCATGAAGCATAAAACGGGATATAAATTAACATGAAAAACATAAACATGATTATTATGCAAATTCACATGTTATTAAACCTATGATAAACATGATAGCTAAACAAACGGTGAGAACACAAAATAATAGACCATATTAAACATGGGTGTCTCAAAATGCTAAACATGTATGTCAAGGATTTAATAAACATGGCATTATCATAATAATCTACAAACAATAAAACATGCTATAAATGATAAACATGGAAAGCATGCAAACATAAATAAGGAGTTAGAGATCGTTACCAAAACCAATGAAGGCACTTCTCTAGTACTCCAAACCAAGGTGGTCATCTCCACCAAACTTCCCTTGAAAGTGATGCATCCAAATTGTTCTCTTTAAGCACGGAACGCATCCACTCCAAGGTACGGCAACTCTCACGTCATGTGAGAGCCCACACCTACATCAAAAATAGGAGGGGTGATCTTTGGTACCCATATCTTATTGGGTCCATGGGGGTTAGTACCTTCTCTAACCCAAACAAATTTATTTGCTAAATTTGAAGTATATATCTATCATAACAAAATTTAGTAAGGTGGTCCATACGTTCACAATGTGTACAAGTGTACACATGAGTATACATGGTATGATGGTGTACGTGTGGAGCATTTGTATGTCGTGGAGGGTGTGCATGCATAATAGATGAAACTTGTTTTTTTTCGAAACAAAGTTTCCAAGCGTGTATGGCCCACTACACATTGGCTCAAAGTGGAGCCCAAACAATCTACACTCTTCTTAAGCAAAGATATATCATTGTTAATGAAAGAAGAAGTGTGGCATGCAATAGGTGAAGTGTGTGATACTACCCTAGCATGCATGAGAAACAATATCATTTTTCAAAGATTTATTTTTATTTAAACAAATTTCTAACTCTTTTGAAATAAAATCAATTTCTCTTTTCAAAGAATCATTTTCTCTTAAAACAAATTCAACTTTTGAAGACAAAACATCATTATTCTTCAAAAGAGTTTCATAATCATTTTTAGATTTTAAAACTTTATTTTCTTTTAGTATAAGATTAAGTTGAGATCTAAGTGAGTCACATTCACTAGAAACCTCTTCCTTTTCTTGCAAAACAATCTCAATTTTAGAAGACAATTTTTCATTTTCTTTATTTAAAGTAAAAGTCTTCTTTTTCAACAAATTATATTTTTCAATTAATTTTTCACAAACTATAGATAGTTCTTCATTTAAAGCATGGGGATACATAATCATCACATGAAGAACTAGCATCAAAACAATCTAGTTGAGATTCCGAATGTACCTCAAGGGAGTCATTCCCTTGGACCATTAAGCATTGTGAGTCGGATTCTCCACTAGACTCCTCCGGTTGAATAGGCGTTTGAAGCTTGGAGGTGGTGGTTGTTGTCAACTTGTTCCACACTGCAAAAGCGGAATTAAGGTTAGAAACACTCATAAGATAATCTTTAGATAATGTGTTTCTAATGGCCTCTAGGGCTTGTGCATTGGCCCCTATATGCTTGCTATCACTAAGGTAGGATTCCTTGGTAATGGTAAGGTAAACCTTATGTCCTAGGGTTTGTAAATAAACGGTCATCCTAATCTTCCAAACAAGAATGTTGGAAGGGTCAAACATAGGTGGGGTCATGAAGTCCATGGTAAACTATATGAGTGTGCAAACAAGCAAATGCAAATAATAGATTAGCAAACAAATGGATCTCACTCCTAGGATGTTAAGCCTAAGTATCAGGAGCGTTGGCTCTAATACCAATTGAAAGTGCTTTAAGACCACTTGAAAGCACACCTAGAGGGGGTGAATAGGTGTCCTTGCTAATCTAGAAACTAAATGCGCTAAATGTGGAAGCTAATGTAAATTATTGTAACACACTTAATACAACACACAAGTGTAGCCGAATTCCCCGTGAAGGACTCTGGACTAACTCCTCTTGATTCCCCTTGAATGGGTTGAGGTGCTATTTGAAGTTCTTGTGGTTAAGTATAAGTGAGGCACACACACAATCAAGCCAAGCATATAAGGATGAGCAATATGAAAGATGCAAGGCAATACAAGCAATATGAATGATGTGGCAATATGAATAATGCTATGCACAAATAAAGAGAGAGAGTAAGAGAGACAATGGATCAAACGCAAACACAAAGATATGTTTCGAGGTTCGAGCCCCTAGCTCTACATCCCCGCCTACGCCACCGTGTAGGATTTCCAATCCACTATCTCCCACCGAAGGAACCTCTACCGAAGAGGATTTGTTACAACACAAGGAGTACCAAACTCCTCTCTCAATACAAACACCACCTCACACAAGAGGGGTAGGCCCTTAGCCAAAAAATAACCGATCCACCTCACACTTGAGGGATACAAACCAACAACCAATTCCACCTCACCAAGAGGGAGTAAACACCAATCTCCACCTCTATCAAAGAGGGAGCAAACCAATCACCTCAAATTCACAACCTCAACCTCTACCAAAGAGGGAGCAACCAAATAATGAGGGTTTACAATGGGTGGTCTCTTTTAACCACAAACAATCTCTCCTTTTCCACAAACAAAAAGATCCTAAATAGATTAGGATAGAAGATATAGCTCAAGTGGAAAAATTAGGTGTTTTGAAAAACAAAAACTCAAAGAAATAATCTTGGGAAAACTCTTGAAGATAATGAAAATGAAGAATAAACACAAATCTCCCAAAATTCTATTTCCTTTGATTTTTCCAAAAACCTAAAACAAATAAGATTGGAAGTTTAAAACCCAAAAACACTTTTGAAAACTTATTTTAAACTCTGGGGAAACTGTAATTTTTCTCTTGTAAAAACCTTGGCCAAAATCCCAAAGAATTGGGGTTTATATAGGCCAAATCAGAAACTAGCCGTTAGGCTGATCGGCAGCCTGACAGGCTACCGGTCGGCCGGCCCGGCTGACCGCCAACGGTCAGAAATGTGACCGTTGGGGCAACCCAGTCGACCGCCCGGTCGACCCAAACAAACAGAGAGCACTGCTCTCAGGTCCGGTCGGCCGCCCGGCCGACCGTCCCTGTGGCTGCCAAACGTGCACAGGCCTGTGCACGTCGATCGACCTCATGGGTCGACCGGCCTTAGGTGCGGTCGATCCGTGCGGTCGGCCGACCTGGCCTGTCAGCCACTGTTCTCGGACAGAAACACTTGTTAAAAATATTTCTAAAAATCTTTTATCTCTTGTAAAAATACCCAAAAAATAGTTTTATCATTTTGCATTGATATGTAAACATGTGATAAAAAGTTTAGCTCAAATATCAATCAATATGAACTATTTTTTGTGTCTTATCACTTTTACCAAAAACCAAAACATGTATTTTATCAAACTTTGATTTTTCAATACATGAATAGGAAAGTCAAAATAAGTTTGTATAAGAAGTTTAAGCATGCATGTATAACTAGAATACATCTACTATACATATAAACCATGTAAACTTGTTTTTGATCAACTATTCATGAAAACCAATTCCAAAACATGAAAACGTGTGTGTTTGTGTGCACTTGAGCATATCAACTATACTAAGCTTTACAAATGGATCTAAACACACTATCTAAACTAGGATACCTAAGTCTTCTTGATGATCTCCATCTTCAAGTAGACTTGATCCCAAACCGTGATCCGCCGAGTGCAAAGGTATGATCTTAATGCTCGGGCACGGGAATCACCAAGTGAAGGCTTCTAAACTCCTCTTTTTGAAGCAATCACCAACTAATATCTTGTTTAATGATCTGAAACTAAAATCACAAGATTATTAGTAAACATAACTATATGAGTTAATCATCATCAAAACTAGGGTGGAAGGCCTTTGGGCCAACAGTCATTGGGGGCCAGATGGCCTGTCAGTCGACCGGCCAACGTTCCTTTTTTAGACCGTTGGGGTTGCCGAGCGATTGCCCGGTCGATCGCACCCAGGTCTTGATCTATCGGTCGACCGCTCGTTCGATCGAGACAAGAACCAGAGAGCATTGTTCTTTGGTCGGTCGACTGCTCGTTCAACAGGGGCCAGATCTAGAGAGCAAGCTCTCTGGATCGGTCGACTATCCAATTGACCGGCCTTCAAGCGAGGACTTTGTGCATGTTCTGTGCGCATCGGTCGACCGGTCGGTCGATCGCCAGAAGCCTAAAATCAGGGTTTTTAAGAATTAAAACTTGGACTTTGAAAACCCATAAAAATTCTATTAAATCCCATAAATTCACAAAAATAGGTCACTGAAATACTTTGAAGTACAAATATGTGTGATCAAAAATCAACGCATATTACAAACAAGTTGAACTATTTTTACAATATAGAAATTTAGCCTTAAACCGAAAACCGTATTTTTTAAAATTCAACTTCAAAATGAAAAATGATTTTTCCAAAACTTGTTCAAATATAAAAATAAGATATTAAAACTCAGTTGAAGCATAGTGTGTAAGGAAATGATCCAATACACATATAAGATGAAATATTCTTGTTTTTGACAATAAGCTCTAAACAAAGTTTTGATAAATACAAGACCTAAACACATGATACAAAACTCATCAAAATGAGTTTTTAGACAATATTAAGCAATAGTGTATATGGACAAAATCCAATACACATATAAACCATGTAAACTTGTTTTGATGAAGTCTATTCATGAAACTCAAGAAGTATGCTTTGAAGCTCAAAATCAAAACGGTATTTTTCAAAAACGAAAACTATTTAACATGAAATGTTTTGAAATATTGTGTATGTATATGAGCTTGAACAGTCCACAACTAATCTATCCTTTACATTTTATCTAAAAACAAAAATCTTAACACTTGCAAATATGACTCAAGTTTTGAAAATCTTCTTCTCCATCTTGACTTGGTCCAAACCTTGATCCATGAGGTAGACTCCTCTTGGGTACTTGATGCGATCTTGAAGCACGAGTTCTTGAATCAACACGCGCTAGTTTCAAAACTTGACTTCAAATCTTTTGTTGAAGCTAAACACCGACTAAGATCTTAATAGAAAATCTGAAATTTATTAAACACAAGATAATTAGTTTTATAACTACTGAGTTAATCTTCATCAGAACTAGAGTAATGGGCCTTTGGGCCAATAATCTCCTCTTTTTGATTATGATAACTCATGAAGTTATATATGCATGGATTAAAGATAAGCTTCATAGAAGCTCCCCTTAACTCATGCATAGTAAAAATAATAAAGATATTCAGTGAAGTTCATAAACTAAAAACAAATATATATGCATAAACAATAAATATTAAACATGTATATAAACTTTAAATTCTCCTCTTTTTGTTAATTCATCAACAAAGGGGTGAGGAAAAACAAACAATATAAAAGTATATGCGATATACATTCATGAAGAGGAGAGATGTTAAGTTAGTTCTCCCTGCATACATGCATTACATGGAGAATAGATGACTAGACCCTAACCCACATAAGTATAATATATAATATATAGACGGATATGTTAAGCTCCCTCTACACATGTGTACCACATAAAGAAGAGAGATCAAACTCCTCAATATATAAAATACACTCAACATAAATATTTATATAGAGGAGATGTTAAGCTCCCTTACATATAAGTAATACATATTAAAATAAATTTTAAAAATAATTTTGATATCATTTTAAAATAAATTTTAAAATTTCTTAAAGTCAACAAAACAAATTTTGATACTAATTGAAACCAAAAAATAGTTGACAAAATAAATATTGATATCACTTGTAGATAAACATAATTATTATCTTATATCAATATGAAATCATTTTAAGTTAAAAACCTTTTTTCTTTTTTTTAATTAATAACAAAACACATGCATAAACTTATGAACGTACCAATTAATATTTAGAATTAAAATCAAGCTTAGCATAAAACAATTTGTGCTTTAATCATATATGTCATAATAAAATAAGCACAATCAAAATCATATATATGCATGTTGAAAATGAAAATACCACTTGAAATTTGGTGCATATATATGTGTGTGTGTGTGTGTGTGTGTATAGAATATGCATGAGTATACAAAAATATGATATCATGAAAATCTGTATATAAATTATATCATCCACCCTTTCATGCACAAGTTTAAAAAATATTCATTAAAGAGCATATGAGGCATGGTCGCCTAACCAACCGCCCTTAAAGGGTAGAAGTTTTCAAAAATAGAATTTAAAAAATAGTTGTAGATTGAAAACACTACCAAGTGAAGAATAAATAACTAGTTTAAAATAGTATTGAAAACTAGTTAAAGATCTTTCAAATATTAAACCAAAACATGTAACCCATGAAATATGCTAAATACACAAGAAGTGATACTCAAGATATATAAAACTCATATATAAGCTTATAAAAATAAAGTCATGAGTAAATAAAAAAATAAAGTGTACGAGAATTATGTGAATAACATATTTATGAAATAAATTAATAAGGCTAAAAAACAATAACTCAAATGAAAATCTTTTACTTAAAACATGATATATCATATACTTATGCAAGAATCATCAAAATTAGGACATACAATGTGCAATCAAACAATAAATGAGTACACAAAAGGAATAAAGCATGTATAGCATGTGTATCTCTAAAAATGTATAACACAAGTTTTAACAAAATTTGCATATCAACATGATATAGAAATATAAACTAATATATGCTTTAACTAAAGCATATAAAAACATGAATCAATCAAAAGGAATGGGCATGTAAATCCATTGAAAATATAAATAAAGTTTTTCAAAAATACATGCATATAATAACAACATATCAACCCTTCCTTAAGCATAAAACAACATATGATAGAGTCTAGGTTACTACACAAGCATATAAGCAATAAACACATTTTTAAAGAGGAGGATGAAATGGTTACCAAGACCGATGTAGCCAATTCATTTCTCTAAAATACGAGGTGGTCCTCTCACTATGCTTTCTTGATAGTGATGCATTAATTGATGTGTCCGTCAAGCTTCAAGTGCATCCACCACTAAGGCATCAACCCTCTCACGTCTTGTGAGAGCACACACCTACATCAAAAATAAGAGGTGGGGTTTTGGTATCCATATCTTTTTAGGTCCACGGGGGTTAGAAACAATTAGAATCCAAATATTTGTATGTGTAAAATTGAAAGAATTTAATCTATCAAAACAAAATTTTACAAGATGACCTTTTGCGGCCACAATTTGTACATGCATACACTCTAGCATACATATGAGTGATGTGAGTGTGAGCATGGTGTATATGAGATATATGCCGTATAGGGTGTGCATTGGTTTGTGGAACTTATTTCTTGCGAAGCATAAATTCCAACCTATTATAATTAAATGCACATTTGCTTAAAGTGAAACCCAAATAATCAATATTCTTCTTCAAAATAGAAATATCATTTTTAACTTTAGAAGAAGAAATATGAGCATGAGAAACAAAATTCTTTTTCTTTTTAGAAATAGAATTTTTTTCTTTTAAAACAATTTTCTTTTTCAAAGAATCTTTTCCCTTTAAAACAATCTTCTTTTCTTTTTCCACCAAAATAATTTTTATTTTCAAAGATTCATTCTCTTTTGAAACACTTTCAAATTTATTTTGAAAAAAAATCCTTTTCTTTTAAAACAAAATCATTTTCTTTCTTCAACTCTCATTTTCAATTTTTGATAAATAATATTTTTAAGAAATTTTTGACAAAATAAAGTAAGTTCATCATATGCTATGGCAGCATCTTCATCAAGCTTGGATTCGGAGTTCACCTCAAGGTGGTCATTCCTTTAGACCATGTAGTATGTTAGATGTAGCACTTCCATCATCTGAGCCACTCTCCTTATGATACTACATTTGTTCACAATGGGAGAGAAGAGTCTTCCATACTATAAAAGCCGAATCAAAATTTGTAACTCTAGATAAATAATCATCTCTAGATAAATAATCATCATTTAGGGTAGATTTTCGAGCATGAATGGCTTTTGCATTAGCCTCAAAATTTTTACCATTTAGAAAATAAGTATATTTAATAGTGGCAAAATAAATATGAATTCCTAGGACTTTAGATATATGGACATCTTAACTTTTCAAGTTTGGAGGTAAGAATGTTAAACATGGGATGCGTCATGAAGTTCATGAGTGTGTGAACAAATATTGTAATTAGCTAAAATAGAATTTTTAACTTTAAGTAGTTAGACTCAAATCAAGAGCACCAAGCTCTGATACCAATTGTAGGTCACCTAGAGGGATGTGACTAGCTAATCTCATGCCAAACAAATGCGGAATTAAAACTAATTATGCAAACTAAAAACTATTATGTTAACACACCAAGTATAACTAAAGAGTGTAACCGAATTCCTAGTGTAGAGCTCTGAACTATCTCCTCAATATTTCTCTAGATTAAGAGTTGAGATGCTACTATGGCTTTCTTGGTTTAAATACAAGTATGCACAAACAATCCCAAGCATATATACATATGTATATACATATACATATACATGTATATATATACATATGTATATACATATACATCTATATATGTATATATGTATATACATCTATATATATATATATACATATATATATACCGTGTATATATATATGTGTGTGTGTGTGTATATATATATATATGTATATACACATATATATATGAAGCACAAGAGAATATCAAGCATATAAAGATATGAACAATAAGTGCAAGTAAGATATAAACATAAGTGAGAGAAGTAATCACAAATACGGGAGAATTGTTTCGAGGTTTGAGCACACTTGCTCTACGTCCCCACCTTCAACACTATGAATGATTTTCACTATAAACGATCCTGCAAGATCACTTGGTGCTGCAACACCTCAACGAGCTCCCTTAGAACTCTTGGACCCGCAAGTCTCTTACTTGTTCCCGTAAGAACAACATACGCAAGCACACTAGCTTGCCGAGGCCACACCTCTATAACTTCTCAATGCAAGAGGTGGAACACTTGGTGATCTCTTTTCTTGATCACCAACAAACACTCTCATAACAAGGATCCCTGGAGGATAAGTATAGCAATGGAAAGTTCAAGTTTGTGTGAGAGAACTAGATAGAATGAGTGGTTGAAAACTCAATAAAACTCTTTTGAACAATGCTCTTTAAATAACTTTTCTTTTAATATGAAAGTTTTACCCCAAAAACATGAGGAGAAAAACTCTAAAAGAGATGGGGAAAACTCGCTCTAAACCTTCTCCAAAATCTTACCCAAAACTGACACAAAATACCCCAATATATAGGTTGCAGAAAACATGTTGGGGGCCAGATAGCCTGTTGGTCGACCGGCCGATCGACAGGCCAACGATCATTTTCAGATCGTTGGGGTTGCTGGTCGACCACACCCAGGTCTTGACTTATTGGTCGACCGCTCGGTCGATCAAGGAAAGAACCAGAGATACTGCTCTCTGGTCGGTCGATCGTTTAGCTAATCGGGGCCAGATCTAGAGAGCAAGCTCTCTGAATCGGTTGACCGTCCCTTAAGCCAGGGCTTTGTGCACGTTCTGTCCACGTCGGTCGACCGCTTGGTTGACCGACTTAAGGTTCGGTCAACCGGTCGGTCGAGCGCCAGAAGCCCAAAATAAGGGTTTTTAAGGATTAAAACTTGGACTTTGAAAACCCATAAAAATTCTATTAAATCTCATAAATTCCACAAAAATAGGTTCATGGAAATACTTTAAAGTACAAAATTTGTGTGATTAAAAATCAACACATATTACAAACAAGCTGAACTATATTTGCGATATAGAAATTTAGCCTTAAATCGAAAACCGTATTTTTCAAAATCCAACTTCAAAATGAAAAATGATTTTTTTAAAACTTGTTCAAATACAAAATAAGATATTAAAACTTAGTTGAAGTATAGTGTGTATGAAAATGATCCAATACACATATAAGATGAAATATTCTTATTTTTGACAATAAGCTCTAAATAAAGTATTGATAAATACAAAACTTAAACACATGATATAAAACTCATGAAAATAAGTTTTTAGATAATATTAAGAAATAGTGTATATGGACAAAATCTGATACACATAAAAACTATGTAAATTTGTTTTGATGAAATCTATTCTTGAAACTAAAGATGTATACTTTGAAGCTCAAAATCAAAACGGTATTTTTCAAAAACTAAAACTATTTAACATGAAATATTTGAAATATTTTGTGTGTATATGACATTGAGCAATCCACAACTAATCTATCCTTTATATTTTATCTAAAAATAAAATTTTAACACTTATAAACATGACTCAAGTCTTAAAAATCTTCTCTTGAAAACTTTCTTCTCCATCTTGACTTGGTTCAAACCTTGACCCATGAGCTAGACTCCTCTTGAGTACTTGATGCGATCTTCAAGCGCGAGCTCTTGAATTAACAGTGCTAGCTTCAAAACTTGACTTTGAATATTTTGTTGAAGCTAAACACTGACTAAGATCTTCATAAAAAAACTGAAACTTATTAAATACAAGATCATTAGTACTATAACTACATGAGTTAATCATCATCAAAACTAGAGTGATGGGCCTTTGAGCCAACATGAACCTCATGACCAGGAGGCTGAATCATATACACCTCTTGAAGATCTTCATATAAGAAGGCATTTTTAATATCTAACTGGTATAGAGGCTCTGGTATCATGTTAAACTAGAAAAGAATATATCTTTTACTGCTATTGAGAAGAATTTCAAAAATAGAATTACATAGTCATGAACAATTTTCTCTTTATATAGACCATACAAAAGCAGTTCCTATTCAAATTATGACTCAAATATTACTAAAACTTTAGGACTCTGAATATATTAGCATTTTAACACCCCCCTCAAACTTATCTTGGTACACATCAAGAATTTTTTTAACAAAAAAACAAATATTGAAACTTCTAAAAACAAATACAGAACTACTAACGCTATGCCAAACTGTTGAATCATGAATCAATGATGTCGATGCCAAAGTCCAAAGCAAGCCGAATCTAGGTCAAACCAAACATTTGCACGATGACTACATAAAAAGTCACATATTCTTAGAGACTCTCAAACTTGAAAGAAGAGGTATTGAGAGATTCTCAAACTCAGTAGAAGAGAGATTTTAAGTTGTCCTCAAATTTAGTAGAAGTGGCGGCTTTAGATATCATCAAACTTATTAAGACATGAAGGTTTAAAGGAATTCTCAAACTCAATAGAAGATGAGGTTTGGAGACATCCTTAAACTTAGTAAAGATGAGGTTTTAGAGATCCACAAACTTGATAATTTTACAATTCAAATAGAATTAGATCAAACAAAACCCATCATCAGTATGTCCAAAACACCTAAAAACATAAGAATCGACTCTTAAATCACTAAAATTAGACTTTGATACAATGATATACGACCAAAACAGCTTCAGTCTTCTATATGATATCAAATCTTGATGTAGAAAACCAAGTGATAAACAATACCCATATAAACAATAACATTTTTTTATATTTGAGTATAGATATGTCCGAAGAAAAAGAAGATGAATAAAGAAGATGTTGATACGGATAGAGATGATGAAGATGAAGGTTGAAAAGGATTGGGAACCTTTGGGCTTTCATACTGTAACGCCCCGATCCTAAAGATACGGAGACGTTATGGCGACGTATATACGCGAGGAAAATACCCCACGTATATACGCTAAGCCTAAATGTAACCTGAACAAGCTATAAATCAGAAGCATAATAATCAAAGGTCACTGCAATAATACATATAAGACTACACATGATAGCAATGAATAACAGGACAAAAATGGCAGCTGAACAGAAGTCAAAGGTGATATATAGGAAACAAGAATAAAAATGCAAGTATACCAGAATCAAAGGAAGAGGACCCAAGCTCCTCGCAAGGCGTATCGTCTCATCAAATACCTGCACATTAGAACAACCGTCCAATATCTGGACGTGCAAATCCAGGGTCGTCAGAACGCGACCATAATGAGTGTGTGTGTAAAGGGGGAAAGAACACGTGCAGAACAAACAATGTGCATAAATAATAATAAGAACAATTGCTGATATAACAGACTGAATAACAAGATACATAACTGCACTATAGTATAACTGATAATTAACATGAATAAAGATAAAAGACAACTGTCACAATAGTAAACAAGCAACTGATGTCAAAATATGTACCTATCACATGTCACTAAGCTGGTATCCAAGTCTGGTCATAAGTCTGGTCCTGGTTACCATCATGGGTCTATCATAATGATATAAATAGATATACAATCGGGTGATTACGGTCAGTCACAAAGCATCAACAGTTTATTATTAATTATGTCAGCAATTGTTCTTATTATTATTTATGCACATTGTTTCTTCTGCACGTGTTCTTTCCCCCTTTACACACACACTCATTATGGTCGCGTTCTGACGACCCTGGATTTGCACGTCCAGATATTGGACGGTTGTTCTAATGTGCAGGTATTCGATGAGACGATACGCCTTGCGAGGAGCTTGGGTCCTCTTCCTTTGATTCTGGTATACTTGCATTTTATTCTTGTTTCCTATATATCACCTTTGACTTCTGTTCAGCTGCCATTTTTGTCCTGTTATTCATTGCTATCATGTGTAGTCTTATATGTATTATTGCAGTGACCTTTGATTATTATGCTTCTGATTTATAGCTTGTTCAGGTTACATTTAGGCTTAGCGTGTATACGTGGGGTATTTTCCTCGCGTATATACGTCGCCATAACGTCTCCGTATCTTTAGGATCGGGGCGTTACACATACCATGTTAGAAGACGAGGAAGAGAAGATGAAACATTGCCAACTAAGGGTGTGATCATTTATTTATAGAGTAGAAAAAGTACATGTCCAAATAAGATTAGGAGAATACAAAATAAAAGAAAAACTTTATTACAAACATATTTATTCTACTCAAATAATATGAATAGAGAATCTTGCACTAAATCTAAAGGAAACAAGACTTCTTTATTATCACATTCAGATATGGCCATTTGAATTTCAAAATCATTAATTTGCTAAGATGAAAAACATAGTTATTGGGCTCTCCTATATAAATAAAGAAGAAAAAGTTTGTGAAGGATTATTGATGCGAAAATGCATAAAATGTCTTTTACTAAAATTCTATTTGAGGAGCAAGAGCCCCTTTAGAATGATGCATAAGATGATGTTTGTCGTCCCACTTGGACTCCTTAGTAGGTGGCAAAAGATTTTTCAAACTACTTGTTGATGATTTAGAAGACTCATGTTAGTTTATTTGTTTAAAAGAAGATGCAGAAGTATTTATAATTTTTGTTCAATTTAAAGATTTTGTATAAAATTGTTGCCTTCAATTGAAGGTGCTAAGAACATATAGAGGAGAATTTACTTTTGTGAAGTTTGATTACTTTTGTAAAGCTCAAAGAATCAAGAAGGAACTCATAGTAAGATACACTCAATAAAATAACAATGCTCAGAAAAGAAACAAATCTACTGCTAAAAGGTAGAAGTCTTTTCTTCTAAACAAATTTTAGAGAGCAGTATATATCCTGCTACCTACATCTCAATTAGTTTGCGAACAAAAGATTTCTCTAGACAAAAAATTGTATGAAGCATGGTACGTATTTACAGCAAGCTAAATTCAAACATTAAGGCATAATAATACTTTGGATCCTAATCACCATGGTTTAAAATCTTGAATCGGTATCGTCAATAGTTTTTATTATCAATATCATCACTAATAGTTTTTAGTATTGTTTAAAATTTCAGTTTAATCAGTGTCGGCAATATTAATCATATCAGCAATACCGGTCCTGATATTGGCCGATATTATAGTGTTAATAATGTATCGAGTACCTCAAAACTCGATACGATATTGCAGATATATCAGAGTCGGGTAATATTTGAAACTATGCTAATCACATATTAAACACTTATATCCCACTTAATTTTCAATGTGAAACTACACTCAGCGTCGGTCCTGAAAAATCCAATGCCCTAGACAAAATTTTAAATTATGTCCCTAAACACACTAATCAAAGTTATTTCAAAGAAAATCTTTTTTCTTCATCAAAAGTTATGAATTATTCAAGAAAAATTTCCTTTGAACAGGGGCCTGACTAGACAATCAATTTTGGACAATCAATTTTGGGCTTTGGGCTCAAATAAATTATTAATGCAACATCACCCAAAATTAATGACAAATTTTCACATAATGAGTTATAGAAAAATTTTTACGAATGAGACAGGCAATAAGACCGGAGCTCAACAAGTAATAATTTCAAGTAAATGAAAAAAAAGAGGAAGAGGGGAAGTGAGTACCAGCACCGCCCTTTGAGCGGGGACGACAGGGGTGGAGACCACTACGTTGCCGACAGTGGCAGCGGCGGTGGGGGGTCTATGGTGTCAAAGGTGGCATGGCGGAGGATGTCAGCAGAGAAGTGATGATTTTGTCCTCTTTTTCTTTTCCAATTTCCATGTTTAATTAAGAAGAAACCGTGCAGGGATGATGAAAAGTCACCATGGGCATTTGTGATCAAAAGGAATGAAAAAACTTGGTAGTATAAAAGAATTATAAAATTTTGGAATAAGAGAACTGCGGGCCTAATGTTTTTTTTTTTTTTTTTCATTTCTTTATACTGTGGGCCCAAATTCATATAGGGTGGTATAAAGGAATGAAAAAAATTTGCCTCCCTGGGCTTGTGCCCTGGTCTCCCTGGTCCATTGCCACCCCTTAGTTTAGTGCTTTTTATTTGGATGTGAGAGGAAAACCTAACACGGCTCCCACCTTTCCTTGTATGAATGCATCCAAACAACTTGCTATCTATGACATATCTTTGCCTTTATCTTCATAGATGCATGCATTTAACTTTATTTTTCGCCATACGTATGAATCTTATCAAAACTAATCTCTAGAGAGAACTTTGTGCAATTAAGTCCATTTCAGGACCAAATTGGGGAAATACCTTTTGGAGTTATCCTTTATGATTACACCGATACTGATATGTGTCTCATCATATTGAAGCCATTTCTAAGTCATAAAGCTATCAAACTCGTATGCACAACTATTCCACTCACTGACCTTGCCAAGATCATCATTGTGAGTTCTGATGCCAATTTGTTGGCAAAATGGGCTCAAACCGTGGGGCATCAATAATAGTTTGAGAACTACATTGATTCAAAAAGTTTACTTATTATCTCTTTAGATACAAATCACATATTAAAGAGTCACATACCCACTCAATTTCTTCGGTGGAACTAAGCTTTGACTCTATTCACCCCTTAATTTGGATGCTTTTAAACCGCATGTGAGCCACAAACCAAATGGCACAAAAGGAAGGCAAAGGTGGATTTCTTCAAGGTGTTCGTTTCAATAGCTTATGCAGGCATTCCAGCATAAAATAAAATGAAACTTTGATGAAAATAGAAGAACTAACTTTTTTCCTAAAAAGGAGAAGAATGTATTTTCATTGCACCAATGAATACAAAGGTTATGGATTATTTGATCCCAAACAAGTTGGTGATTTTAAGAGATATCATGAAGAAAATCATGCCACAACACCAAACATCATTGAATAAGAGAACAAAGGATCCACTTCAACCAAACAAGACCCTTCCATGACCTAGAGATTCATCTTCATCACTCAGAATCATTGCTAAGTAAGTAGTGTTCTTTGCATGATCTATAACTCTTGTGACATGGCCTTTTTCTTTTGTGAATCATAAAAGTCCAAAAAATTTGTCAAAGATGAATACTGGAATAAAGTAATGAATGAAGAAATTGTAACGATTGAAAAGAATAAGACCTAGGAGCTAGTTGATCTTCTAGAAGGAAATGAAGTGATCTCAAATACAATCGAATGCTCAGTCCAGAAGCTAAAGGCTTAAATGGTAGCAAAAGCCTATTCTCAACAACTAGGCTAGATATTTGCCACAACTGCTACCCTAGAGACAATTAGGTGCTTGCATCTCAAAGTTAAGCTAAATGAGTTCTCGCTACATGTCAAATCATCACTTCTAGATGGAGAATTTGAAGAAGTGTACATGGAGCAATCACAACGCTTCATTGTCGAAGAAGAAGAAGAAAACGAGAAGTTTTTCTCTTGTGCCAAGTATTATATGGATTCCGGTGAAAACCTAGAACAATGAAATTGATAACCACTTATGCAAGCATGGATTTGAAAGAAGGTCAAGCGAACTGTCCTTTTCTGTCAACAAGTAAGGTATAAACTTCTTATTACCATTTGTACCAGTATTTGAAAAGGCGAAAGTGCGAAATGAAGCGTTGGATCTCTTTATAAGGTGAGGCATTAGCCTCAGGGCATAAGGCGTGAGCCTCATGAACTTTTTATATTTTTTATTTTCTAAAATGTATAAACGTTATAAAAAATATGTAGAATGGTATAATATTCTATAGTAAATTCTGGCCATGACCTTAATTAAGAATGAATTAGGCTTAATATAAGAACAAAAAGTACAATAAAATACGTTGGATGGAGAAGAGTCAAAGACCACATTTCCTATTTAGAATCACATGGTACTCAAGACCACATGCTAAAGAGTTTACGTAAAGAACACAAATAAGAAAACACAAATTACAGAAGAGATGAAAGAAAGTGACTGTTAAAAACAAATGCAATGCTCAGTTTTCTAGAGAGAGAATTGAACTGCAAATAAAAATGACATGAAAAAACTAGAAATTAATTGCAAATTCAAAATCATTGCAATACAAGTTGAATACAACATTGTAATGACTCCCTGATTATATAAAAACTCCAATAATAAAATAATTTCATCCACTGATTCTGTCCAAATAATAAACATATTCTCTTTAAATGATAAATTCATCGATTGGTGCAAAGTAATTTCCAGATAAAATACCTTCTTCCGTGCTTCGATGATATACTTTTAAATCTATTTGTACATAAAGACCTCAATATCTCGAGGTAAGACCAAGATCTTCTATCAAACCCAAACTTGATAATCAGACTGTAAAGGAGAAAGGCGTGAGCTACACAACTTAGCAAGGAAATGAATCATGACATGTAATTTATATAAAAATCGAACCAAGGGCACAAATAACAATAATAAGTTATTATAAAATTAATGATCCAATAATTATATACCAAGAGAGACAATTCAGAATAATAATTTAATAATTTCATAATATGGAGGACTTCGAATGCTAGGTTGATCGAATATTATACTAAGGATGGAATCATACAAATTTAATAGAAAGTAAATCATATGTCAATGCGGTTAACACTTCACACCCCGGTTGACTTGATTGTTCTTTATTACCTCGTGATCGGGAGTTGAGATCCATTATTGATGACTCAAATAGCATTATAATAGCCCTGAGAACACATTGAGCTCCAATGTGATTTACTTATTTTCTGACACATACTGCTAATGTAAGTTATGCAGTACATGAGCCAAAAGTGTAGAAATTTGAAAGATAACACTCATAATAGAAACTAATATTTCAAGACTCTCAACAAGGGTGTTTATACACAAAATATACAACAATTCATTTAAGGCTTATGTATGCATATCTCCACAAGATTCTAAATAAAGGGACAATGTGAAAATTATACAACACAACAATTAGACTTAATCAATATAAATTCACCACAAAATAAAAGAACTCTTTGATTTCAAGATGATCATAATTGTCAGATAATTCAATACATAAAATTGATAAGAAACATCTCTTTCTGGCTAATAAATGAAAGTTAATGAAATATAAATATCAATCAAAAAAGGGTGAAGAACAATACAAATTACAAGTCATGAAATCACCACTTACAAAATCAAGCGAGCGTATCAGTGTTCTCCTAGAAATACTTTTTTTCTCCTTTCAAACCTTTTTATAACAATATTTCAGGAATCTGATGTAATCATCTCCTCTTATTAATTTAATCTCAAATTTTATAAACCACAACAAAATTCTAAAAAGAATAACATTAGAAATCCTCTAATAGAGTTTTTTACCTTTATCTCTTATTAGATGATTCTCTTTTTCCTCTGTATTCTATTTTCTCTTCTCTCTTCTCTGTATTTCTTTTTCTTTCGGCCTCCAGCCTCTCTATGTCTCCCCGTCAAATATTTTTTCTGGTTTTCTTTTCTTTTTGTTTTCTTTTCTTCCGATCGATTTTTTTTCCTCTTTCGCCTTTTTTATTTCATGGAGGCTTGGATCTATACCATCGCACACCACAATTTAATACCAGTGTAGCGCCGCTGTCGGTGGGACACTGACCAATCAGCCCGAAGGAGGAGAAGGGGGGAGAGGAGGGAGGGGAAAAGAGGGGGGAGCTGAGAAAGGAAAAGATGAAAAGACAGACGAACGGATGGAAAAAGTTTCTATATGAGTCACAGGAGAAAACCTCCATTCAGTCGGTTTTGAATGGTCAGATTTTTTCTAATTAACTCTGAACTTTTATTATTTTGCATAAAACCCCTATAAATCTCAATATTTGCAACATTAAAAGGAATTCAGGGTTATTACAAATAAAAGGAGAGGTCAATATTCACCAAAAAAACACAAGCTAGATGATCAGCGAAAGAAAACATAGTTATTTGGCTAGATGTTGTAGATTTGAAAGCGGAGAATGATGACAATAACTCCCAGTGAGTGGAGAAAAAGGGAAAATATGTGTGCTACTCTTTTTCATTTTTAATTTCAGTTAAATTTCTTTTTTCTTCTTTTTGTACCCAATTTCTCATTAAGTGTGGGATTCAGCAGAGAAGTGCTTCATGAGGCCTCAAGCGCACACTTTAAGTAAGTTTCAAGTAACGAGAGTTATGCCTCTTGGGACAAATTGCTTTTGTCTTGTGCCTTGAGCTGATGAGCCTTAAAAATGCCCCGAGGCGAGCCTCAAAAATGCCTTTTTGGACAACGGTTTGTATGTCAATCTAATTTATTGGTGAGACTGAAGAAATTAAGAAGAAAATGGTGCAAAATTTTGAGACAACAGTTATGGGATTAATGAGATATTTCTGGCATACAAATTAAATAAATTTAAGGGAAAGTATTCATTAACCTAGAAAATATTGTGAAAATCTTCTAGGAAATGTCATATGCCAAATTGGGTCTAATTTTAATTAATGTTACCAAATTAGTTACCACTGTTGAGTATTCAAAGTCTCATCATTTCTATAGCCTATCAAGCTTCCATTTGCTCCAACAAATAATGGTGATGATGACGATGACAATAAAACAGTGGGATATATAATTTGATTCTATTTCCTCTAGTTATCTGTAACATCCATTTATTATTTCTGAATGTAGTAAAGTTTCGTCTTACCTGGCATTGGTTGCATTTTGGCTAAACAGGAAAGTAATTATACCATAGACAGCTTGCCTGAAGAATTGAACTTCAATCAACAAGACGAGGTAACCAGTATACATTCTATTTAATATGATATATCTCAGAGTTTTCAGCCCATGGTTATCATCATTATTGCTTCTGTTGTGTTTATCATCATGGTTCACTGTTGCAGACCATTGACATAACTGTGACGTACATGGATGCTTCTGGTAACTTCAAAACACATAAGGTCAAGTCAAGGGATTTATCCGCATCTTGGGTCTGGGAGAATTCTATTGATGGAGGCGATGCACAGCCAAAGGTTGTAGAGGTACTCCTTTTTTTTAAAGGGAAAAATGTACTCTTTTCTGATGCTTCATTTTTTTGGTACAATCAAGAATTTTGCAAGGCACTAAAAGATGTTAATCAAGAATTATACAAGTACTAAAAGAAGTTTCTGTATCAATCTACAAGATCCGCAAGAACTAGAGGAACATATACCTCATTATTAACTCACAAATAGTAGTTCTTCCTCCCTTGCAGTTCTTATTTTGTTAGCATGCCTGTTGGATTGTAATGCTTTCAGATTGCTTGTTTTAAGGTTACCTGGTTCTTTTTAAAGTTTCATTTACTTACTCAGTGGTGATTTTCTGGGTCTGATACATGTCTTAATCATTTATTTTCCCTCAAAACATCCAGGGGCAAAAAGGCTTATATCAGCAAATGAACACATTACGGGACGATAATCGCCCTTCTGCTGATCAGAGCAGACTAACCAGCTCTATTAGTCCAGTAAAGCTTAAACGTCAGGTGAATCTCTGGATACCATAATGTATTGATTGAATAAAGTTTTTAAGTTTCCTCCTCGTTCTGTTTCTTCCTTTCTGTGCAGAGACAGAGACAAAAAAGGAGAGAGAAGCGAACTGCTGAGCTGGTTAACATGAGTAGAGAAACTGAACTCCAGATGGAAGCGGCAGCCATTGAACGTACAAAAAAATTCAGCCACGTAGTTAAGGGAAAATACAGCATATGGAGGAAAGAATATAAACCTAATTTATCAGATTCCACTTTAAACCTTATGAAAGATCAGATCATTATGGCTAAAGTGTATGCTAGCATGGCTCGTTCCTTGAAAAAACTTGACTTCTATGATTCCCTGATGAAATGCATCAGAGAAAGTCAGCTCGCAACTGAGGAATCAACTTCAGATGCTGAACTACTCCCCGGGTATCTTTCAATTTTCCTTTTAATAATCATACTGTTGTTTATGCAATTTACAGTCGTAATGCTGGAATATTTTCCCCATATTTCCCAGTGCTCTTGAACAAGCAAAAGTGATGAGTGATGTTTTAATTCAAGCCAAAGATATGCTATATGATTGTGATTTAGTCGCCAGAAAGTTACAAGCCTTGCTTCAGTCAACAGAAGAAAGCATAATTGGGGAGAAGAAACAAAGCACATTCTTGATACAGCATGCCGCAAAAACAGTTCCTAGACCTCTACACTGCCTTTCTTTACAGCTAACTGCCGAATACTTCATGCACAATTATGAAAGTGAAGAACTAGTACATAGTGATAAGCTTACAGATACTTCCCTCTACCATTACGCTATATTCTCTGATAATGTTCTAGCAGCTTCTGTTGTTGTAAATTCTACTGTAGTACATGCTAAGGAACCAGAGAAACATGTGTTTCATGTAGTCACAGACAGACTGAACTTTGCAGCTATGAAAATGTGGTTCATTGCCCATCCTCCTTCGCCTGCAACTGTCCATGTGGAGAATATTGATGAGTTCAAGTGGCTTAATTCTTCTTATTGCTCAGTTCTTCGGCAGCTAGAATCCGCAAGAATCAAAGAATATTACTTTAAGGCCAATCATCCATCATCACTGTCAGCTGGAAATGAAAATCTCAAATATAGGAATCCCAAGTATTTGTCAATGCTTAACCACCTTAGATTCTATATGCCTGAAGTGTATCCAAAGCTGGATAAGATATTGTTTCTTGATGATGACATTGTTGTGCAAAAGGATTTAACAGCTCTGTGGTCTATAGATATGAAAGGGATGGTGAATGGTGCAGTAGAGACCTGTAAAGAGAGCTTTCATCGTTTTGATACATATCTCAACTTCTCAAACCCAAAGATCTCTGAAAACTTTGATCCTCATGCATGCGGATGGGCTTTTGGGATGAACATATTTGACTTGAAACAATGGAAGAAGCGAAATATTACAGGAATATACCATATTGGCAAGACTTGGTAAGATGGGAACTAATTCTTATGTTTTATTTTCCATTCTTTTATATTTGTGAAATTTAGAGATGTCTAACAGCTGTATTTGCACTTGTTTCATTTTCATCTTCCTTTCTTCTTTGTGCATCTTTTCTGTTGTTTTGTCTGTTAACTTTAGGTATTTGTAACGATTGCATCTTCACCTACTTTCTGTAAGTTTTCCTCCTCCTCATCTGATGCTATCGTATAGTGTATGTGTTTCTTTTTATTTTTAGTTGATCAAGTTTGCAATCTATCTAATTTAGACAAAAGCTATAGTCACCTGTGATTTCCATTCATATGCACATGAATAGACACGACACTTTCTGTAAAATACATGTACTTTTATAGTCTTTGACACGTCCTTGAACAAGAATCATATTACGAACAAAAAGAGATTCTTACTCGACTTCAACGATATTTATTGAACGATCACAATATATTCATCTATGCCATTTTCCACTGGTTTTGCAGAATGAAGATCGGAAACTCTGGAAGCTAGGAACTCTTCCTCCAGGTCTGATCACATTCTACAACCTGACATATCCTCTGGAACGGAGCTGGCATGTGCTGGGCCTCGGTTATGATCCTGCCGTAAGCCCTGCAGACATCGTGAACGCATCTGTTGTTCACTACAACGGGAATTACAAGCCGTGGTTGGATCTTGCAGTTGCCAAGTACAAGAAGTACTGGTCCAAGTTCGTCCCCATCGACAATCCATACGTTCGACAATGCTATGTTGATCAATGAATAACAACTATTTTCTTCTCTTCGTAAAGTTTTGCCCTTAAGTCTCTATTCTTTCTGATGTTATACTTTTTTTGTCCATATAAATTATATCAGTAGGAGTCATTCAGTTGCATGATGAGTGTACCCATCTGGGGTCTGATTGTTAGAGGATGTAGGAGCGATGTCAGGATGATGTTGTTCATCACTATCGTGGAATAAAGAAGGCAGCTTTTGCTGGTGACCTCTGACATTGTTCCTTCCGTCTTCAAAGCTCTGGCAAACATTCAGTCCATCGAGCAAGGAATCTCTGTTCACGCTGATGTGATCAAGATGGTTTTTGATTCATACACTTCTACTTGCAACTCGATCATTTAGTTTTTACAGCAAATGTGGCGTGATGGATTCTGCACTTGGCCTGTTTGATGGAATGATGAACAGAGACTCAGTCTCATCGAATGCAATCATCCATTGATTTCTGAGTCGAGAGGATTACACGTTTGGGCTGGGTTTGTTCATGGAAACTAGGTCTTCAAATTTTGTGCCCAACGTCTCCACCTTGATCCTTGTTGGAAACTGGAAGCTGGAGGCCTTTGGCGAAGGTGGAGACGTACATGGCTTTATCACAAAGGGTGGGGTCTCAGCGGTTGCCACACTACAGGGCTCTTTGTTGACTGTGTATGTGAAATCCAAGGACTTGGATTGTGCACAGAAAATGTTTGATGAAATGTGTGACTGAGATGTGATATCTTGCAGTGCGCAATGCGAGGCAACGGCAGATGCATTATGGTTGTTTCGATACATGTACGTTGATGGAAGCATCAGAATGGATGGGTTTGCAGCGGTTAGTGTTCTTCAAGCTTGCATCAGTGCTGGAGATCTCGACAACGGGAGAACCATACACAGGAATTTGATCCGTGGAGGATTCGAAGATGATTTGTTTGTAACGAACTCTCTTGTTGATATGTATTCAAAGTGTCTTGACGTGGATTCTGCCCTCGCGGTCTTCAACCAGATGCAGCAAGCAATGTCGTCTCATGGAATACATTATTTCTAGATTGATCCACAACGAGAAATATTTTTGAAGCACTAGTGCTGTTTGATTCGACGAGAAAGGCTGGGATCGAGGGGGACGAATTTACCATCGTTAATCTCTTGCGCTCCTGCTAGCGACTCGGGTTAGCATCGTGCTGCAGGTGCATTCATGCTGTAGCCATCCGAAGGTGGTTGTTGAACGACGTACCAAACTCGTTGTTAGGTGCTCACACAAAATGCAGCCTAATGGAACAGGCTCTGAAGCTGTTCGATAAAATGGAGAGAAGAGATGTGATCTCATGGAGCACCATGATAGCAGGCTATGCTCACTGCGGCAAGCCAGATGAAGTCATCGCCTTCTTCCAACAGATGCGGCTGGCAGAGACAACAACGAATTCGATCACTGTACTCACCCTCTTACAAGCTTGCACCATCTCAGCCGAACTGAAGCTATCAAATACTGCTCATTGCTTGGTGATCAGGAACTACTGAGCCCATGACTTGGCTGTCGGAACTGCAGTTGTCGACATGTATGCCAAGTGCAGGGACTTGAACAGTCCAAAACAGTGTTCGATGAATTGCCTGAGAAGAACATAATGTCATGGAACGCGATGATCAGGGCATTGGGGATGAATGGTTGTGCAAAGGAAGCACTTTCCATTCTCCATGAGATGGAGCTGCAAAATGTGAGGCCAATGGAAGTTGCAATGCTTGCAGTTCTTTCGGCATGCATCCATGGAGGTCTCATTGAAGATGGGCTGGGCTTGCTTCGATAGAATGCTGAAAGATCCCTCGCTCCAGCCTTCAGTAGAGCGAGCATTACTCGTGTATGGTCGACATGTTGGGGAGAGCCGGGGATCTTGAGGCCGCGCTTGAGGTCATCAAGAGGATGCCTGAAGGGTTGAGGCTGGTCCGGCTGCTTGGGGTGCTCTGTTGAGTGCTTGCAGAAGCCATGGAAACTCGGACCTCGGGCAATGGGCTGCTTCTCGAGTGATTGAGCTGGAACCCGAGAACTCTGCAGGGTATTTGCTGAGTTCAAGCATGCTCACGAAGAGGAGGCTGTCGGATGACACAGCGAGGATGAGATGGCTGATGAGGGAGAGGAGGTTGAAGATGGTGAGTGGTTACAGTTTGGTTCATGTTGAACAGAGGACTCACAAGTTTGTTGCAAATCTGAAGAGATTGATTGTTAGGAGATAGTCTCACGTCAGTTCTATGAAGAGAGATTCAATGTTTTATATTAGAGTTGTGGCCTCTTCCTAACAAGATACGTTTTAAGGAGAATTGATTTTTAATATGGTATCAGTGCTAGGTCTCATGTCACTTTTGTTCCTTGGGAGTTTTATGTCATCCAGACTTGAACATCAAAAAAAATTGCTAAAAGAAAAATGAAAATTATTGCATGATTTCTATATAATTAGATAGTCTCAAATATGCTTCTAGAAAAAACAATTTGAATTTTAAAAATATAATAAGTTAGATTTAATTAAATTTATTATAGTCGAGGAGACATGAGTAGTTAGATTTAAATGAAAGTTATTATAGCTTGTTTCGACACTGGCACATTTAGAATTAACTAAAAGAGTGGTAATATTAGTCTGTAAGACCCAAAGACTAGTCAAATTTCGTGACAAAATGAGAGCATAGGATGAACTTCTTGTCATAAGCCACTTAAACTGATAGAAGTGAGAAACAAGAAAGGGCAAATAGTTATCGTCAAATTTTGTGACAATATGAACATAACAAAGTAGAATGGACTTGCCACAAACCACTTAGCTAACAAGAGTGAGAAACAAGAAAAAGGGCAAATATAAGGAGGACTCCTTCAAACCTATCCTACTCATCTTCATATTTGTCTATCAAAATTCAAAGCGAGAAATAAAGAAAGGTAAGCTTCCAGCTTTCCCTGAAAGAAAATTTAGAAGAAGATGCTGGGTAGGCCAGCCCAAATGGGGCCCACCCACAGGAGGCCCAACCCACTCTCCTTTGCCCATCGGAAGAGTGTGGCGAGCACAAGTCGGGAGTGCTGAGAAAGACCCCCACCCACCAAATTGATTAACGCACCCACCAAGAGTGTCATTATTTTCTTGGACACATTTACTTTCAGAAAAAAGTTCAAAATGTGCTAGTCATGACCGAACAATGCCACGAGATGGAAGGGGGAAGGGGAGGGTGTTGTGCCGCTGTGACAACAACCCCAAGAGGATCTCACAAATCTCCAAGCACAAAGAACACCCAACAGCACAAATAATCACCAGAAGAAAGCACAAAACGCAAACACACGATTTAACGAGGTTCGGCCTCAATGCCTACGTCCTCGGGACAATCAGAGAGAGATTTAATTACTTTGGAAGAAGATTACAATGGCTAGCAGCCTCTTTGAATGCAAGAGAGCTCCAGCCTTTTCCTTCTCCAGGATCTTCTACAAGATACAACCCTAGAAATTAACATTAGGCTTAAATATCCAAATTTGCGGAGCAGCAGATTTTCGCCCAAACCCGACTGTCGGTGGACCGGTCAGTCGACCGATCTCCTCTCCGGTCGACCGGTCCTGTCGACCGAAATTAACAGAGAGTTTGGCTCTTACAGTCAGGGTATTTCGGTCGACCGGCCGGTCGACCGCCTAAGACCCTGTGCATGCTGTGCATGTCGGTCGACCCGGCAGGTCGACCGATCTGCCTGTTTTTCTGCTGCTGCTATTTCCAGCTGTTGTTCCCTTCGTCTTCGTCGTCGACTTCCTCGGCGATCACTCGACGAGCCCTCGACGATCCTAATCAACTTCCCCATCAGTAAACTCTCTCTTTTCAACAATTCTCCACCTCGGTGAAGATTTTCAAATCTGAGCCGATCTCCAACGCTACCCCAGTCTATCACCTGGCGAAATCGACACGCGATCTCGGCGAAATCGACACACGATCTCGGCTTGCACGCACCGGTCGAAATCGACACACGATCTCGGCGAAATCGACACATGATCTCGGCTTGGAATCTTTAGCTCAACTGTTCCTGGAAAACATCGCACATGCCTTCCCTGCACTTCACCTTAGGAGAATTTTCATACATGCCGATCACCAATATGGCTTCTACTTCGTAACTTACGACCTCATGAAGACTTCCTCACGAGCCAACACTGACTCTCCAACTGACTAGCTCTATCTAGTCTACATGTCTTCTACTGACGGTCCAACCAAGTCTGCGTAGAGCCTCCCAAACAGTCATCGGCTTCAACTGGATGCACACCACTCCTTATGCAAGCACAACATCTTCTCTCCGGAAGATTTAACCTGTTCATCGAGATCACAACACCTCACCTCTACGTGAAGTCCAACTGGCCATAACACTTCACCTCTACGTGAAGCCCCTCCACCTCTACGTGAAGTTCCATCAGCCACAACTCTTCACCTCTACGTGAAGATCCATAACAGCTTCTCGAGAACCCAAATAGCTCCATAAGAGTTGCATCTCCAAATAGCTGCGCCTTTACGGCTGCCTACGTACCTTAGATGAGCTTCATCAAGCTCAAGCACTTGCACCTCTATTTGCAGCAGTGAACCTGTCTGACCGAGTCATATGAACCTATTCTTGACCATCATGGAGAGCAACGGCCTTTAACTTCAGCTTGTCGATATCACAAGCTTGAGATCCATGCTTCTTTAACCACGACCGTGGTTTCACCTTAGTTCCAATGGCTGCAAATAACTCGACATCCTCAACAATGTCGTCATCCTATTCAGCATCACCCTTGGTATCATGAACTCCACCCGGTGTCACCTCCGATGAAGTCTCCTTTGATGCCGAACCAACTGGAGATGATGGAGTAGCATCAACCTCCACCCGCTGCGATCCTTCCTTGGTCTCCGTCCTCTCCACCTGCTGAGAGACGGTGGACTTCAACCCTGAAGTCTCTCCAAAAGTGACATTCCTGCTCATCACGATCTTCTTGTCTTCGGGGTCTCACAACCTGTAGCTGTTTCCCTTGACGCCCAAATAGACAAACCTCTTTGCTCGCGGATTCACCTTGCCATTCTTGGCACTGAAGTAGGCCGGACTTCCAAACTCCCGCAGCAAACAATGATCTTGAGCAGCTTCCTCAGGCCAAATATCCAATGGAGCTTTATCTCCTATCGCAGTCGATCTATTTATGAGATGGCTAGCATACTCAGTCGCCTCAGCCCAAAACGACCTGTCTAATCCTGCATTAGACAACAACCTCCGAACCTCCTCCAGCAAGGGACGGATTACTTCCTTAGCCAACCCATCTGTACTGTTGTGAAGTGAGTTGCATTACCTGTGTTCTGGCCAAATTGTAGGAACTGGTACATGTCCTTTCTAACATTACCAATATGAAGCTCCTTTATCTTCCTACCTATCTGCCTCTCCATTTTTCCTCTCCACTTCACCAACACATTTAGGGCTTCACCCCTTTGTCTCATGGGATATATCCAAACCTGCCTAGATGAACCATCAATAAATGAGACAAAGTACCTGTGACCTCCAAGCGATGCCTTCTTAGCAGGTCCCCATATGCACATGTGAACACAATCAAGAAGACCTTCATTGTGGTGAGTATTGGTGCTGAATCTCACCTCTTCTTGTCCAGAACGCTGTGTTCACCTTCCAACTTGCAGGTAGCAGCACCTTCCAACAATTCCATCTTTGCAGGAGCTCGCAAAGATTTTTCTTCTTCCTGTCCGACCTTTCCCTGCCAGACCTCCGGGCCACCCTTATCTGAAGAACTTGAAGTCTCCACCTGATCTGTAATCGTACTACCCTTCAAGTAGTAGAGGTTGCCTTGGCGGACGCCCTTCATTACCACCATCGAGCCCTTGATCATCCTGAGATCGCCATCTCGAACAGATATCACCATGCCCGATGCTTCCAAAGTGCCAACTGAGATAAGGTTCCTTTTGAGATGAGGTACATACCTCACCTCCTTCAACTCACGAACTATCCCATCATCCATCTTGATGCGAACTGTACCCATCCCTTCTATATTACACGGATAGTCATCCCCCATGACCGTGTAACATCCATCCAGCCTTTTAAAGCTAGAGAACCAGGCCCTGTTCGGGCACACATGATAGGTGGCTCCGCTATCCAAGATCCACTCAGCACTATCTGAGTTACTAATAGTAGGGGTAGTAACCGAGAGAGAGAGAACACTGAAGAGTCATCATCCAATCCATCCGCCTGTGCGAGATTCGCCTCGGTCTTTAACTCCACCTTCTTACCTTTGGCCTTCGGGCATTCTGCTTTCTAGTGTCCTAGTTCCTTGCACAAGGCACACTAATTCCTCTTCAGATTTCTATAGCCTGATCTGGACTTTGATCTTCCTCTAACTTCCTTGCCATTCCACGATGAACTTCTGCCTCTTACTTCCAGTGCCTCCGCCAATGAGCTTGACTGTGAAGGATGCCTCTCCTTCTTCCTCGTCTCATAACTCGACAGTGCAGACGACACCTCATCATAATCCAAGGTCTGCCTTCCATTGATGAAGGTCAGAGTGAATGTCTCATACTCCTCTGCCGGGAGTGAGTTCAGAAAGATGATCGTCTTATCTTCCTCATCTATCGTGACATCCACGTTTACTAAGTCTGTAAGAAGCTTCGTATATCGGTTGATGTGCTTATTCACTGTGCTCCCCTTCTTCATCTGAAACTGATACAGCTTACTCTTAAGCTGCAACCTGGACTCAACACTCTTCGTCAGGTATTTCTTCGCAAGGGTATCCCACAGCTTCTTTGCCGACGTCTCATGTTGCGCAAGATATTTTATGTCTTGCGACAAACATGAACGTATCATGCCACATGCCGACCTGTTCATCTTCGCCCACTCTTCATCAGTGGTAGTGCTCTTCTTCTTCTCCAATAGGAGAGTGTCCTCTAGGTTCGATGCATTCAGTGCATTCATAACCTCACATCTCCACATCTCAAAGTTATTTGTACCGTTGAACTTCACCACGTTGATCCTCGGATGAGGATGCATGGTCTTAACCGAAGTACTTTCCTCTGCCATTGAGATTTCTGATCCTCTAACTATGCGGAAGAACAACCAACTTGAAATAGATCTCTACTCAGATAAAAATTAGATTTTTACCTGTCCCTTGAAACCCTAGACTGAGTTTCTCACCAGATCTACTCCACCACAGATTCAATGAGCCCTCCTTGCGTCCTTCTGAGATCGACACACGATCTCCTTGAACACCAATACCTCTGATCTGAGATCGACACACGATCTCCTCCGGATCAGATCTCGAGCCCTTCGAATCCTCAGAAATCCCAAGCGCAACCTGGAAGCTCTGATACCACTTGTTGTGCCTCTGTGACAACAACCTCAAGAGGATCTCACAAATCTCCAAGCACAAAGAACACCCAACAGTACAAATAATCACCAGAAGAAAGCACAAAACGCAAACACATGATTTAACGAGGTTCGGCCTCAACGCCTACGTCCTCGGGGCAATCAGAGAGAGATTTAATTACTTTGGAAGAAGATTACAATGGCTAGCAGCCTCTTTGAATCCAAGAGAGCTCCAGCCTTTTCCTTCTCCAGGATCTTCTACAAGATACAACCCTAGAAATCAACATTAGGCTTAAATACCCAAATTTACAGAGCAGCAGATTTTCGCCCAAACCCGACTGTCGGTCGACCGGCCAGTCGACCGACCTCCTCTCCGGTCGACCGGTCCTGTCGACCGAAATTAACAGAGAGTTTGGCTCTTACAGTCAGGGTATTTCGGTCGACCGGCCGGTCGACCGCCTAAGACCCTGTGCATGCTGTGCATGTCGGTCGACCGGCCGGTCGACCGACCTCCTCTCCAGTCGACCGGCCGGTCGACCGACCTCCTCTCCAGTCGATCGGTCCTGTCGACCGAAATTAACAGAGAGTTTGGCTCTTACAGTCAGGGTATTTCGGTCGACCGGCCGGTCGACCGCCTAAGACCCTGTGCATGCTGTGCATGTCGGTCAACCCGGCCGGTCGACCGATCTGCCTGTTTTTCTGCTGCTGCTGCTATTTCCAGCTGTTGTTCCCTTCGTCTTCGTCGTCGACTTCCTTGACGATCACTCGACGACCCCTCGACGATCCTAATCAACTTCCCCATTAATAAACTCTCTCTCTCTCCAACAGAGGGGAGGGCGGCGGGGAGGAGAAGTCGGTGGAGGGAGGGGAGGTCGGCGGGGAGGTCGCTAGAGGGAGGGGAGGTTAGCAGGGAGGGGAAGAGGGGAGGTCGTTTGAAAGGAGGGGAGGCCGATAGAGGGTGGGAGGGGACGGGCGAGGAGGGGGTGAAGAGGGATATCAACAAGGAGGGGGACGAGGGCGAGAACGGCGGGGGAGGGGAGATGGACGGCAGGCAACGATGGCGAATGGGAAGGAGGAAGAAGAGAAGAAAAAGAAGAAGAAGAAGATAATTTGAGTATTTTGAAAAATTCAGAAGAAGGGTTTGCCTTGATCCGGTGAGTGTATTAATCAATTTGATGGGTGCATTTATCCGCACCCGCAAGTCGATCACGTGCCTTGGATTGGAAAAAAAAAAAAAAAAAAGGAAAAGAGAAGACTGTTGAAGCTGAAATCAACGAGGAAAATAGAGGAAAAAAGAGAGAAAGCTAGCTTTTCGTCTCTTAGTCAAAATCAAAGTCTTTTTGGTGATTTCTTGTGGCGGGTCTCATCACGGGATTGATTTTTTGGAGCCGGGTTTTTCTCTTGCGAGGTTGAAAGGTGGTTTGTGTGGAGTGCCTGTTGAATTTAGTTTTGGAGATAACATCGTATTTTTTTCCTCTTGTTTATTAGAGTTATTCTTAAATTTTGAGTAGACTTGAGAGAGTTGCTATTACTTGTGTTATTTTGCTGAAAATAGCCGCAGTGATTTTTTTTCTCCTTCACATCACAGGATGCTTTGCCTGTGGCTTCGTTGATTATTTTCTGCGAATTTATTTCAGCCGGATTAATTAATTAATTATTGTTCATGACTTGTCAATTTATTTTTCTCAAGAGAAGATGGACACATTCGACCTGTCTTTGATTTGTTTGCAGAATACACAAATCAAAGTCCGCAGCTCAAATTGACAGCCAGTCTCAATTAACGAATGAGCACGGCGCATTGACTGATTCTTCACCACTTGGATCCCTCTTTTGAAAAGAAAAACGGAGATCTCACCTCCATTTTTTTCCCTCAATCACCCACCCACACTCATCACATAACACCTTATATATGAACCCTCGCATTTACATCTCACTGAACACATCAAAGCACCATGGATAAGTACTTCATCTTGTTCTCTCTCTTCATTGTCCATGGAGCTGCAACCTCTTCTCACCACCTCAAATCGCTCCACTTCTCGCTCTTCCAACACGAGACCGTCAACAAGACCGGTTTCATCATCGTCGACGGCATAGCTGGCAACGCCGGCATCACCCAGACCACCACCCCCTTCGGGACCGTCTTCGTGTTCAACGACGTGATGACCACCACCCGGACGCCGCCTCTCCTGTCGCGGGCATCGCTGAAGGGACTTCCATAACGACGAGCTTGGATGGCCTCCGGAGTCTCTCGGCCGCCAAGATCACCTTGAAGGTTGATGGCTATGAAGGCTCCATATCAATTCTCGGCGGCACTCATAACACGAAACCTTCCGATGATCCGGTCGTCGGAGGCACCGGAGACTTCATGTTTGTTCAGGGATATGTCAGGTCATCTCCAGTTGATCTGCATGGCATTAGTGTTGTGTACAAGATTGAGTTTCATCTGTACTGGCCTCCATATGCTACTATCAGTCACAAGTAGAACTCATGATGTTTTAATGTCACAGGGTCCATCAGTTAGCAACAAGGCATTGTGAATGTCCATAGTAAAAACAGAGGACATGAATGATAATAAAGTTTGATGAAAACCAACATGAGTTTCATATAAAGCATAAAGCACAGCATATCTGAAGCAGGATGACCGTGAAATCTGGGGTGATTTTTTCAACGTTTAGGACGTTTTTGCCCTTAGGCGTTATAAAATTTTCAACGCTTTGGACGTTTTTTGCCCTTACGGCGTCAAGATGGGGTGATAGGGGTTAAAGCTAACATTAGTTTAAATTTACTGTCTTGCCCAATCTGTCATCAGGCTTAAAACGGCCCGGTGGCTCGGGCGTTGGCTTCTTGCAATGGGAGCCGGGGTTCTTGATTCTTGTCGGCCGCAATGTTATTTGAAGTCAATTTTTTTACTATACTATCTTAGAATTAGGCCTTGGCTATTTAAAAAAAAAAAAATTGAAACTGTTATCTGGGGGCGCTCCAATGGGCTGCCAAGCCAGTATTAGAGCAATCCGCGACTAATCCCATGGCTCCAATGCAACTCCCTTAACTACATGGAACGGTTAGCCCCAGGCCTAGCGCGGTGGGGTGAAAGTGTCCACAAAAGATTTCGAACCTGCGCCTATGGGGCGCAAACCCAACGGCTTACCACTTTACTAACTTCAGGAACACACAGAGAGAGACTTGTGTCCTTCCAAAAAGATATACTTCCCGCTCAAATACCAACATCCGACATTCAAATATGAGATCCACTCCGTTGAAGTTGATGTATATTATTTCAAGTATCTATAAACCAAAAATTAAGTATTTTGAATACTTTTATTCATGCATCAAGTAGGAAAAAAAACGGACATCTTAAATAGTGAGTTGGTTAGTTTAACGGTATAGAACATTTGAAACCTATCAAAAATTTGTTTGTAGGGGTTTTTTAATGTTTAGATCATAATCAAATGATCGGATCGAGAATTTGTATGTCTAAAGACATAGATCTAACCAACTCACTACTTTCGTCCGTACATTTGTGTCGTTTGATGCATGGGCGAAAAATATTCAAAACACTTGATTTTGGTTTATAAATACTTAAATATTATAGATGAACTCCAACGGACTGGATCTTGTATTCGACTGTCGGAGGGTTGTATTTGAGTTGGAAGGATTCAGCCTCAAATCCTTTGGAAGGACACACACATCTCTCTCTCTCTCTCTCTCTCTCTCTCTCTCTATATATATATATATATATATATATATATATATATATATATATATATATATATATAATATATATTATATAGTGAGTTGATCCTTAAGAACGGTTCTCACGAATTCATGTGAGAACTTTCACGTGAGCCGTCAGATCTAATAGAGATCTAATTTTATTTGATTTGATATATCAGATCCGACGACCCACGTGAAAGTTCTTGTTGACTGAGTTTTCCTGCACACAAAATATAATATTTTAGTTTTAAGAATATGATGTGCAAGTTCTCAATTCTAATCTGCGGTAGCAGGGCTATGCGGGTCGTGATCCTCAGGGAGGGACTGCGATGGAAGCGTTAAGCAAGTTTCTCTAAAGTTTTTATTTTTATTAGTTAAGTTAGAAAGGAAGTGGTATTTACAATGAATCGGAAAAGAAAGAATTGGGAGATAGTGATTTAATCTACAAAAATAAAAGAAAAGAAAACTAACCTTGGTTGGAGAAAATATGTGAAAACCTAACACTTTCTACCTTATTTCGGAGGCGTTGAACGCATAAATCATGGGATCGATCTCAGTCCGCTGTTCGCATTAGATCATCAAGCCTTGAGCAAGTATGAATTGATACGCCTCGAGGAGGAGAACATCTCCATGGAATATCGTTGGCACCACCAAAATTTGTTATACTTGTGGTTCGGTAATCGCTTGCATGCTCATCAAAGATCAACAGAAATAAAGTAGAAAAGAAAAAGAGAACAAAAAGAAAAGTAAAGCAATGACATAAATAAAAATAAAAATTACCTTCATTACTTGAAACAATGGAGAAGAGAAGCATACATCAGTGTCACCCTCAACATAGCCATCTCCCTCTCTTGAAAATAAAAAGAAACCCTAATTACAAAACTAGAAGAAAGAAGAGAAACCCTAAAAATCCTAACTTTGGCCCTTTGCTGGACGCTCTGTACGTTGCACTGCAGGGGTATTTATAGGTGCAGAAGGAGTTAGAGTCCAGTTATAACTCTCCCACGAAAGCTGATCCTCAGACTCGTCAGAAATGCCGCGGAAATGGGAAATTTGCCGCGGAAAACGCGGCACTTTTGTAGCCAAATGCCACGCGCTTTGGCGCGTGGCCTTTCCTGGTCCGTCCATCTGGGCGTTTCCTTCTAGAAATTGCATCCTGGCTCTTAATCTTTGGATTTGGATATAACTTGAGAATCAAGTTACCTAGATCCCAAATCTTTTCCACGAATTTTCCTTCTCATCTTTTAGCTTATCCTCATCCTGCAAGTGTTTAGGGTTGAATAGAAGTCTATCCTTCCCTCTTCTTTGTATTTGCAACTTTGGCCCTTGTGTATTTGCAATTTTGACAATTGATATTTGCACTTTTACACCTGGGCTTCAAACATGGGCTTGGATCTGGGCTTTTGGGCTCTTTAAGCTTTATTTATTGTTAAAATAATAATTCGAGGCCTGCACACAATAAATTACAAATTATTAATAAATGTGCAGAATTAAATGAATAAATATGAAAATGTGATGGTAAATATGATGATAAAAATGCACTTTTCACTACCAATCACACCCCCACACTTATCTTTTTGCTCGTCCTCGAGTAAAAACAAAGAAAAAGAAAAAGAAATGAAAAGTTAATCTAACCTAACTCACTTTCGTAGGAATCACGATTACACTTAGCACGTGCAACAAGCCGTTAAACCTCTAGGTTACCTAGAGGACGAGTGTTGTCTCGTGAGGGTTTTCAGCGGATTGCACCCACAAAATCCATAAAAAGGAAATATTTGAATTATTATTGAAGAGACTAAGTAGTCTATAAGTTTTAGGATCCTCATTTTATTCATTCTTAGACTTAGTCTTTATAAAGTTAATTGTTTTCCATTTTAGGTAAGGATTAAAATTGAATGTTTGTATAGTCTTTTTCGTTACCAAAAATCATATGCATCCTTATGTTTTTACCAGGAATTCCTTAACTTAGACTCTCATGCCTCTTTATATATATATATATATATATATATATATATATATTTTTTCTTTTTTTTCTTTTTTTAATATGTATAACGCATCTAATTTTCTTTCGTGTAAGCATCAAGGCTTCTTGAGGCCCTCATACCTAACTAATTGATTATTAGATGTGTTAATACATATATTATATTTCTTAGTCTTCTTAGGCTTTCTAATCCACCCATGTAACGAACTTAAAGTCGATGACTCCCAAACGGTTGGCTTTAGGGCACCAGGTGAGAAAACACCCCGCGGACTCAAATTCGAGTGAAATAGGCCCCAAAACTAAGGACTTTATTTTATTTACTCACCTTTAGGCATGAATACTTATGCTTCTTGAGGCACATGTATCAGCTTAATTGGTGATTTTTTTTCTTTTTTTTTATGAGGCACAAGGTCTTTGTCTTAGAATCCTAGATATGCATTTGGTATGCACATTTCATTAAGGTAAAAATCAAGACTAATTATTTATTCAATTTCTCCTCCTATACCTAAAATTTAAACAATTTATTTATTTTGACCAAGTTTTTAGAAATCCTAATCATGATTTTCCTAATCCTTAAAACTAAACTTAGGTTTCTTTCAAAAAAATAAGTCAAAATACTGTCCTTTTATAACATTTTTTTTTTAATTTTTTTTTTTTTAAGCAAATTTTGTTAGTGTCTACTTATGTTAGTATGTTAGTAAAGCCCACCCCCACACTTATCTCATACATTGTCCTCAATGTATGAATGAATGCATATATGCATGAAATAGAACAAGGGAAGGCGGAAGTTACCTTAGGGTGGTGGTTCCGGAGGTGGTCTAATTGGTCCACGAAATGCGGCCCAATCAAGATAACAAATAATTTGGTGGAACCCACCAGAAATTTTCCTTACATAACCCACTAAAATATATATATAATCATTTTTTAGTATTTCCACCCCATCAAATTTCCAAATTTCATAATAAATTTCAGAGTTAATTGTCTCAACCTCCTTGTCCCAAAATGGAGTATGAAAAGATGGAATTATTGACTTGGACAATATAGGTGCTGGAACGAATACCGACTCAGGGAAAATGCTCAAATCAAGTAAGGGCTCAGGAGTCGGGCTAGGTTCAATAATTGGGTCCAAGTCAAGAAATTGAAACGCAAGTCCACAATCTTCTTCCCACAATGGAATGTGACCTAAAATGGGTGATATCTCTTTACTTCCAATATTAAGGAATTCTAGCTTATCGCCATACAATTCTTCAAAACTAAGGTCAACATCTTCCGTCAGAATTGTACAATCAGTTTCAGAAGTAAAGAGATTGTGAGAATCTAGGTCAAGTTTAATATGATCATCTAAAATGGGTGATTCAATTTTATAATGAATTGGAATAGGATCCAATGTTGACTCGGGAGAAGTGAAATCAGGTGGAGACACTGGAGTCATTATTGGATCAGGAAATAAAATTGAATCATCAAGTGGGAGATCATGATCATATTCATGCTCAAGTTCTATTTCAGGAAAGGAAAAACTTGCCAAATTATCAAGAATTGGAGTTTCGGCAAGTTCAGATGATGGCACTGAAATAGAATCTTGTTGTCCAAAGCAACTTGGTTCGTCGGCTCTAAGAGAGTGGTCAGCGATATCAGAATTTGTCGAACTGTAAGAACGCAAAGATTGAACCATCATATCTAAATCATGCTCGCGAGCTAATCTAGCCTGAGTCATGGCTTCAAGCCTCTTTTGGAATTGGATTTGGAAAGAGGAAGTGAGATCGTGATGAAGTTGTGAGTCGGTGGACTCACGCATCATCATGTCTAAGATTGATGGTGGTTGTTGCTTGGACTCGTGCATACTCATCATTTCCCCGATAGATGGTTTTCTATTCTGAATGGGTGGATCTGAGTATGAATCTTGGGAAGAATGTGGACTAGATGGATATGGAGGACAATTTGGTTGAGAATTAGACTCGGGGACTCGAAACCCCATGAACTCTGTGACGAGTTGAAATTATTATGGAAATTATAGTCATAAGATGGGGGTGTGGGTTATATTCATTCGGATAAGACCATTCGGCACACTAGATTGGTCAAAGTTAGGGTATGCCGGGTTGGTAATCTCCGAATAATAGGTAGGGGTGTAATATGGATTAAAATTAGAATTATTATTATATGTCATATCACACCAACACAAACACAACAAACAAAAAGAAAAATTCTAACCTAAGTTAGGGTAGACCTATGACCTAGACGACTCCTAACTGGTTAGACCGTCCACAGGAGGTTGGGTGCAGACTTAGACCACAAGTTAATCAGCCAGGTCAGGGCAAGAGTGGTGGGAGGTTTTCCGTCAAAGACGTTCCTTAATTAAATAACCACCAATCTTCGGGCTTTCGGCCCTCAATCCCTTTCCTAGACACTGATTTGACAAGAGTCAACTTCCAGCACTGTTCCCCCTTAGGATAATCTCCTATTGAGTCCGAGATGTCCGTAGGGCCAACGTCTACTCTTTTTTAGTTAGGCTTGGGTTAGTGAGTGCTTGGGATATGATTTTTGGGCTAAGGAAGGGTGATGAAATTCCCACCTTATCTTGTTAATGGGTTATGCCCTTAAGATGAATTAGTGCAAGTGTACAAGATAAATAGATAAGATTCACTCAAAGCAGAAAATCAACCAAGAGATGAGTCCTATTCTACATGCAATGCGTACGTACCTTGCTCCAGCACTCTTCAACAGTAAAAATAAAGTAATTGAAAAGACACGTGCCTAATATGCAAACGTCTAATCAATTTTTATTTTTAACAACAAATAATTTACTGTTGAATTAATTAGCAGTATACAGGTATATCACAGAACAAATCAGAACAGAGCAGAAAGCAGTATTTTTAATTTGAAGCAACCTGCAAAAAACTGCAGTCAGTAATTCACTACTGAGGCCGCGTTTCCGCGGCACTACAGTAGACTCTGGTGCTCTGCCTTCGAGGGCAGAGGCACAGAGTAGCTGTATGTCCACTGCTGCTGCTGTTTTTCTGATTCCTATTCTCCAAACCTGCAAACAGAAAAGAATAAAAGAATAGTTAATAATAAATTTTTTTTATTAGAGATAAACTTACCGTCCCTCCCCGGCAACGGCGCCAATTTGTTGACTGAATTTTCCTGCACACAAAAATATAGTATTTTAGAATATGATGTGCAAGTCTCAGTTCTAATCCGCGGTAGCAGGGCTATGCGGGTCGTGATCCTCAAGGAGGGACTGCGATGGAAGCGTTAAGCAAGTTTCTCTAAAGTTTTTATTTTTATTAGTTAAGTTAGAAAGGAAGTGGTATTTACAATGAATGGTATTTACAATGAAGTGAAGAAAAGAATTGTGGAAGATGTGGATCTAAACTAAAGGAAGAAAAGAAAGAAAACACGTACGAACCTCTTCAGCCTGCTTACCTTTGATCCGTGCGATGATTTACCTTTTCTGGAAGACTTGCAAGTATGGCGTATAAGATGTTCATCGCCATAAGCCATCAAGGGATCTTCATTGACTAGGCAGTCTCGAAGCAGTTGGGTCTCATTGTTCACAAGGCATTAGAGAACACATAGAAGAAAGAAAATAGGAACATAGAAACACAAGAATAAACAAGAGATGAAAAACATAATAACAAAAACGAACCTTAAACGGATTTCATTAACAATGGAAGATAAGCGGGCTTATACCGCTGTCACCTCAGTACAAGCGAAGACTCCATCCTCCATGAAAGTTTCCTCCACTCTCAGTTACAAAATTTACAAAATAAAACGAAAATAAAATCTAACCTAAAAACTAAACCCTAGCTTTTGGCCTTTGCTGGACGCTGGACCCTGGACGACCCTGTACGTTGCACTGCAGGGGGTATTTATAGGTGCAGAAGGTAGAGGAGTCCCGGATGAAGTTGCCCAAGAAAAATGGTCTCTGGATAAGCTCGGACTGCCGCGGAATCTTGGATTTTGCCGCGGTTTTGCGGCATTTTTGTGGAATCTGGCCACGCGCTTTGGCGTGTGGCTTCTCCTGGTCCGTCCATGTGGGCGTTTGCTTCTGGAAGCTTGATCCTGGCTCTTTATGTTGAGATTTCGAGATAACTTAGTAATCAAGTTACCTTGATCTCAATTATCCCAAATCTTTTATCACGAATTTCCTTCTTATCTTTGGCTTTTATGCTCATCCTGCAAGAGTTTAGGGTTGGGTAGAATTCTATCCTTCCCTCATCTTTGATATTTGCAACTTTAGCCCTTGTATATTTGCACTTTGACAATCTGCTATTTGCACTTTGACTCTTGGGCTTCAAATATGGGCTTTTGGGCTCTTTTTAAGCTTAATTCTTTCTTTTTATTATTTCGAGGCCTGCACACAATAAATCACAAATATTAATAAATGTGCAGAATTATATAAATAAATATGAAAATGTGACGGTAAATATGATGATAAAAATGCACTTTTCACTACCAATCAAGCTCACTTCTAAGTCTCTGTACATCAGCAACTGTAACAGTATCAACAGCTGGTGGACTACCTAATGCTATACTTTCCATGTACTTGCATACATATACAGCGCAATCTACACTGAAATTTGCACAGAGTAATCATTAAATGAAATTAGATTTTTGTAATAAAAAAAGTAGAAAATATGATAGGTATGGAGATGTCAAAAATTTATATACCTGTTTGCTTGTTGGGGCATCTTGTGTATTTTATATTTATTTTTCTCATTAATTTATTGAAATCAATCTCAAAAATCTGTAATAATCTTTCTTTCTGCAATGTCAATAGAAAAAAATCAGTATTAATCAAATTAAATACAAGTTTCCAGTAAACGAAATATTAAATTTCAACTCACCATTATTCTTGCATCTTTTTGATAAAGCTTTAATATACTACTAGTTTTTTCAGCTGGAACCAAAGAGTTGTAAAAAATTCACTCTTCTGTATGGCAATCAAATACCAACAAGGTCCAGTGAAATCCGGGATCGTTAGCACTGTGTTTGTGATTGATCGGGAAGAACATGTACTGCACATCATCTGTCCAGTTTTTCAACAGCTGCTGCTTGATGAAATGATCTTCCAGATCTTTACTTTTAGATACAACACCGTGCTGCGGACAACAAGAAAAATAAAATACAAAATGAATTTAAAGTATAAAAAAATTGATGAAAATTAGAAGTCATTACATCAACACAACAGACTGCGATCATGGTCGCAGTGTTCTCTAATATCACATTTTTATATTAATTAATGCTGCGACTAAGGTCGCAGTGTTGTTATTGATAAAGACCGCCAGGAATTGCAATCTAGGTCGCATACTTTTCATTACTAAAATATTAATCGTGGTGATTTATATTATCATGGACTGCGACTTAGGTCACAGTTCATTAGGTAGCTGTTCCTTTCATATTAGCACGCATAGCGACTAATGTCGTAGTGTTTGTTGTTGATTAAGACTGCCACCAGCAACTGCGACCACAGTCGTAACCTATTTTAAATTGATATTGGGGTGATAATTTAATTATAAACTGCGACCTTAGTCACAGTACATTCGTTATGCCTAAACAGTGATAAAGAACATTCACCAAATTAATTAGAAATTTATATTACATTAAACCATAAAGAGAAAATAGATGTTTACCCAAGCTTCGCTCCGAAAGAATATACTTTTTAATCCTCCTCCTTTCTCTAGATGCTGCATGTAGAAATGAATTATATTCGCATCTAACTCTCTACTGAACATCAGGTCCTCAATGTCATTCTTTGTAACAATGATTCCGTTGTCGTTATCCTGATATGCAGTAGAACTGCAAGATATTCAAAACAAAGTTAGTAATTAAATTGTTCTTATATAGATATATAACATTTTTTGATATGATTTATAATAAACTTAATTAACTTACTCAGAGAAGGCCTTGTCCAAGAAATTTTTTATAATAGCTTGTTGATGAGGCTGCCGAATTCTGTATGCTGTGGTTTCGGTCAATTCCCTCGTTTTTGGCTGAGTGGGGGAAATCTCTTTGTCGCCGAAACCAGTGACAGAACTCTGAGCCGCAGGCTATGGAAGAGGATGTTCACTAATTTTCTTCTTCTATTTTGAATAAATGAAGTCGGAGTCATCGCGATCTCTTTCAGCGCGCTTGCGTTCTTTGACTCCCCTTTCTATCGTTCCTTTAGAGTAATCCAAAACTGTTCTTTTTAAGGATTGCTTCTGATCCGGAGTATGTTCTTGAATTTTTTCTTCAGAAGCTCTATCTCTTTGGAGTTCTTGAATCTGTTGAGTTATATTCAAAGAAAAATTAGGGATATCTTTCCCAGAAATATTTACAACAAATGCAGAACCCATGATTTCATCCTCTTCCAATTTTTTTTCTTCTCTTCAGCCTGCTTCTCCATCTGCTCCATAATTATTTTCTGCTTCTTCTCCTCTTCTCCCTTCTTCTCCTCTCCTCCTCTTTCATCCTCTCCTTCCACTCTTCCCCTCTTTCTTCTTTTTCTCCTGCCTCTTCTTCTCCTCCTCTAACTTCCTCCTCTTCTCCTTTTCCTGCTCCTCCTCTTCTTTTCTCCTCTTCTCCTTCTCCTTCTTCTCCTTTTCGCTCCTCCTCTTCTGCTGCTCCTCCTCTTCCTTCTCCTCTCCACCTCTTCCCTTCTCTTCTCATTCTCCTCCTCTTCTCTCCTCCTCCTCTCCTGCCCCTCCTCTTCCCTCCTTCTCTCCTCCTTCTCCTGCTCCTCCTCTTCTCTCCTCCTCTTCTCCTTATCCTCTTCTTCCTCATTCTCCTCTCATCTCCTTCTCCTCCTTTTCTCTCCTCCTCTCCTGCTCTTTCTTCTTCTTCCATCCTTCTACTCTCATTCTCCTCCTCTTCCCTCCTCTTCTCCTTCTTCTTCTCCTCCGCAGCAGCGGCTGCTCTCAGCAGCTCTTCTTCTTCTTTCACTTTTAATTTCCTCTGCTGTTTTTTTAATTTTTTCTTCTATCTTATTTCTCTTCTTTTTTTCTTTAATTCAGCCTTGAGTCTGTTCTCAGTCTCCATTTTTTCAATTTTCATTTCAAGCTGAGAAATATATTCTCTCAAGTACTGATTTTGATTCCTCAACTCTTCAATTTCTTCAGTTTGTTCATCCCGTGGTGATGGCAAACAACCTGTAAGAGTTGGTTGTTGCTCACTCGTCTCTTCTTGCTCAATTATTTCTGCAACTTCTGGCTCCTTTTCCGACGGGATGTTAGCTTAATTATATGTATTTCCTTCTTCTTCTTCTTCTTCTTCTTCATCTTCATCTTCTTCTTCTTCTTCCTCCTCCTTCTCTTCCCCTTCAACAGGAAGGCCAATCATAATTTTTTCATCATTAGAGATGTTGGCCATCGACACAAAATCTGAAATCAAAAAAAAATTTAAGTTAAAACCAAAACAATGAAATAATTATACTGCGACCAAGGTCGCAGTTTATTTATTAACTATTAAGATAGAATGCGACCATGGTCGCAGTTGTTTGTCCGGCACATAAATTTAACTACGAAGACTTGCAGCTTAATACTACGACCATGGTCGCATTTAACGTATACGGTATTATCAGGAGAATGCGACCATGGTCGCAGTTTGTCTGTCCGGCACGTAAAATGAATTGCGAAACGTACAGCTCAATACTGCGACCATGGTCGCATTCTGAGATTATGGTCGCATTTTAATTGTAATGCACATAAAAAAAACTTGAACCAAGGCCCCATTTAAATGTATAAAATTTGAATCAACACTATATTGTATTTAATATTTAAAAACTTACGATATTTGCGTCAAGCTCATCTAGATCAATTTCAAGCAGAGATCTGCTAATGTTCTGGAGGTCCCATCTTACAAAACGTGGGGTTTTGTCCTCCAAACCAGACCTCGGCTCAAAAATAATAGGAGCCCTCTCACATAGCCAATACTGCAAAATGTAAAATTAAATTAGTTTACACAAATATTCACAAGATTATGGGGAAATTTCATACAATGTTGGCCAAATTTGATATTCATACTTACAATAATTTGCACGGAGCATCCTTGCAGCTCGTACGTGGTGTGCCTGAGATGTCCATTGACTCAATCAGGAATTGCCAAACAGTTTTAGCCTAGCATATTGTCCTCATCAGCTGCATATTGGCAATCTGTTCGACAATATACCACGGCACCGTGCATTTGCTGTCAGAGAAGAATAGAGTGGCCGACATGTACAGGATGATTATTGTAGTAAAGTCTTGAGCTGCAAGTCTTTGTCTGTCTCTTATAATTTCATGTAAAGTCACTTGCTACTCAAGTTGTTCATCCTTTGTCACATCTAATTCACCCTCCTCTTTTTCTTGACCAGAAGATCATCCAAAGCCTCTTCAATAGATACTTTCATGATCTTTTTTATATTGGGAAAATAATGTTTTATAACCCCTCTGTCTTTCATCGTACAGGTCTTATTCATAATAAAATCTGGCCCTATGACAGGTAGACCAAAAGTGAGGTCAACATCCTCCACTGTTAACTCAATTTGTTTGCCCCAATTCTAAAGATCCTTGTATCCCTATCATACAGGTCTAAAATACTCACTACAGCAATGTTTGATTTTAGACCCTTTTCAACCCCAAATCCCTCATTGTAGAATGTCATGAAGATTGGGCCAAATGGAGTATTCTTGATCGCCTCTAAGAAATCGGCCTGATTGTACTTTTTGAATTTCTTTATGAACTCGCACATAGGTTTTAGGCTCGATCTCAGCGGACGAACCTTCATCTGTTGTTTACCTATAGATGTGGAAAAATTAAAAACTTTAGACCAATGATTACTTAAAAACTATAAGGGAATAAAAAACATATTATTTTGGAACACTGCGACCTAGGTCGCAGTCACCCACATTGTAAATGTAAACAACTGCGACCCAGGTCGACACTGCAACCAAGGTTGCAGTCATTTACAACGCAAATGTAAACAACAGCGACCGGGTCTATACTGCGACCAAGGTCGCATAAGACTGCAGCGCAAACATAAACAACTGCGACCGGGAATTAAAAAACAGATGACGTTTAATACACTGCGATCATGGTCGCACGACACTAGATCGCATATTGAAACAACTGCGACCTATGTTGTCAGTATGTAATAAAAAAACAAAGGACGTATCATATACTGCGACCCACGTCGCATTCGTCTACAATGAAAAGTCCAAAAAAAAAAAAATTTAAAACTCTACGATCTAAGTCGCACAGATCTGCAACTATAATTTTAACAACTGCTACCGAGGTCGACAAATAGTGAATGAAAAAAATTATTTAAAAATATATTAACAAGATCGCATACATATACATGGCTTTTTAAAAAATACTGCGACCATGGTAAAAATAGAAGGAAATGAAAAAACTTAAAAAAAATGGACCTTTATCGTTGTGTTAGAAAATTTATAAATTTAAAAAAAATTTCGTCATCTAAAGTTTCAAAATCTCTTTCTTAATTGCGACCATGGTCGCAATATTTAAAAAAAAATAGACACAAATCTGGAAAAAATTTAAAAACTATGAAAATCAACAAACCCTAACAAAATTTTGAAAATATCATTTTTGTAGTACCTTTTTCGGCGGATGATTTCTTTGGCGCCATGTGCTGCAAATATATTTTTTAAAAAAGGAACAAATTTGTGAAACAATAGAACTAATGGATCAGAATGATCAGGTGAAATTTTAGAGCCGTAAATTTTTTTTGAAAGGAAATATTTTTACATAAGGTAAAAAGTTGTGAGTGAGGGTATTTTCGGAAAATACATTGTTGAGGTGACTGACATTAAATTAGGCGGGATTTTTCTGGATTTTGTCCGCCAAAATTTTTGACAGGTTTGCGGCTCTGATGTTGCCACGTCCCGCCGGCTGAGAAACTCTCTCAGCTGGCGGCTGAGGTACAGTAACCCTATATATATATATATATATATATATATATATATATATATATATATATATATATATATATATATATATATATATATATATATATATATATATATATATATATATATATATATATAGGGGTTACTGTACCTCAGCCGACAGCTGAGAGAGTTTCTCAGCCGGCGGTGACGTGACTGAATATATGCCACATATCGATGGCAGCATGTAGGTGCCAAAAAATCAAAAAAATCCCGCCTAAAGAATCGCCAATCAAATTGACCAAAATACCCCTTTTTTTTACTTCTAAACTAGCAAAAACTCATCCACAACAAAATTGTAACTAAGATATTTGTAATTTACAGAGAATTTTCTATTGAATACATCTACAGTTATAAAATACCTAATTCTACTACATCGAAAATATAAAGAAAAAAATTTGGATCAAGATAATGAGAAAAAACAGCAGCAGTAAAAGTAAAAAACATGCGTGAAACCTAAAAAAACTGTTATTGCTTTATTCTCAATGTATATTATAAATTGGATCCAGGTCGCAGTACACATATATTCAAAACTATAATCAAAAAAAATATAACTTTCAATTTTATATCACGACTGCGACACTAGTCACATTCCTTATTCGCATAGAAATAACAGACGAAACATGCTATCGTTCAGCACTGCGACCACAGTCGCTGTCTTTTTTCACATGCTTTATGTAACAGAATTTTGATCATTTTACAAAGTCTGCGATCCTAGTCGCAGTCATAGTATAACAAAACTTTCGATCACTGCGACCATGGTCGCAACTTAATATAATATAACTTTCAATTTATATTACGACTGTGACCATAATCTCATTCCTTATTCGCATAGAAATAACAGATGAAACATGCTATTATTCGCATGCCTTATGTAACAGAATTTTGATCGTTTTACAAAGTAGATTAGCCCTGCGACCGTGAGATCAGTCCGCGTATATCACATCTTATAAAATACTATATTAATTACTCTGAACTAATTGAAGTAATTAATATTCTATCTACTGTGATATAGCAACAGTCTCGAAAAAAATAGATGCATTAATATTAATCTCGATAAAGAAAAGATGTGCACTATACGTAATCTAAATATATAGGAAAAACATTATATAAAAAGTTAATTGTAGTTCACATAATAAACCTCTGAAAAAAAGGAACTCTTTGGATTCTCCAGCCATAACTGCTTCAATTAAATATTTAATTTCTTTTTACCACTTCTTCGAATACTCAACCGTCACCTATAACCATTATTATTACTATTCATGTTGTTTTACATTATTGACCTTTTTATAGTGCTTGTAACTAATATATTATCTCATATCTAAAAACGATATTTGTGCTCTTTGTTTCCAATTTGATTTCAAAACTTCCAGAAAATAATTCATTCTTGAATCATGTCTTTCCCATCTTCTTCCTCTGAACACTCAGATTTCTACTTCAATCATTCTCCCACCGGTCCTCTTTCTTCAGGGTATTCTAGTGAATCTGATAGCAGTGTGGACTTCACTCTTTTTGACTATCTCACTACATCAAATAATATTTATCTAATCCTCCTCTTCATGAGGATGATGAAGTTTTCATGGGGGTTAGTGAGGAGGAACTTATTCCTCTGCCACTTTATAGAGACATGCTTGATAAAAGCATGTCCTCTGATGCTGGGGGCTCGCTTTCTTTGAGCATATCTTTTACAGGTTCTTCTCGACACGAATCAGAAGAAGAGCTTGATACATACGATCCATTCTAGGAGTTTATCGATGAACCAAAGCACCGTCAAAAGAGGAAGAAACTGAAGAGAACAGTGAGCTGGACGACGATAGAGAAGATGAGGAAATAAGTGATGAACAGGAAGACGAGGAGAATGAAGACGACGAATCTGCTTATGATGGTGATGACGACGAGGATTAGGATTTCCTGATCTTCTGATATTCAACGTTATTTTGTCTTCTTTTAAGAGCTTTTAATGCTCTTTTTTTGTAAGGTCTCTTTCTGACCATATTATATTATAAATAAAATTTACTTCTATATGTAAATGATCTTTCATATTTTTAAAATACATATAAAGTATACTGTATAGTTATTATTTCTGCATCTTATCTGCGATAATTGTCACAGTACTCAGATAATAATTACTCTGAACTAATAAAACTACGATTATAGTCGAAGTCCATGATATATATGAAACTGCGACCACGGTCGCTGTCCTGTCATGAAATAGCGACCATGGTCGCAGTCCAAAATTAGACTATATAAAAAGAAGATACTGAGAACATCATCGCAATCCTCTCAAATCAGTATATTTCACTGTATATCACAAATTAGAAAACTACGACCATTGTCGTTAAGCACTGCGACCATAGTCGCAGTCCATGATCGCAGCAATATGTAAAAAAAATTTCATAGTTTATAGGCGGCTGAGACAACAGTCACAATGAAGAACAAATATATAAAATCATACGTAAACTGCGACTATAGTATCAGTCCTTAGTCACTGTTATTACATTTAACCTAGTAAAAAAATCATCCACAACATGTTGTCGTTAAGCACTGCGACTATAGTCGCAGTCCTTGATCGTATGCAATATGTAAAAAAAAAATTTCATAGTTTATAGGCGGCTGAGACAACAGTCACAGTGAAGAACAAATATATAAAATCATACGTAAACTGTGACTATAGTATCAGTTCTTAGTCACCGTTATTACATTTAACCTAGCAAAACAAATCATCCACAATATGCTGTCGTTAAGCACTACGACCATAGTCGTAGTCCTTTATTGCATGCAATATGTCAAAAAAATAATAATAATAATTTATACGTTATATGCGAACAAATAAACTGTGACTATGTTCGCAATCAGTAAAATTCTTACAGATCATATTATAAAAATCTATAAATTAAATAATTATAGACTGCGACAAAGGGCGCTTTTAAAACTATTGAGAAATTATTTTATTGACCACTACGAACTTAGGCGCATTTCTAAAATAAAAAAATCTGCGTAAAAGAAAATTTAATAAAGAAGCATTCCAATTTGTTTCGTGATTTGATGAAGTTGCACTTGAAGAGACATGATTCATACTCAGTTGGTCATAGTTTGGTCGTAGTTATAAAAGATAATTGTGACAATATTGACTAACGTCAGAAATATAAAAAATAATAAATTATACAGATCCACTATCTTTTACCGCAGGGGCATTTAGTAATTTCAATTGTTTCAATAGGCGGGCCGTCCTTTCTAATGTGGCTAATAATGTGCCATGTCACCGCAGGCTGAGAGGGACTCTTAGCTGTGGCTGATATACATATTTCTGATACATATACATATACATATATATATATATATATATATATATATATATATATATATATATATATATATATAGAGAGAGAGAGAGAGGAGAGAGAGAGAGATCTTCATGTAAGAAACTTTCTCACACGAAGACTGTCAGAAAAATCATATAGGAGTGATCATGTGGATGATTTAAACCGTTCATCTTGATCCGCATACTTTATTTAGGTTACCAATAAAAAAACACGCGATTCCGAGCCTTTTTACCCAAGCAATAAGTGGTTACAAAACAGACGTTATATTTGCCATAGAATAAAGATATCATTTGATGCATGGGTAAAAAAGCTCGAAATCGCGTGATTTTTTATTGATAGCCTAACTAGAATATGTAGATCAAGATAAATGGTTCGGATCATCTACGAAATCGTTCCTATATGATTTTCTGATGAAACTTATTTTGAGAAAATTTCTCACTAGATATATATATATATATATATATATATTATATATATATATATAATATATATATATATATATATATATATACATATACATATACATATATATATATATACATACTTTTGTCCTTCCAAAAGGATTTGACCCCGAATCCTTCCTGCTCAAATTTAACCCTCTGACATTCGAATACAAGATCCATTTCTTTGAAGTTGATATATATTAGTTCAAGTATTTATAAACCGAAAATCAAGTATTTTGAATACTTTTTGCCCATCCATCAAGCGGCGCAAAATGGATGACTGAAAGTAGTGAATGGGTTAGGTTTATGACTTTAGACATACAAATTCTCAATCCGGCTATTTGATAATGATCTAAATATTTTAAAAAAATTCTATAAACCAATTTTTGTTAGGTTTCAAATATTCTACACCGTTAAATTAATCAACTCAGTATTTAGGCCGTTCGTTTTTTCCCTACTTCATGCATGGACAAAAAGTATTGAAAATATTTGATTTTTGGTTAATAGATACTTGAAATAATATAGATCAATTTCAACGGAGTGGATCTTATATTCGAATGTCAGATGTTGGTATTTGAGTGGAATGATTCAGCCTCGAATCCTTCTGGAATGACACAAATCCAGAATAATTCGAGCCCGAACCCTTTTCACTCAAATACAACCATACATCATCCGAATACAAGATTCATCTGTTGAAGTTGATCTATATTATTTCAATTGTCTATAAACCAAAATCAAGTATTTTCAATACTTCAAACATTCATCAAGTAGGAGAAAAATGAACGGGCTGAATAGTGAGTTGGTTAGTTAAACGGTGTAAAACATTTGAAACCTGACAAAAATTGGTTTGTAAGATTCTTTTTTAAATGTTTAGATCATGATCAAATGGCCGGATCAAGAATTTATATGTCTAAATACATAGATCTAACCAACTCACTACTTTCGACCGTTCATTTTGCGCCGCTTGATGATGTGCAAAAGTATTCAAAACACTTTATTTTGATTTTTAGTTACTTTAAATAATATAAATCAACTCCAACAGAGTAAATCTTGTTATTGAATGTGGGTTTCATTGAGCCTTGTGTTTGATCCCAACACTTAGAGAATTTTCTAAGTGGTAGAGTTCAGACACGGACTTCATGTGAACCTCGCGTCTCTGAGGTTTGATGTGGGTTTCACTTAGTCTCACATCTGATTCTAACACTTAGAGAAATTTCTAAGTTGTAGAGTTTCAAATGCGAACTTCATGTGAACCTCGCGTCTCTGAGGTTTGACGGGGGTTTCACTGAGTCGCGCATCTGATTCCAATACTTAGAGAAATTTCTAAGTTGTGGAGTTTCAAACGCGGACTTCATGTGAGCCTTGCGTCTTTGAGTTTAGACGCAAGTTTCATTGAGCTCCGCGTCTTAGTTATTAGACGCGGTTCTGGGATGAACATTGCGTCTGAGTTTCAACTCTTTGACAATTTTTACGTTGCTGACTATTGTGTTGTCTTTTTTGCTTTGTGATACTCCTCAAACCCTTTGTCCAAGCAGTGTCATTTTGGACATGTCGGTGGTGCTGACCCAATATAATCTTCGTTCTCCAAATGATTGCTCATGTGACCACTGGTAAATCAAAGGAACGACGGAGCCGGATCAGCAATGCCGGTATGCTTGCTATCCAGGAATTCATTTTCGACGGTCGGTTCGAATCACATTCCCGTGCCCTATTAAGGAAGCCTAACTTTTTTTTTGGTAACTCAATTGAGGAGGATGAGGCTGCTCTTTATGATGGGGATTATAAATGGCTTCACCAGATTGGCAACAGGAGATTCTTCCTCCCGAAGATGGAGCGGATGTATCCCCTGGCCTACCTGCAGCATATGTCAGTGTGTCAGACAATGGACTGAGAGTTGGTCAAACTAATCTCTGGAGTTTCTCTGGGCAAGATAGGTACCCGTGAAGCCTTCACAATTGGTCATGGGAGGGATGTGCTAGGGTTGCAACCTAGTTTGGTCAGAGTTGAATACCCAACAGGGGAGACCTCACAACTTGCGGCCACCTTCATCAGACAATTCCTGGATGTGAGGAGTGACTTTCCTCTAGAATTCCGTGCCATTGAATGGATCCACTCTACCGACAAAATATGGTGGGGCAGAATGGTAGGATTTGCTCTTGCAGAATTTGAAGACCTTCTGTTGCAGGTCGGACTGTACGGGCCTTGAGGGCTTGTCCAGTATGGCATTTTGCAGAGCACCCAATATTTTTACACTATCCTGGAGCGGTACAATCCAGAGACCTGCACGTTCTTCACTCCCGTCGGGAAAATAGGGCTTGCCCTCCATTAGATGTGCGAAGTCTCAGGGCTAGTGATTAGAGATTCCCCTTATGAAGAATATGTCTCGTTGATAGAGGATCTACATCTACTGAAGAAGAGTGATCCTCTAGTGTACGAGACTTATTGGGAGGTGTTGTGCCACTTTCACATCTATGGGCAGGTGACAGGATAGAGGAGTGGGGAGTTAAGCAGATATCATAGGCAAACTATCTGTTCTCCAGAGTGAATAAGACTGACCCGATGACTCCTCTGAGCACTGATGAAGAAATAATTGAAAGGATTAGTGCATCCACCAGTTCATACACCACAGAGTCTAATGAGGATACTTTCAAACTGGACACGATTTTTGAGAGCTTTCACCATCAAGCCAAAGTCATGATGTCTGACTGGGCTCTATTGGCGGGCTTTCTTATGCTGTGGCTGAAGCGATGTGTGGTGCCGACACTACCGCATGAGGTGATCGTCGCTGATGTGGTGTACCAGGCTATTTTTCTTGCTCATGGAAAGTCTATTGCTCTCCTCCCAGCAATGGTGGCCGGAATCTAGAGTGGGTTACGGGCACTAACGAAGAACTTCTGTCAGGTGAAGGCAATCGTAGATGCAAAGGGCAACCCAGTCAAGGATTCCAATGGTCATCCCCTAGTTAAGACTCCTAGTCTCAGGGTTGAGCTTCCATACACATATCTGATGGCTTGATATGTGATGCATTTTCTATCACTAATGACCGACGTCTCTGCTTCAGAAGGTTTTGTACCTTTCGTGCAGCGATTTTGAGAGCTCGAGCTGGCTGCAGTACTACATGTTTTACATCTGGAAGACTATTCTGAATGGAGCCAACTACCAATTGGATAGGTGCTTTCCCGAGATTCATAACGCATCCTACGAGGACAAGTTTGCAAACCTCATTGGCCTAGATGGATTCACCCGATTACCTTCTAGCATCTTCTCGTGGTTGATAAACATCCGACCTGGATACTTGATTTTTCTGTAAGGGAACTTCTGTACAGTAGAACCTTACAAGCCTTGTCTATTCGCCAGGCAGTTTGGTTACGACCAATTGTACGTCGGTAACCCCAACCCAAACCTTCGCTTCTGTGAGAATTTGTTCGAAGGTGCCCGGGCATGGTACTACGCATAGCTGGAGGAACCAGAACTATCTTCACCCTTCCTCACAAGCGCCCAATTCTTATGCAAGTCTTGATTTTTGTACATGGTATTTCATGATAAATAATGTGCCTGGATTTGGAACAAACACCTCATGCACAAGAGGCATCAAATCCACGTATAAAGCCAAGGAATGGTTCAAAGGTTGTCGGATGCGAGGGATGGCCGAGTATCAAGAGGCCGAGAAAGAAACAAAGGCCAAGAGGGAGGCTAGCAAAGTAGGCAGCTACGGGGTCAGAGTCTAGAGTAAGATTGGCTGATAAACAATCCACTCGGAGGACTTGGCAAATTGTGTTCAAGTGTCCTCGAGCCTCTGCTTTCCAAGGTGAGCCCAGTTAGAAGAAAGCAAGAAAAGGATTTGAGGCTACAGTTTCAGCCCAAATGCCCGACGTACTCCCTCTGGTACGGAGGAACAGGAAGAAGAATAAGAATAAGAAGAGGAAACCTCCTCTCTTCGTCCCCAGAGTTTGCGTAGCAGAGGTCCCGCAGTCTTGGTGGAGGCAGAGTCTGCAGGCCAGTCCATTGTGGCCGAAGGGGCTGTGGTTGCAGAACAGCAGGAAGAAGTGATGGAGAGGGCTGAAGTTGAAGTTCCATCTCAACTAGAAGTTTCAATTCAGCCGTTAACTTCTTCGGCTCAAGAAAGAGGGATGGAGGTGCAACAACCGGGGTCTCCCAGTCTTTTGATGCTTACTTCCCAGGTTGTTAAGCCCAGCCCTACCACCGGGATTCTCAGTGGCAAAGCCCCAGTCCCTGAGGCCTCATTGGTTTAGGTGTTATCTTCGTCATCTAAAGAACATAGTGACTACTTGGGATGAACCCGCTCTTTCTGACACCAGCAAGTTTTCTCACATTTCAGAGGAAGAGATGCAGGTGGATGTTCCTGCGATGGTTCTGCCATCGGGAGAGATTGCCATAACTGAGGGTATTTCTTCTATTCCTCTTAACTATTACCCCATTGAGTTGGGCAAATATTTTAACACTTCATTTGAATTTCACCTACAAGAGTGGTTACTGGTGTTGATGCTGCAACCTCCTCCTACATTGAGGAGATGATCAAGGAACTGGTCCAGCCGGAGGGCCTTGAATTTCTTACTACTGGCATAGGGCACAACAACCACGGCTGGGGAACCCTCATCCCAGAGCAGCTTGTCAAAGGATCTACCATTTTCGAGTCCTCAGCTTGGTAAGAGAATAAAGATTCTCTATATACTCTCATTCTTTTTGTATTGCTAACATTAATTTTATGATAGTAGAGAGTACTGGGTTGGCTCAAGTGGAAGAGCTCGTGGCAAGTACTAGCATAGAGGACAGCGCACGTCAAACTTCAGAAGCTGAACCAAGTACTGTGAAATAGGTCCCTGCGGTTATATCTCAGAGGCTACCACAGTAACAATTCCGGAGGTGCCGGTCATGACCTCAACGTTGACAGAACCTGCTGTTGGTCTCGTCTTTGCACCAAGTGAGATCGCTCTCGCCTCTACGGACATCATACGCATAATCATAGAAAGGGGTCTGCGAGTGCATCAACAGAGCTGGCTTCTGCCATGGACATCATGGAAGAATTGGCTCATCAGATAATACAATAATTCTTCACCTCCATGAAGTCTGGCATAGAATTGGTTCTCTCCAGGAGAGGTTCCTTCGAGTTTCCTGAATGCTTCTTGAAAACCAAATCGAGAACATTCGTCATAACGGAAACTCGGAGCAAGCTAGGGCATATCTTATGCTAGTCGAACAGTTGGAGATATGCTTGAAGAAGCTAAGGACTCTGGAGAAGGCTAATCCGGTGGATGAGGCCTGGCTAATGTTGATTAAGCTCCTCGCTGCTCAAGACTGTGAACGGAAAGAGATGGAGGAGCAGATGGCTGAGGAGGCCCGTCACCTCAACGACTTCCAAGCCGGATGTTAAAGATTGGTTGATGACTCTAGAGAATCTGAGGTCATCCCAAGAACGCAGAGCAAGTTATAACCAATGCTCAGACAGCTATCGCCAAGGCGCAAGCCTTTATTAAGGTTAATGAGTATAAACTTGTTGTTGTCAGGAAGAAGCTGGAGGAGTTAGAGGCTGCCAAAAAGTAGATCCAAGAAGATCTTACTGCTCGTTCTTCTAAGTTGGAATCTCTTCAAGCACAGTTGGCTACGAAGAAATTTTTGTCAGAGGAAGAATTAAGGGTTTAAGCTTGGGCAGAGGTTGAGAAGGCACGTCAACATGAAATGCAGTGCCTCTGGGACCAGATTTATTCTTTGGCTGAGCGGGATTAGATCTCCTCCTTTTGTATCTCTTTTTGTTAGCACTATATTTATTAAATAAGAGAGTGTTTGTATCACTTTTATCATTTTTATCATTTTGATATCAATAACAAAAGTTATCAAATTTTGTTTCATCTTCATTCTTCCTTTGTGTTTGAGAATTAGACAGACTCTTTGTTGCGTAGGAGAACGCAACTCTCATAGACGCGACTCTTGACCAATGTGGAGACGCGGTCCTTAGCCATTTGCTGAGACGCGGTTATGAGTTGTAGAGGAGAAACTCAAGCAGTATTGAGTTGTTGATGAGACACGACTCTGATTCATTTGGAGGGCGCGGCTCTGAATTGTTGAGAGACACGACTCTGAATTGATGAAGGGACGCAACCCTGAATTGAAGGGGAGACGCGACTTTAAGTTGTTGAGAGACACGACTCTGAATTGTTGAGAGACGCGGCTCTGATTAGTTTGGAGGACGCGGCTCTGGATTGTTAAGAGACGTGGCTATGATTCATTTGGAAGGTGCGGCCTGAATTGTTAAGAGACGCGGCTCTGAATCGTTTGGAGGACGCGGCTCTGGATTGTTAAGAGGCGCGTCTCTGAAGACGCAGCTCTGAATTGATGAAGAGATGCAACCCTGAATTGAAGGGGAGACCCGACTTTGAGTTATTGATAGACGCGATTCTGAATTATTTGGAGGACGCGGCTCTGGATTGTTGAGAGACATGGCTCTGATCACTTGGAGAGCACGGCTCTGAAGACGTGACTCTGAATTGATGAAGGGACACTGATTTCAAAACGCGGCTCTTGAAGCGTCGCATGCAGTTTATAGAGACGGGAAGATCTTGCTGGATCTTTCGAGGCAAAACAGGCGTTGACAATTGGGGACGCGTGTCGTTGGGACTTCCCAGAGCAAAAATTCATGTGTCTTACTTAGACTGGATTTGAGAGTCGCGTCGCGAATTAAGGCTATTAATTGGCCTTTAAGAACAGTTTTGATTTTCATGATGTTAATTAATGGCTATTCAGCGAGCCTATAAATAGGTCATGAGCATTTTAACAGTCATTCATCTTGATTGTTTTTTCCTTCATGGGCAGGTGCTCTGAAGAACTTTAGGGTTCTTGGACCGTCTTCTTCTTCAAGCCTGCATCCTAAAGAACTTACAAAGTTCTTTGAATTAACCCATAGCTATGATGCTTTCTTGCAATCTTTTTGAAAATTATCACTGTTAAGCGATTTCAAAATCAAAACCATCCCCTCAGGTTCTTTCATGGTCGTGTCTTGACGGATGATGTCCTCCCTCTAAAGAACTCTTCTTCAGGTAGGAAATAGCCTTTGCCATAGTAAAACTTTGTTTCCTTGTGGCTATTGTCATCGTCGGTCATAAAGAGACTGTCTCTTGATCCCTTCTTGGAACTTTTAAAACTTATTTCTTGAAGTTTAGACAGTTGACTGGAGATCCATGCATTCACACCCTACAAACGCGATCTTCACGTTAACTGATAAAATGCGAGCTTGTAGATTCCTGAGTCTTGAGTTCTTCAGATGCGAGCGTGGTGAACTCTGCATTTTGAGGCTTTAAACGCGGGTTTTGCATATAAGACTCGCGTCTGGAGCTCATGACTTAGAAAAATTTTGAGACTGTTCTTTTAAGATCTTTAGGCGCAAGTGTGACAAACTCTGTGTCTTGAGGCCTTGAATGCCCTTTTGAGATCTTTAGACACGAGTGTGGCAAAATCTGCATCTTGAGGCCTTAAACACCCTTTGAGATCTTTAGACGCAAGTGTGGCAAACTCTGCGTCTTGAGGCCTTAAACGCGGGCGCGTCTAAAACTTATAATTTAGAAAACTTTAAGGCCCGCGTCCGCGCATTTAATATATGCCCCGTGTTTCAATCATTAGATGCGAGTCTAATATTAGGCTTGCATTCAGATTCATATTTTCTATCTTTGCACAGTGGTAAACTCTGCGTCCTGAAGCTTTAAACACGAGATTCGCGGGATAAGACTCGTGTCTAGAGTTCATGACTTTAGACCCGCGTCTGTGCTTTTAGATTCACGTTTTTTGTCTTTACAGAAATTTAATCCTTAGGTTTTTTTCTTCTTGTAGGTCATGGCCATATCATTGGTGCTGGTTTCAGTGTCTTTGCCGCGTCCATTGAGGTAGACATGAAATGACCAGTTCATTCGATTAGTGACTATTTGAGGAGTCAAAACTTCTATCAAAGGGCGAGGAAGATCCGCACGGTTCTCGAAACACACCAAGACATTATTGGACATGATGCACTAGTAAGGTCTCGGATCCTTCCTGATCACAATGAGTATGGCATATTTGAAGGTCACGGAAAAGAGGACGTCACCAATAAGGTTGCGAATCGTCCTTTCACCAATCTTGTTCAAAGAAATGATAGCAACGAAAAATTTCTGCTCACTGGATGACTTTCTGGTGGTGGAGCTTCCTTAATCGAAGAATTACGGCCTTATGAAGACATTCACACCAGTTGGTCGGGTGGAATCAGAATGTTCTCTTGCATTTTGACATCGAGAAACACCATTGTTCTCAAGAGGAGAGGAAGTTGGTATGTTGTTCCCAGCCACAGTCAAGAAGACGAACTTTATTTCTCTTCAATGTTTCAAGGAGCGAGTGCAACCTTTCGCTAAGCAAACGAGACTTCTTTGTACTCCTTTATTGTAACACTCAATCTTATTGAATAAGAGAGCGTTTTGTATCACTTTCACGTATTTGAATATCAATAAAAGTGACACATTTTTTTTGCCTTTTCATTTGTCTTGACTTCCTTTTTACATTAAAAATCAGACAAGTGATTACTTTTGATTTGCTAGAGGTGTGATATTTAACTTAGCAACTCAATGTAGGAAAATTTCATTTAAGGAATTTAAGGAATTAAGGTTAGTGTCAGAGGTGTGATGTTAACTTAACAGAAGTGGAATAGTTTCTATGGACTTGTCATTCTATGGATGAGAATGATAAGTGAAGTTTTCACTCCGCAGGGGATTGTGGTCGAGTATTTCATTAGAGATTTAATATTAAAGTAACTAAGACTCAGTTGGGGAGTAGAGAGAATACTGTTAAAAATGTGATATTAACCTAACAGTGATTTTAAGTAGACTTGCTATTCTTTATCGAGAATAACAAGTAAGACTAGACCTGTCAGGGATCTGAGTTTTTTTTGCCGCCAGAGGTGTGATATTAACTTAATGGATTGGATTGAATCTTTTCAGAGGTGTGACATTAACTTGATAAGGATATGAGCTAGAGGTGTAATGCTAACTTAGCTCCACGGGAATTTCAATTTCATTTGAGAAAACTGAGGATACCACTGTCATAGGTGTAATATTGAACTTAACAGTGGAGATAATGCTAGAGGTGTAATTTTGAACTTAGCTGTAACGCCCCGATCCCAAGGATACGGAGACGCTATGGCGACGTACATACGCGAGGTGAAAACAACCTCACGCGTACGTTAAGCCTCAGTACAGTACAATACCTCCATATAGATATGAGGTCCAGCATGAAAGCAGTACAAGAATACCTGCAGAAAGAGGTCAGCGATCATAACAGATATGAAAACAAGGATAAATAAGATAACAGAAATAAAGCACTAAAATACCTATGAATAGTCCTGATGCGGAATCTCCCATGTGACTCCATGGCACTCTCTGAAGCTATGGTAACTCGGATCGCCAATCTGGGCATGCAAACCCAGGGTCGTCAGAAAGCGACCTAGTGAGTGGTAAAACTGAAGGAGGCAGTAATATATACTATAGTACTACAAGCATGATATTACTATAGATACATGATGGTGTCTACCATATAATAAGCATATCATAAGCGATAGAAATATATAAACATATAAGCAGTGAAATATACAGACATGTCGTCTTTAATACCATCACTAACCGACCGGTTATCATCAGGTCATCTCTATAGTCGTGTTCAGTTTATATAATAACTAATGTTGTCTAGGGGTCACGTAATAGACATGAACATGACAGTGGTGACGTGATAGAGGTGAACATGCAGATGGGCATATGTCTGCAACCATAAAATATATGCAAGGCAGAACATGCATAGTATGCCACTACATACAGTGTAACATATACCAGGTAATGTAACAAAGTATACATGTGCATGAGTAGTAGGGCACTAAAGAAAGTGTAACAAGAAACAGGAACAATAGCAATGTATACATGTAACATGATAGCAGATAAATGATCAGGAACAGTAACAAGTACAACTAAACATGTAGCAGACAGGTCATGTCAAAGTCATGGTATTTAGACAATAGTAGCAATCAGTACCACCTGATATTTTAATTACTCTTCCAGTGTCCCATACCACTGGCAGTTCATACTGGAGCCCGCACTCCAGTCGAACCCATCCGGACATGGCCTACGGGTACCATTATCCAAACGAGAGAGTAACCAAATAACAAGTGTTCCCGACGTCACTATTGAGTATACTGTTTTATTATGTTAATTGGAAACCCATGGTCGAGGAGTTCTTATCGGGTAAGTGTATCCCGTGCATACCCGGGATCACGGCCTTTATCAAACCCCTGGCTGCTAAGACCAGAGCCCTCCGCTAAGAGGGGAACAATAATCAAGTAACAATAGCTCATGGAGCAATTGGTAGGTAGCACTACCATCCCCTGCAGTGGGAGAACAATATGGATCCAGTACATCACCCGATAAGATCTAATCAACCGTCAAGTCTCCCCCATACCCCAGTTATCATTATGATCTGATATGTCAAGTATCCAGTGTAACAAGAACAAATAACAGTACATGATACGGGTAACATGATAACTGGACCAGAGCTCTGTTGATAGCATAGAACAATATAACAGGAATCAGGAACAATATATCAGGAACAGTATAACGGGAACAATATAACGGGATCAATAGATGTGGAAGTCCACATATCGCATATCAACAGCTCTCATGTCCAGTAACGGGAAATCCATATCAGTAACAGGACACAATCATGTAACATGAATACGGGAACATGGATCAATAATACATGTAATAAGCATGGTGATCCATATGACAAGAAGATGGAAACAACACAGACATGTGCAACTGTAATATGTAAGCATGATATAAATGTGTCTGATGATTATGCTAATATGAAATGCAGTAGTCCGTGCAGTGATATGGATAACAATACATTACATAACGGTATTTTGTGAAGTGGTGCCGCTACGTATCGGTGGATTATGCCTACGAAGTAACAAGTATGTCGTGTCATAGTATCTATGTAACATGCACATGTAATAACAGTGGTCAGTGTCTACTATCATGTACAATGAACTACAGTAGCCGTACGCCTGCGTAGCACTAATATAGGTAGGAACAGTGGTCGACTGTGTCTTATAGTACCGGTGTCTAGCATGCATGTCTAGTACAAGTGTAATGTCATAGTGTATCTGTGGATCAATATGCATGTAACGTGACTGTGATACAGTACATGACATGATAGTGTCCAAACATATGGTGACATAGTGTGCCGGATGTCAGTGGTCCATGAACATGACCTAATAAGTATCCAGTGTTACACTCTACGTCTATTACGTATCCGACATATTTAAGTACAGTGTTATTACAATGTTTTAATATGGTGTACCAATTAGGATTTACCGGTAAGTAATAAAGCAATCAAGTTCAATTAATAGACTAAAAAGATAATGTATAAAATAAAAGCACTCACTAACTGGCTACAGGACTGTAGCTCTCGTTCCCACGATCGCAACGGATCCAGAATCGCCCGAATCGGAGTCCGGATGCTCCAGTTATCGCCCGAACACTAAATCATAACAAATAGGGTTAAATATGTAAATAAAAATAATAAATGCAAATACTAAAAAGTAGCCGGGGGTTTATGCAAAATTACCTGTAACGGATTTCAGATGCGGGTTTGGTACTTAACGGGTCGGGTTCAGATCCACAACTCATACCCGTTAACTTAAGTCAAATGGGTACGGGTTATCGGGTTTACCCCCAAGTGGGTTTTGGGTTTAACCCTTAACTCAAAAAAAAGGGTTAATGGGTTTGGGTTCCAACCCAAACCCATTAAAGAGATAAAGAGGAGCAACAGCAGCAGCTATTGCTGCTGCTGTGATCTTGGGTGGCCGGCCGGCGGCGGTCCCGGCCGCCGCCGGCGGTGGGTCGGACAGAGTGAGGGTGGAGAGAGAGAGAGAGAGAGAGAGAGAGAGACTGCTGCAAAATAGGGAAGAAAAGAAAAGAAGAAGAAGAAGAAGAAGAAGAAGAAGAAGAAGAGGGGAGAGGTGGCCGCGGTGGCGCCGGCCGGGGGCGCGCGCCACGGCGGCGGCTGGTGCGCGGCAGCGCCCCAGACGGCGGCGCCTCCGGCGCTTGGCCGGGGTCGCCGGAGGTGGAACCGGCGGTGGGTGGAGATCGGCCATGGAGAGAAAACATATGGGTGAGAGAGAGAGAGAGTATTGGGAGGGAAGTGGAGAGAGAAAATGTGAGATAGAGAGAGAGGGATTAGTCTCTCTAATTAGAGAGAGGGTGAGAGAAATAGAGAGAGGGAGAAGGGAAAGGCGGTGGGAGGAAGGCACTGGAAACCGCCAGAGAAGAGAAGAGAGAAAGGAAAAGAAAAAGATTAAAAATTAATATTTTAATATTATAATATTGGCCCGATATTCGACAAGCTCCGAACGGTGCCCAAAAATTACAGAAAATAGGAAATATTATCCTGAGACTTAAAATGAAGACAGTTTGCAGAAACTCAATCCGGTTTGCAAATTAAAAATCGGAAGCTGTCGCCGATACGGGCGACACCGGTTTTGCCGGATTTTCGATAAATTCAGAAAAATCCTAAAAATATCCTAACGTAGAGAACACGATTCTAAGGCACATGGTGAAAGCGGATTCTCAAAATCTAACTCCGTTTGTGAGATAAAAATCGGAAGGCCGGTAATCGGTATCGGTCGACACCGACTACGGAGATTTTCCAAAATAATCCAGAAAATTTCCAGAAAATCCTGAAAAATCTACAATATTAGAAAATAATTTTTGAAACTGAAATCAGGTCAATCGGAATACTACAGAAGTCAAATCAAATTTGTACTTCGTATCGCGTACAGATACGGTGATACGTACACCGGGATCAGGTGTTACATTAGCATTGGTCATCTCGACTTTGATACGAAAGTTCAAGGGAAAGTCATTATCATAGGTGTAGTATTAAACTTAATAATGAACCGGATGCTAGAGATGTGATGTTGAACTTAGCATTGCTCGCCTTAGCTTTGATATGGAAGCCTGAGAGAAGTGACTGTCAAAGGTTTAATGTTGAACCTGGCAGCAACTTGATCGTTGTTAGAGATGTGATATCAAACTTAACAGTAATTTGTCAGAGGCGTAGTGTTAACTTGACAAGAGTTGATTTGTGATGTGAGTAATTTTGAGGCATTGCCATTCTATTAAGGAGAATTGACAAGTGAAGTTTGGATTATCAAAGGTGTAGTGTTAACTTGATAATTTTGAAGATTTGTGACTCCATGTAAGGGAGTCATCAAGTGGAAGTTTATACTCGCTGAGTATTAAAATTTTCACTGTCAGAGGAGGTGTTAACATAACAGTGATTGAGTTTATGGACGTAGCACTTCATGGAAGGAATTAATAAGAGACTTTGGTGGGAGATAGAATGAATTGTCAGAGGTGTAATATTAACTTGACAAACTCCGTTGGAGATTAAGAAATGGCTTGTCAAAGGTTTACTGTTAACATGACAAATCTGTGCTCATTCACTGGGAAAATGGCTACGGGTATTTTTGTGGTCCTACCATTCCACGGAAGGGAATTGGTAAGAGATTTTGGAGGGGAAGGTGGGACCAAGTCCCTTAGAATTTTTAGCAAACCCTCAGCTATTAAAGGATTTAGTATGCCTTTACCAACTACCATTTGAGTTAGGCTAGCCATGCTATTCCCCTCAGCATGATGAGTTGTCGAAAACTTATGTTGGGCTTAAAAGCTAACATTCTCCTCTATCCTTAGCTGTCAGAGGCGTCAGATTTTGATAACCTTTAAAGAAGAGTGACAAAACTAATACTCAATTAGTTTGCCTCCATCAACTTAATTTTGTCAAGGATTTTCCGTTGGACTTAAATGCCAACTACTTCCTTTATCCTTTAGAGGTCAGAGGCATTGGATGTTCATAGATAAACTAGAGAAGAGAAATAAGGCTAAAACTGAAGTTTCGCACTTTGTCTTTTCTTTGATGTTTACATCATGCATTATGATGTAACCAGTATTCGGTCGGCTCAGCAATAATCGACCGTAATGTGATCCATTGAAGGAAGAAGCTTTTCTTTGGCGCTCTTTCAAACATCTTAGATCTGAAAGTTTTGATCAGAGGTGTAATGTTAACCTGATCATAAGAAGAATCCGGTTAAGGATAGTACTTCTTTAAGAATCTGCATTGATCGGCATCTCTTCAACACATATGATGTTTGAGGCGATATGCTCCATTTGAATAGACTGACTCTACTACAAATGGTCCTTCCCATTTGGGTTGAAATTTTTCTTTTATCTTATGTGTCATCACCATGGGTCTTCTGATAGCTAAACAAGGTCACCTTTCTTGAAAGTCTGCTCCTTGACTTTCTTGTTGAAGGCTCTGAAAATTCGAGCTTGATAAAGCTCGATTTGCTGTTGAGCTTGCAGGCGTTTATCGTCTAAAACTTCCAACTCCTGGAGTCACATTCGATGCTTCTTCTCAACTATCATCTCCATGCTCAAGGAAACGCGTAGAGATGGATTTGAATTTCTAGTGACAGTATGGCTTCACACTCATATACCAAAGAGAACGGTGTAGCTTTCGTCGGGGGTTCTCACTATTGTGCAATAAACCCATAAGCATTCACCTAACTTATCATCCATTCACGTTTGCTCTTCGAGATGAATTTCTTGAGAAGTTTCCCAATAGTCTTGTTGAAAGCTTCTGTAAGATTGTTAGCGGCTGGATAGTATGCCGCTGAAGACACACTCTGGATCCTGAAATTGTTGCAGAACCTTTGGAATACTTGGCTGACGAACTGAGGCCCATTATCATGGACAATCTATCATAGCACGCCAAAGTGGTAGGCCACGTGATGTTTGATGAACTTGATCACGTCCGATGTCTTTACCTTCCTCAAGAGGATGGCCTCAGCCCATTTGGAGAGGTAATCAGTTATAGTTAAGATAAACCTGTGTCTTTGGATGAAGGTGGGCTGATAGGATGAACCACGTCCATTCCCCACATTTCAAATGGCCAGGAAGAAATTGTAGGGCAAAGATGTCCTAGTGCCTGGTGAATGAAATCACCATGAATCTGACAGATATGGCATCACTTAGCATAAGCGATGGCGTCAGGGATCATCTTCGGCCAATAATATCTCAGTCTTCGAAGTCGATCCCCAAATTTTGGACCAGGTTGGTGAGCTCTGAACATACCGTCATGAGTCTCTTTGAGTGCTTCATGTACCTCTTTATGTGATAAGTAGCGGAGGAGGATTCCATCATGCGACCGGTGTTACAGTGTTCTTGTGATCGCGTTATAGTAAAATTTAGGGGCTTTCCTTCTAATGATAGCCGCCTCTTTAGGGTCATCGGGCAGTGTGTCGTACAAGGCATAGTTAATGTATAGGAATTGCCAATCCCTAGGCTCCAGACCTGCTGAAGTCCCTATAACTTCTTTGACTTGAAGGTTTTCTGTTGGAGTTTGATCATCTTCCAGAAGAATCTTGGACAGTACAGGTTACGGTTGTAAATGAGTACTTTCTCTGCCGCTCCGGCTGGAAGGGCCAAGGAAGCAGCAAGAGATGCAAGTGCATCTACATGCACATTTTGCTGGTGAGGTACATGGTTAATGTAGAAGTTTCTGAACCTCTCCGCCATGTGAATGGTTACGTTATGTGTAAGATCACCTAGAGGGGGGGGGTGAATAGGTGATGGCTAATCTAATGGTCACTTATGAACAAATAATGAGGAATTAAAACTAAGATGACCAAATTAAAACTTCTTTTAATTAAACACTTATGTATAACTCAAGAGTGTTGCTGAATTCCCCTTGCGAGGCTCTGGACAAGCTCCTCTAGATTCCCCTTGAATGGGTTGAGGTGCCGCGTTGGCTCTCTTGGTTGAATACTAGTGTTAACAACAATCCCAAGCAAGTATGTATATCAATTATGAGCACAAGGGAATATATCATGCCTATATAAGATGAACACAATAAATTGAATGCAAGATATAAAATAGAGACAAAAAAGGGTAAGAGAGCAAGAGTGAGCAATCGCAAACACAAAGGGTTTGTTTCGAGGTTCGAGCACACTTGCTCTACATCCCCGCCTTCGACACACGAAGGATTTCCACTATGCAAGATCCCCAACGGATCTCTCCTTGGTGCCGCAACACCTACAAGCTCTCGGACTTCCTTGTCCGTACACCACAAGCCCACCGGCTCAATGAGGGCGCACCTCAAACCACCGAGTTCACACAAGAACTCTACCACACGAGCACACTTGCCCGTCTCCTCAAAATACAATGGAAATCTCTTTGGTGATCTAACACTTGATCACCAATTACAAAAGCTCACTACAACACTTTCCTATAGGATAGATATGTCTATGGATGCTCAAGTGAAGTGTGAGAAATCAAGGAAAGAAAGCTATGGTGAAAAACACAAGAAATCACTTTTACACTCTCTTGATAAAATCCCTTTTAGATGGGAAGTATTTGCACTCTATTTTGTGGAGAAAACTTCTGAAAAAGTCTAGGAAAAACTGGCTTAGAAATCTCCAAAATCTTCTACCAAAAACAGTTGACAAGACCCCCTTTTATAGGCTGACAGAAAATAGAGCCGTTGGGTTCTGTCAGAGCTACCGGTCGACCGGTCCGGTCGACCGGCAACGGTCAAAAATCCGACCGTTGCAGCCTCCGGTCGACCGGCCCGGTCGACCGCGCAACTGGAGAAGGGAGAAAATTCTCTGTCGGTCGACCGGCCCGGTCGACCGATAATTCCCGAGAGCAAAGCTCTCTTAAGCGGTCGACCGGTCCGGTCGACCGACCTCCAGTGCACACAGGCGTGCACGCTGTGCACGTCTGGTCGACCGACCCGGTCGACCGGCCACTGTCAGTTCTGAAAAATCAGAACTGCCAGAACCTGAAAATTTGGGATTTAAGGATAGGTCTTTTTGGCTTAATAAAAATCCCATAAATACTTAAAAATTCTACAAAAATAGTTTTATGATATAGAAACATGCTTGCACAAAATCAAGGCATGTTATTGAAGATTTGACTATTTTTGTAACTTGGAAATATTGGCTCATAATAAAAACTGTTTTTCTAAAACAACATGTTTTTCCAAATTTCCATCAAATACAAAAACAAGATACACTTTAAAGCATAGTGTGTGTGGATATGATCCACTACACAATCAAGATGACATATCTAGTTTTTGACATAAAGCACTAAACTTGATTTTGAAATATCAACATGTTTTTCCAAACTTTCATCAAATACAAAAACAAGATATACTCTAAAAGTATAGTGTGTATGGATATGATCCACTACACAATCAAGATGAAATATCTAGTTTTTGACAATAGGCTCTAAGCATGGTTTTGGATATAAGATATGTAAACTATGAAATACCAAAAATCAAAACCACTTAAATACAAATTTGGTTTTTGGTTAAAATTCTTTTCTAAAACAAAAATTCTTTTATGAAAACAATTCTATCAAGAGTGTGTGTGCATGGTATACTTGAGCAATCCACCAACTATCTATCATTTACATTTTACTCTAAAACAAAAACAAAATCTTATACCTAGACACAAGTCTTCATCCTCTTGAAGTCTTCTTGACTTGGTCCAAATGCAATCCACCGAGCTCATCTCTAGATGTGTTCTTGATGCATAGGCTCGTGAATCAACCGGTGCTAGCTTCCAACTTGACTTTAAATCCTTTGTTGAAGCTCCACACCTACTAAGATCTTGATAAGGAATCTGTCACTAATTAAACACAAGATCATTAGTAATCATAACTTCATGAGTTGATCATCATCAAAACTAGGGTGATAGGCCTTTGGGCCAACATTATGATAGGGTACAAAGTCTTCATGTTTGACTTCGTACTTCCCGTGAACCTGATTAACGATGAGTTTTGAATCACCCACGCTTCAAGATTTTTGACGCTAATCTCATTGGCGATTTGCATCCTGATTAAGAGAGCATTATATTCCGCTACATTGTTGGAGTATGGCTCAGTTAATGAGAATGCACGAGAGATTACTGTAATCACCTAGAGGGGGGTGAATAGGTGATGGCTAATCTAATGGTCAATTAATGCAGAATTAAAACTTATTAATGCAAATTAAAACTTCTTGAACTAAACACCAAGTATAACACAAGAGTGTAGCCGGATTCCCCGTGAAGAGCTCTGGACTAACTCCTCAAGATTCCTCTAAATAAGAGTTGAGGTGCCGCGTTGGCTCTCTTGGTTGAATACAAGTGTTAGCAAACAAACCCCAAGCATATAACAATATGAGCACAAATATATATCAAGCATATAAAGATGAAAGCAATATAAGCATGCAAGATATAAACAAGTAAGAGATAGAGAGAGCAATCGCAAACACGGAAGATTTATTTCGAGGTTCGAGCACACTTGCTCTACGTCCCCGCCTTCAACACTTGAAGGATTTCTACTATAAACCGATCCCACCGGGTCACTCGGTGCCGCAACACCTACAAGGCGAGTTCACACTTGAACTCCTTGGACTCTCTAGTCCCTTCACTCGTTCCCGCAAGAACACACTGCAAGCCCACTAGCTCGCCGAGGCCGCACCTCAAACAAAGAGTTCACACGCGAACTCGAAACACCGCGAACCCGCAAGTCCGCCTCCTCAAATACAAAGATGAAACTTTGGTGATCACAACACTTTGATCACCTAAAATCCTCTCACAACAAATATCCCTATAGGTAGATATATCAATGGATAGCTCAAGTGTTGTATGAGAAAACTAGGATGGAAATGATGGAGGAAAACTCAAAAATCACTTTTCAATACACTCTTGAAAATCTCTCCTTTTGATATGGCAATTTTGGCTCTTAAACAAGTGGAGATAAACACCTAATAAGTTTTGGAAAAACTGGCTCAAAACCCACTTAAAATCTTAGCTAAACAGTCCCACAAAGTCCCATTTTATAGGGCTAGAAAAACTAGCCGTTGGGGCATTTTTTCAGCCAACGGTCAGATTTCTGACCGTTGAAGCCTCGGTCGACGGTCGGTCGACCGTGGCCTGGATACAGAGAGCAGTCTCTCTGTCCGGTCGATTGCCCGGTCGACCTGGGCCTTTCTAGAGAGCAGAGCTCTCTGGACGGTCGACCGGGTCGGTCGACCGGCCCTCCAACCGAACTGGCGTGCACGTTCTGTGCACGTCGGTCGACCGACTCGGTCGACCGACTCGGTCGACCGACTCGGTCGACCGACTCCTAACTCGGTCGACCGGACCGGTCGACCGGCAGAAACCAGGTCAGGTCAGTTAAGGGATTTAAAACGTTGACTTTTTATCTAAAATAAAATCCCAAAAATTCACGAAAAATCTACAAAAATTGTTTCAACATTATACTTTGATAATCAAACATGTTTAAGCAAAATCAAGACATGTTACAAACAATTTGAACTATTTTTGTAACTTAAAAATTTTGGCTAAAAACGAAAACCGTATTTTTTCAAATTGGTTTTTCAAAACTTATTTTTTCAAAACTTTTCCAAATACAAAAACAAGATATTTTAAACACTTTTAAAGCATAGAGTGTATGGAAATGATCCACTATACATACATGAAGAAATATCTATATTTTTGACAATTTGCACTAAAATGGTTATGGTTAAAACACATGTAATATGAAGTCTAAAAATCAAACCGGTATTTTTCCAAATGAAAACTCTTTTGTATTTTTCCAAAATAAAATTTTTTTATGAAAACACATATAAATCAAGAGTGTGTGTGTATATGGTATACTTGAGCAATCCACCAACTATTCTATTCTTTACATTTTATCTAAAAATAAAATCTTATAAAAACAAACCTAGACACAAGTCTTCTTCTTGAAGTCTTCACTTGAAGTCTTTTTCTCTTCTTGACTTAATCCAAACTCGATCCAATGAGCTAGACTCCTCTTGAGTACTTGATGTGGTCTTGATGCATAGGCTCTTGAATCAAACCGTGCTAGCTCCAAAACTTGACTTTAAATCCTTTGTTGAAGCTAAGCACCAACTAAGATCTTGATCATAAATCTGAGACTAATTAAATACAAGATCATTAGTACTATAATTACATGAGTTGATCATCATCAAAACTAGAGTGATGGGCCTTTGGGCTAACAATCTCCCCCTTTTTGATGATGACAAAACTCACGGAGTTATATATGCATGGATTAAAGTAAAGCTTCAAAGAAGCTCCCCCTTAACTCATGCATAACAATAAATAAATATGCAATGAAAGCTCATAACATGTATGCAAATACAAGGAGATAAACATACAATACAAGGAGATAAACATGCATAAACAAGCATGAAACTCAACAAATTCTTTTTCTCCTATTTGCAAAACAAAACAATATGCATAAACATAAATCCTTCTCTCCCTTTATGAATAAAGTAAGGAAAACATACATATATACCAAATACTTCCCCCTTTTTGTCAATCATCAACAAAGGGGTAAAGTAAAAACAAAACAATGTTCTCCCCCTTTTTGTCAAAAACAAAAAATCAATAAAGGGGTGACATTAAACAAATCAATAAAAGAGGTATATGCGATATACATTCATGAAGAGGAAGACGCTAAGTTAGCTTCCCTACATATATGCATTACATGAAGAAGGGATGACAAGCCCTAACTCACATAACGCATAATATATAATGCATAAGAGGAGATGTGAAGCTCCCCCTACACACGTGTACCGCATAAAGAAGAGTTGTCAAACTCCTCAATATAAGATACACTCAACATGAATCTATATGTAGAAGAGATGTTAAGCTCCCCTTGCATATAGGCAATACAAATCAAAACATTTTTAATTTTCTCATTAAAATAAAATTTTAAATTTTTCTCAATAAAACAAATTTTGAGATATCTTAGTAAATCAATTTTAAGATACCAATTGTAAATAAACATTACAAATTTTGAATTTAAACCAAAAATAGAATCATATTGATACCAATTGAAGATTATTGCACATTTTTTATATCAATAAAAATATCAATTTAAAAATAATGCATAAGCTTATTAAAATATCAATTGAGTTACCAATTGAAAATAAAGGTTTGAATTAAGCTTAGCATAAACAAACTTTGTGCTTTAAACATGTAAATATCTTAAAAATCAAGCACAAATAAATCATATATATGTATGAAAATGATAATACCAATAGAAATTGATATTATATGAAATGAAGCATACATATATAGGAACCAAAATATGAGTATATACAAAAAAAAATATCAATTGAGATATCAATTGAAAATATGATGTAAATCAAGTATATAACTCATAAACTACCACCCTTTTTATCCACAAGATAAAAGATTTTCTATAAGGCTTACAAGGCATACTCGCCCATCCGTCCACCCATGATAGGGTAGGTAGGGGTTTTTAAAAAATAGTTTTGAAAATATTTTAGTATTGAAAATCACTACCAAATGAAGAATAATAACTAGTTAAAAGTAATTTTTGAAAAACTAGTTAAAGATCCTTTAAAAACATGAAACCAAATCATGTCTATCATGAAACATATTAAATACACAAGAAGTGACACTCGAAATCTATAAGGCTCAAAAATAATCATGAAACAAAGTCATGAATAAACAAATAAAGTATGAGTGCACAAAAATCATGTAATTAGCATTTTCCATGAAGATAATCAATGAAACTCAAAACAAACATGAATCTTATTTTTATCAAAACATGAAAAATATGAAATTTATTTCCATAAAAAAAATAAACTTCTATGTGTATGTATGATTTATCCAATCCTAACAATATGCATACATATCCCAAACATAAAAAGAGTCCATAATGTAAATTGCATGAAGGCAAATGACTCATGGGGTATACATGTATATTTATTAGATTTGAATACGAACTACATATACATGAAGTAAAGCATAAAATAGGCAAAACAAGTGTAAATGAGAGAATCATCAAAACTAGGCTATACATGTGCATATAGTGGTACAAATGAACAATGAAGTGCAAACATATATGAATCAATTTGTTGCTCACTACTTGTACACGTATATACACAAGTTTTGATAAATACTACATTTAAACAAGTTATATACCTCATGGAGCACAACACAAATAAAACATGAACATGCTAAAAATATCATATTTGAAAAAGCATGTAAATAAATTAGGAGTTATTAGAGATAGTTACCAAACCAAAGAACTATGCTCTAATTCTCCAAAATATGGTGGTTGTCCCACCAAACCTCCTTGATAGCGGTGCATCAAAAGTATGTCCATCATGTCCATGTGCATCCACCATCAAGGCACCATCCCTCTCACGTTTTGTGAGAGCTCGCACCTACATCAAAAACACAAGGTGGGAATTTTGGTACCCATTTTCTTTTAGGTCCTTGAGGGTTAGCATTGTAAGGAACCCAAACATTCTTATTAGCAAAATTAATATGATGTATCTTATCAAAACAAAACCTTACTAAATGGCCTTTGCGGCCACAATGTGTACACTTGTACACTTTAGAATGCATATGAGTGTGGTCATGACGTGCAAAGTGTGCATATGCATGATGTGGGTGATGTGCATGAATATGTGGAGTTTGTTTCTTTAAAAATAAGGACTCCAATCTAGAGTGGTTAAAAGCACATTTGCTCAAAGTTGAGCTCAAACAATCAATTTTATTTTTCAATTTAACTTCATTTTTATTAATAGTGGCATGTAAAGCATGGTGAGATTGAGAATCATTATTCTTTTTCTTTTTAGAAACATTTTTCTTTTCTTTTTCAATAATTTTTCTTTTTAAAAAGTTGTTTTCATTTAAAGCAATCTCTTTTTGATTTTCCACCAAAATGATTTTATTTTTCAAAACATTATTTCCTTCACACAAATCATTCAATTTAGAAAACAAGGAAATATTTTCATTTTTTAAACTTTCATTTTCTTTTTCAATGCATGCAACTTTTGTTTAAAAGAATGATTTTCTTTTAACATGCAATCAAATTTCTTTTTCAAATTCTTGTTATCCTTTTTAATCATGTCATATTTTTCAAGTAATTGTTGACAAAATTAAGTAAGCTCATCATAAAACATGTCAACATCTTCATCTACCTCGGATTCGGTAGTTACCTCAAGGGGGTTATCCCCTTGGACCATGTAGCACACGTTGAAAGCGTCACTTCCAACATCCGAGTCGCTCCCCGTATAGTATAGTTCTTATTCGCCAAGGGAGATCAAAGAGTTCCAAACTACAAAAGCCGAATCAAGATTAGCAACCCTACATAAATAATCATTGTTTAGGGTACCCTTCAAAGCATGAATGGCTTTTGAGTTAACCTCAATATACTTGCTATTGTTAACATATGAATCTTTAATAGTAGCAAGATAAACATGAATGCCTAGGCCTTTGAGGTATAAAGACATCTTAATCTTCCAAGTTTAGATGTTAAGAATGTCAAAAATGGGAGGTGACATGAAATCCATGGTGTGTGTAAACAAATATTGTGATTAGCTATAAATGAGGATCTTTAACTCTAGGTTGTAAGACCTAAATCAAGAGCACTTGGCTCTGATACCACTTGTAATCACCTAGAGGGGGGTGAATAGGTGATGGCTAATCTAATGGTCAATTAATGCTGAATTAAAACTTATTAATGCAAATTAAAACTTCTTGAACTAAACACCAAGTATAACACAAGAGTCTAGCCGGATTCCCCGTGAATGGCTCTGGACTAACTCCTCAAGATTCCACTAAATAAGAGTTGAGGTGCCGCGTTGGCTCTCTTGGTTGAATACAAGTGTTAGCAAACAAACCCCAAGCATATAACAATATGAGCACAAATATATATCAAGCATATAAAGATGAAAGCAATATAAGCATGCAAGATATAAACAAGAGATAGAGAGAGCAATCGCAAACACGGGAGAGTTGTTTCGAGGTTCGAGCACACTTGCTCTACGTCCCCACCTTCAACACTTGAAGGATTTCTACTATAAACCGATCCCACCGGATCACTCAGTGCCGCAACACCTACAAGGCGAGTTCACACTTGAACTCCTTGGACTCTCTAGTCCCTTCACTCATTCCTGCAAGAACACATCGCAAGACCACTAGCTCGCCGAGGCCGCACCTCAAACAAAGAGTTCACACGCGAACTCGAAACACCGCGAACCCGCAAGTCCGCCTCCTCAAATACAAAGATGGAACTTTGGTGATCACAACACTTTGATCACCTAAAATCCTCTCACAACAAATATCCCTATAGGTAGATATAGTAATGGATAGCTCAAGTGTTGTGTGAGAAAACTAGGATGGAAATGATGGAGGAAAACTCAAAAATCACTTTTCAATACACTCTTGAAAATCTCTCCTTTTGATATGACAATTTTGGCTCTTAAACAAGTGGAGATAAACACCTAATAAGTTTTGAAAAAACTGGCTCAAAACCCACTTAAAATCTTAGCTAAAACAGTCCCACAAAGTCCCATTTTATAGGGCTCGAAAACTAGCCGTTGGGGCATTTTTTCAGCCCTGACGGTTGTCGGTCGACCGGCCCGGTCGACCGACAACAGTCAGATTTCTGACCGTTGGAGCCTCGGTCGGCTGTGGCCTGGATACAGAGAGCAGTCTCTCTGTCCGGTAGACCGTCCGGTCGACCGGGGCCTTTCTAGAGAGCAGAGCTCTCTGGACGGTCGACCGGGTTGGTCGACCGGCCCTCCAGCCGAACTGGCGTGAAACGTTCTGTGCACGTCGGTCGACCGACTCCTAGCTCGGTCGACCGGACCGGTCGACCGGCAGAAGCCAGGTCAGGTCAGTTAAGGGATTTAAAACGTTGACTTTTTATCTAAAATAAAATCCCATAAATTCACAAAAAATCTACAAAAATATTTTCAACATTATACTTTGATAATCAAACATGTTTGAACAAAATCAAGATATGTTACAAACAATTTGAACTATTTTTGTAACTTAGAAATTTTGGCTAAAAACGAAAACCGTATTTTTCCAAATTGGTTTTTCAAAACTTATTTTTCCAAAACTTCTCCAAATACAAAAATAAGATATTTTTAAACACTTTTAAAGCATAGAGTGTATGAAAATGATTCACTACACATACATGAAGAAATATCTATGTTTTTGACAATTTGCACTAAAATGGTTATGGTTAAAACACATGCATATATGAAGTCCAAAAATCAAACCGGTATTTTTCCAAATGAAAACTCTTTTGTACTTTTTCAAAATAAAAACTTTTTTATGAAAACACATATAAATCAAGAGTGTGTGTGTATATGGTATACTTGAGCAATCCACCAACTATCTATCCTTTACATTTTATCTAAAGATAAAATCTTATAAAAACAAATCTAGACACAAGTCTTCTTCTTGAAGTCTTCACTTGAAGTCTTCTTCTCTTCTTGACTTGGTCCAAACTCGATCCAACGAGCTAGACTCCTCTTGAGTACTTGATGTGGTCTTGATGCATAGGCTCTTGAATCAAACCGTGCTAACTCCAAAACTTGACTTTAAATTCTTTGTTGAAGCTAAACACCAACTAAGATCTTGATCATAAATCTGAGACTAATTAAACACAAGATCATTAGTACTATAACTACATGAGTTGATCATCATCAAAACTAGAGTGATGGGCCTTTGGGCTAACAATTACGTTTTTCTATAGGGAGACAAGTACTACCCCCACTCCTTCTACGATATTTCCTCAAGGACCCGTTCTTGATGCACCGTCGAAGAAGAGTTGCCACACCTATCCTTTGAAAGACGCCTGGGTTAAGCAAACTTCAGTGACCTCGTCTGGAAGATCTTCATGAAGTTTGATCGTTCTTGAATCTGGATGCTCAGCCAAGAAGCCTGCAACTACCTATCCCTTCACAGCTTTTTGTGACAAGAAATGCATCTCATACTGGGAGAGTAATATGGCCCTTTTTGTCAATCAACCATTCAGTGATGACGGTTTCATCATAAGCAATCTTAAAGAATTAAATTTTGAGATGACATGCATGGTTTGGCCCACTAAGTAGTGTCGCATCTTCTGGATGACGAACACCAATGCCAAGCATTCCTTTTCGATCAAGTTGTATCGATGTTCAGCTCTGATCATTGTTCTACTCAGGTAATAGATTGCATGCTCATATCCCTGATCATTATTCTGGGCTAGCAAATCTCTTAGAGAATGATCCATAACTCGAACGTTTATCAGAAAAGTTTTTCCTGACACCGAAGCTGTAAGAACAGGTAGATGCGTGAGGTGCCACTTAATTTCCTCAAATGCTTATTGGCAAGCATCGTCCCAGATAAATGAAACACCTTTCTTCATCAATTTGGTGAAGAATTGGCATCATCCTGAGCGATTTGAGATAAATCTTCAGATATAGGCTAGTCGCCCTTGCAATCCTCTAAGCTCTCTAAGATTCCTTAGAGGTTCATCTCCTGGATAGCGCAGACTTTCTCTGGGTCGAAGTGGATTCCTTTGGATGTTACGACAAACCCAAAGAATTTACCACTGGCTATCCCCAGAAAGGATTTAGTAGGATTCATCTTCCATTGATGCGCCCGCATGATATCGAATACTGTCTTCACAACTGCTATATGATCGTCTTTTTCACGACTTTTCATTGCAGTATCGTTTACGTAGCATTCTACTGTTTTTCGTATATGCTCATGGAAAATTGCATTCATACCTATCATGCTGCCCCTGCATTCTTCAATCCAAAAAGCATCACAGTATAGCAATACACCCCTAGTGGTGTCCTGAAGGACGTATGCTTCTCGTCATCAGGGTACATCTTAATTTGATTGTATTTAGAGAATCCATCCATGAACGACATCCATTCAAATCCATACGTGTTATCAATCATGACATCCGTGATTAGAAGAAAAAACTCATCTTTAGAACACGCCTCATTTAGATCACGAAAATCGATGCAAACTCGGATCTTCCCATTCTTCTTGGTCACGGGGAAGATATTAGCCACCCAATCACAGTGTTGTTCTTTTCTGATGAAATCAGAGTCTATAAGCTTCTTGACTTCCGACTAAATCACTTTCATTATCTCTGGACGGAACCGTCGTTGATGTTGCTTGATGGGCCTCATGTCAGAATTGATATTAAGGCGATGCATAGCCACCTGGGGGTCAAGCCCGGGCATATCTTCGTAATTCCAAGCGAAAATATTTATATACTCTCACACGAGAGATATTAGATCTTCCTTCTTGGGCGGTGATAAGCTTTCGCTTATAAAGATGGGCTTAGTATTAGCTTCATCTCCTAGATTAACATGGGTTACCTTATTCTCTGTAAGTGGTTCACGTTATTCAAAGCGAATATCCCAAAGAGTATTTAGGTACTTGATCTAAGAATCTGTATCTGACTGGATCATTTGTTCCGGGTAGCTTGTTGAAACCATGTTTACTGAAAGGTCTTTGAAGATGTTGACTATACTGACATCTGACTCCTACGATGATGTACCCAACGAGCGATTATAATATAATAACCCTTTAGACTCAGAGGCTGATGGGGTTGGAGTTGACACATAGCCCAACCCCTTACGAGTTCGATGATAATAATCAGGGGCTTTTCCTTTTGGAACGAAGGATCGAAACAGTGTTCTCCTTCTTTTGCCAAAGTTCAATCTAAGACCACTTATTAGGTCATACCCCCATGTTCTCCATCATTTTGAGAGAACTGAGAAAGTTCAGTCTCGCTTTTTAAGTCTTTGCAAGTCAATAGTTTGGACTCGACTGTTCCGAAAAGGATCAGTTTTTGGCCTTTGCGTCTTACTGTGACCTTTAAGAAGGATCCTTGTGCATTACTGATGCTTTAATCTGTCGTGAGAGATGATCTGACTGATACATGCAATGATGTCAGGGCATCTATTGCCGACTAGGATCATCATCTATATCAGTACTAGTATCTGATGGTACGAAATCGAAAGCAAATACAGAAAAATAAGACAAATCTAACTCTTCATTAATATACCACTCGCCTACATCATTGGCGACGTTATTGACATCAAGCTTATTAACGCTCGTTATAAGTGGATTCAGCTCCCAATGGCATTCTTCTTCTGCCTCCGGTTCGATATCAGCTTCATTGCCAGAGTCTAATTCTTTTGGCTGGGGATTCTCGTCTGGCTCCAAAAAATCCTGGTACAGGAGAGAGTCTGTCAAGTAGTTCTCTACCCCTTGAACGGATGCCTTTCGACGACCAACGTTCGAACTTTTTCATCTCAGTCAACATACTTCATGACTTGATGGAGAGTAGAGGGGACAATAGAGTTGCGATGAATCCATGATCGTCCCAGCAGCAAATTATATGAGGTGTTAGAGTCAATAACATAGCTTGTAATCTTGGATTGATTTGGCATTTGAGTTTAATCACTCCCATTGGGTCTGTACCATTGGCATTGAAGTCATAAATGGTAGTTTGGGTGACGCTCAATCGGTGAGTGGGGATTCCCAAGTGTTGCATGACTAGGCGGGGTATGATGCTTAATACGTATCCTGAATCCACCTGAATGTGGCTCATTTCAGATGATCCAATATACCTTGTGAAGTACAGGGGCCTATCATGTCTCTTCTTAACCTGCATGTCCTCTGGAGTGAAGGTTATACAGAGGACATGTTGAGATACATGGAGGCAGTTTTCTTCATTTTCCTTATCTGGTTTAGCCGGAATCCGGGCCATGAAGGTCTCAGTATCGACTAAGGCTTCTCTTAGAGCTTTTCTTATTGACTTAGACAGTCTCAGGAGCTCATAGAGGGTAATCCTGGCCGGAATATTGGCCAATTGGGCCAAGACATCAAAGTGGTAAGGTCTCGAAGATCCTTCTGCTTTGTCCTTTGGGAGAGCCTTGGCGTACCGAAACTCCTTTTGCTTCTCCACGGGTTGCTTCGTGGATTGGTTGGTTGGCTCCGGGGTGGGTTTAGGCAGATTTGCCATCATTTCATCGTACTTCTTCAAGTACGACTGACCCGAATGAGTCCCTGCTATGAGCAGTGCATTCGGCTCTGCAATAAGGACGATTACCTCCTCCTCTGAATCAGTTAGCGAGGGGACATCAGTTTCTGCTTCCTGAGAGGAAGCACGCACCACATTGCAACGCGAAGTTTTTGCTTTACCCCTGGACTTTCTGTTGGTAACAGTAGTCCATTGCTGGCCTTCCACGAGATCTAGATGAACCTACACGATCTCTCCTTGAGGAGTAGGAACAGGTACGAAACCTTTCTCGCGCTGGTGGTGAGGATCTGTATTGACCACCCTTAATTTCCTTTCGGGATGGGAATTACTCCGGCTGGCATTGGAGACTGTACCTCGAACTGTAGGAATGACGTGATGTTGGCTGTCACTTTCTTCTACTTCGGGCGGAGTTTGAGTACCTCCACATCAATCAAAGCTTGGAGAATGTCTTTGAAAATGTAGCAATTTTTGGTAGGGTGCCCCAGTATCCTGTGGTATAAGCAGTAATTGAGGTTGTCGGTCTTGCCTACCTCCTCAGGATGTCTAGCTTCAGGAAACTTCAGTCTGTTGCTCTTATTGAGTAATTTGAACAATGAATCGACAAGCTCATCTTTGAAGGAGTACTACTTATTGGCGCACGGCTGGCTTGAAAAGCTACCCCCTCTAGCTGGTTGGGGCTTAAAAGGAGACTTCGTCTCTATCGCCAGTGTGTCCTTTTTTTAGCTTGGAAAGACGCTTCTGGTACGTCCCTTGTGGACTTTTCAGGTTTGGGCTTATTTTCTTCTGCCTTAACTCTGGCGACAATCTCTTCTGCCTGTTCGCCTTGCTGGACCAACTCCTTCTAGGTACGGCTTTCAGCTACTCCTATCTGAGTTAGGAGTGAGGTTTGTAAATTATGACGACATGTTTCCACTAAGGTGGCCTGGGTCATACCGCTAGGACATCAGAGTGCCATGTTCTGAAATCTCTCCACAAATGCTTTAACTGGCTCTCCTTTCCGTTGCCTCATTGTCAAGAGAGTTGGCATAGTAATCTCCGAATCATCTTCAAAGAAACGGGTGAGAAAAAGCTTTCCAGATCACCCCAGTTCTTGATAGAGCCGTCTGGGAGCTTCATGAACCATTCAAAAGCATTCCCTTTAAGGGTGCCAATGAATAAACATGTCAGGATGGCATCATTTGATACATATTCCGAGTCTGGGACTTGAAATAGTATATGTGCTGGTTCGGTGTCCCTTTGCCGTTGAAGGTCTGTAGGGTCGGAGCATTGAATTTAGGAGGGTACGGGATAAGATCCCACTTAGCCGGGTACGGTCGGACCACTCCTGCTTCTGGGAGGCCTTTCCGGTTGGCAAGGGGCTCCAGTTTGCTCATCCTTTTAGAATGAGTACTCCCGTTCACCTCTTCTTCAGATGGAGGCTTGGATGGCTCAGAGTTGGAATGCTCTTCATCTTCTGTATGTGCAGAAGATGAGCTCTCCTCTTCCTTTCGTCTGCCCCAGAAATTCTTAGGAGTCTTGGCCTTTGGATTCTTTTTGTTGTCCTCAAGTAATTGCGAAAGCATCTACTTGAGGGTGTCGATAGATTCTTATTGGGCGCGAATCATATCGAGCTGTTCTCTCGGACCTGGGCTTGCTGTTCAAAGTGCCTGGCCATTTCTTCAGGAGTTCCTGCCATGTATGCGAAGACTTCTTTCTCAACGGAAGAGTTCGAGACCTATGATTCCATGATGGCAGAGTGTGACTCGCTTGCTTCAATGCCCAGGCTAGGGCACTGTAGTCTACTGGGGTAATTAGCCAGTTCGAGTGTGGGTATGCCGGTATACTTCTTCCGGCTCGGTGTCAGGCTCGTCGGAGCTGACTATTGGCTGCTTCCCCTTAGTTCTGCTTAGCGAAGTGCTTGGACCCATCATGTTCGCAGTAACTTCAGGGTACTCTGCATTAGAGAAGGTTCTGGACGAACGGGAGATTGATGTAGACGATAACCGATTGAACGCCGACTGTTTGTTTACATGCGAGCTACAGTGGCATTCAGAGAGTACCATTGTGATGAGCCATATATAGCAGCATGTGGAGTGATTTGATAAACACTCCTCTTCTTGGTCAAGTAGTCCTTAGATCCGTTGGAGGAAGATCGAAGAGACCAGCCTCGAGTCTCTGAGGATGAGGACTTTTTAGCTCCCTTCTGACCTTAGCCGTCGGAGAGTGAATGTTAACCTTGCGTCGCAACTCTGAGACACAAGTCTTAGAGACGCATGGTTCAGAGACGCGGAGCTTACGTTCTGTGGAACAGACGCGGTTCTCGCATTTTGGCTTTGAGACGTAGCTCTCATGCCTCTGCTGAGAAGAGATGCAAACCTCGTGTTGCTGATTGTCGCGCTTTCCTGGCGACAATTGAGAAATGCGGACTTCATGAGCCTCGTGTTTTGATGTAGAGACACGGGTCTCGTATCTATAAGAAGAGACGCAGACTTCGCGATACTGATTGCCGCGTCTGTGAGGTGTAGCCTCAGAAACGCGAGCCTCTTGAGCTCTATATTTTGGTATCCAGACGCAGACTTCGCGCGTTTGATGCGATTCAAAAGAGACACAGGCCTGAGCCTCGCGTCCTGTATCCATTGGACAGATGATTTTTCCAGCTTCTTTCATCTATTGTCGACGTGCGCGACGTCTTTGTCGACGTTAAGCATTCCGGTTACGGTTCTGTGAGGTAGGGTCTCAGAAATGCGAGCATCTTTAGCTCTACGTTTTGGTATACAGATGCAGACTTCACGCGTCTGATGCAGTTTAGAAGGGACGCGGGCCTGAGCCTCGCATCCTGTATCTGTTGGACAGATGGTTTTTCTAACTTCTTCCATATGTTGTCGATGTGCGCGACGCCTTTGTCGACGTTCAACATTCCGGTTACGCTTCACGGGTTGTTAGGAACCCTGATAATCTAGAACTGAGGAATGCTGATAGGAGGGGCGTGGCAAAATTGGCCTTCAATGACGTTGGCCTTGCTAGTCTCGTGGAAAACGTTGACGCGGGCCACGCGCACGACGCAGACAGAAATGGCCTTGTTTGCGCAGGCCATCTTTGGGGATGTCTCCGAAGAGACTTGTGAGCGGATCTCTGAGGAGACCCTGCGGTAATGCCGCGCCACTCTGGGGCTCTTGGAGGCTGAAGAGAGGAATTTCTCATACTTTGCCTGGTCGAATTCTACAACAAGTGACTCGACCATTTTTTCCATGAAGGTGACGTCATCTTGCTCCACAACTTGCTAATCAGTAGAGAAAGTAGTCCCCAGCGGAGGCGCTATCTCTTATATGAGTAGGGAATTTGAAAATATTGCAAAATTTTCTTAAATCAATGAAAGATTACAACAATTCCAAAACCCAATTACAAGAGAGAGGAGATTTTCAAGCTCAAATCTCCTCTTTGTTTAATGTCGGATTCTTGGTGTAGAGGTGGAATGTGATTCTTGTTTTTTCATTGACCAGGTGAACGTCAAGCTCTTCTGAAACTCTTCTCATCAGATTATAGATGGAGTAGCACAACTCCTATCAATAAAATCTCAAAGAAATTTAGGCAATAACTTGAACTCAGTAAGTTGGTAGAAGAGTTTAACTCTTTATAAATCTTCCTCAGCTAAAAAAATTCCGCCCCTCTTCAATAGCAAACTGAGCTATTTATAGGGTTTTCAGGGGTAAAACTGTCTTCAAAAAACCCTTCATGATGGGGGTTAACCCCTCTCATTACGTGGGTCATACTTGACTCAGTAATGGGGGTAGTTATAACTGAGACGCCGGGCTCCTCTGCAGTTGGAACGCGGGTTTGAGCCCTGCGTTTAGCCGTTGAGGTAACGTTGGACACGGGTCGTGAGCTTCGCGTTTGGACGCCGCGGTGGTGTTTAAACGCGAGCCTCCTACTCTATGTTTCCTTATTGATGTGGTATTAGACGTGCCTCGAGCTTCACTTTTGCGACGCGGGCTTCAAGTTTTGACGCGAGCTTCAAGCTTTATGCCTGAGAACTGAAGTGGTACTGAGACGTGAGCTTTGAGCTCTGCGTCTTAGCATTGCAGTGGTGTTGAGACGCAGGCTCCGAGCCCTGCATTTTGCCTTTGCATGAGTGCTTTGATTAGCCTCGCGTCTGGAGTATGGACTCTATTATCTGATGACTTGTCTTCAGTGATTTTTAGACAGTCTACAGTGACAAGTTCAGTTCAGATCAATGACCAAGAAATGATTTGGAAAGGGAGCAAATGAAGACAATTCCTTATGCATCGGTGGTTGGCATCCTTAACTATGCATAGGTTGTACGAGACGTGTATTGCTGTTGCGATCAGCATGCTGGAGAGATACTAGAGTAACCATGATATGGATCACTAGAAAGATGTAAAGAAGACCATGAGATATCTCAAAGGCATCAAGGATTACATGCTCACATACAGGAGATCTGATCGTTTTGCAGGGTGCCCTGATACTAAAAGGTCCACATTGGGCTATGTTTTCTTTCTTGTTGGTGGTGCTATTTCTTGGATGAGGGCCAAGCAAGGGCTGGTTACATCTACTATAGAGCAGAGTTTGTGCCTTAGCTTGCTATGAGGCTACAACACAAGCCGTATGGCTACGTGATTTCATCACAGGGCTTAGAATAGTTTGATTCTATATCGAGGCCATTGACGATCTACCGGTGGTAACTCAACTGTCGTGTTTTTCTCCAAGAACAAGAAGAGCAGTAATAAAAGCAAGAATATTGATGTCAAGTATCTTATTTGTTCAGGATAAAATGGGGAAACAAGTGTTTATTGAGCACATATAGTACTAGGCAGATGCTTGCAGACCCGATGACCAAAGGGCTGCCACCTAGTTTGTATGTTGGTCATGTGAGGGATATGGGCCTGGTTGACACTCCATGAGTTGTGCTCTTCGTATTAACATGTAGGTTGCAACATTAAGGTTCTGTTTCTCCACTTATTGCCTAGTACATATTGTTCTTATGTATATTAGTAAAGACATTTTATTTGACATTTGGACCTCGAATGAGTTATTTAATACTCATTCATTCAGTTTATGTCGTTGTTTAATTCTACTTATTTAACCAATGTTGTTGTAATACATGAAAGGTCATATTCGACTTGTACTGAAAAATTACTGTCATGATTCATCTCATAAGGGATTATAATTAAAATATTATGTTATTGATAGGACGACAGCGCGATGAGCATTTTGTTTTTCAAAATGAGTATGGCAATACATTATGATTCTTTTAAAATTTCAAAAACCCCAAAGTTTTTTTTGTTAACTATTATTTTTATGATTAAAAACTATTATACGGAGGCCAAGTGGGAGAATGTTGGGTTTTACTTTGATGGCCCGTATAGTTTTTATGACATAAAGGGGGGTTTTTGATTTGGCTTAGCCCATTTAGATTTGGCTTATCATGACTTATGATATGTGAAGCACTCTTTGATGGAGGAATGCACTCAGTTATAAAGGAGGTCTCTGAGGTAATCATATGTTCTTTTTCTTTTATAGACTTATACAGAAACTTCTCTACCAATAAGAAGTGTTACTCCATCCACACTAGTATATTTCTTGAGAAGGAATATCTTGGAAGAGTCTTCTTCTTCCTTCTTGCTTGTCCGCTGCGATGGAGCGAGTGGATCGACTACCGGCTTGCCATAGAGTGAGGTTTAGAGACGGAGCTAGGAATAAATTTTGGGGTGGACTGCAAATTTTTATAAAATATGCTTATGAATTATATGAATTTGTCGAAAGAATAAAACAATATTCTCCACTAAATTAGAGGTAGAACTGGAAATAAATTTGCTAAAAAAATCAAAATAGAAGAGGGTTTAAGGCAATATATAGAGGAAAAAAAATTTAAGAAAATATATGAAAAAATGGGCCGGGCTACAGCCCCGCCCAGCCAACTAGTGGGTCCGCCCCAGTGAGGTATGAACTCGTCTCCATTACTTTTGATGTTAGAGCTATTTAGTTTCTTGCTCTAGCACATAGTTCTCTCTCTTTTTTTGTTAAATAAAGACCATAACTCGGTCTCAAACTTAGGCCATCTCCAACCCACGCCATTTTTGGCGTGGGTTGGCTTGGTCAGAAATGGCGTGGGCTCGGCACTGTAGTACCCGGCATTTTGCCGGGTGCCTTTTTTTTTTTTTAATGTTTTTTATTTTAGTTTAGTTTTAAGTTTAGATTTTTTGTTTTAAGTTTAGATTTTTTAGGTTATGTTTAAGTTATTTTTGTTAATTTAAATTTTAGTTTTTATATTTTTGTATTTTATTTAGTTTTTATATTTAATTTTTTAATTATTTGTTTTTAAATTTATAATTTTACTTTGTTTAATTCAATATATTTTATTAAGTTTTTATTTTAAGTTTACATTTTATATTTTTTATTTAATTATAAATTGTCAAATTCACTAATTTGAAATTAAAATTATTACCAGCTGAACCACATATAATTTAATATTAAGATAATTATAACGGAACACAAATCACATATATTATTAATTAAAACTGACAGATACAATAACAAAGTTGCAAATACATGAATTCAACTAATACAACATTTTAAAATATTTTAATAGTATTATGCAATTTACTTAAATTATCACATAATATGTTGATAATTAAAATTTGATACAATAAAATAATAATAATAATAAAATATGTAGAGAATATTCCATTTGGAGTGGAAAATGGAGTGATGGTTGGAGAGGTTTTTGTTGAACCCTCCATTTTGGAGTGAAAATACACTCCAAAATGGAAGGGGTGGTTGGAGATGCCATTAGTACTTCACGTTTCCCAGCCCAACCCTCTGCAGCACTGAGCCACGTCTGAGTGGCGTAAGGTCAGAGTTCTCGTGCTGACAGTTTTGATTCTGATTTTCTGCTTACATGTTCTGGGCTACAGCCCAAACTTTATTGCACTGAAAATTAAGGGCTGATAAGGCTTTCCCAAGTCTGGTAGTCTCAGGCGCCGCCATCGTTGCTGCCCGCTTTTTTAGAGACAATTCTGGACTGAAGAAGCAAAGTCCTCTAGGCCCGTTTCCTGACCCGGGCCAGATCGAGGCCCACTACTAAAAAATAACATAGAAAGTAGATTTCCAAGATATCACGAGAATCTCGGGCTAACTCCCAAAAGGCCGAACGCTCGAAATGGATAGCGCCGTGGGGATTGGGATATGGGACCTCTGCCGTACACGTGGCGGCCAGCCAACTACTTCCCCTTCGAGTTCGGCGCGCGCCACACGAGACGAATCCCTCGTCGAATCAACTAAGACCCCCTCCGTCTTCAATTTTCTGGCCAAGATCGAGATCGTCGGAGCACTAAGAGGAGTAATGGCTTCTTCCGCTCTGAGTCTTGGGGGTGTCCTCTCCTCACTGAGCCTCCCCGATTCCTCTCAAATTTCCCCAATTCCTCGATCGGAGCCATCCATCTTCATCCCATTAAGCTCGTCCCTTCCCCATTTCTTCGAAGAGCAGCGTCCTTTCGCTTCGCTGTGAAGGCTTCTTCTGCTTCTTCAACCGCCACTGAACTCAAGGTAGGCCGTTTTTTTTTTTTTTAAACTTTCCCTCTCGATTTCTGTTCGTTCATTCTTGAGTTCTACGGATTCTGAGCTTTTTTAGGGCTTGTTGCTTCGCAGATCAAGTCGATCCCGACTAAGCCAGTTGAAGGGCAGAAGACTGGAACCAGCGGGCTGCGGAAAAAGGTACGTACTTGGTATTCGATTTTTGTTGTAAAGGATTCTTTTTTTAGTCTCGCTGATGAATTAAATTGGTTTGGATTGTGGGTTTAGGTTAAGGTTTTCCAACAACAGAACTACTTGGCGAATTGGATCCAGGTATTGCACTGTTTTTTTTTATTGCAATGTCAGTGGTGAAATGGGAGAAAAGGAAATTGATTCCTTATGTAGGCACTGTTTAACTCTTTGCCGCCGGAGGACTTCAAGGATGGGGTGTTGGTTTTGGGGGGCGATGGCCGATACTTCAATCGTGAGGCTGCACAGGTCTTCTGATCTTTTCTTCTTTTTCTTTATTTAAAGTATTGTGTATTGAGGACGATTGTTGTTTTCTTGGATTGCTTTATTTGATTGTGTTTATGTGCTTTGTGCTTGGAGTGCAGATCATCATCAAGATTGCGGCGGGGAATGGCGTGGAGAAAATTCTTGTTGGCAAGTGAGTGACTTAATGCTGATTTGGAGCAAAATTTGGTTCTCAAATTGGTTACTGGTTGTTGAGTGGGACTCTAGCATTGAAATGTTAAAGTTAAGCAGCATAGTGAAGCATGCGAAAATGCTAACTCCCTTGATGTTATAAATGTAAGGCTTCACATGTTAGATACAAATAGCAGTGTGGTGGGAAGGAATGCCAACCATATTTGCCTAAAAATGGCAATGTCAACATTGCTAGTCGAAGGGCAGCAAGACACCTAGGTTCAAATGCACTCCCCACTATACTTGCCTAAAATGGTTCACCCATTTGGGGGGGGGGGGGGGGGGGGGGGGAAGAAAAGGTGAAGATTATCTGATGTTGATTCGATGAAGTCACTAATGTGATTCACTAGGTAGAATGCATTGTAAGCTTGTAAACCTACAAACAGTACTATAGCCTAGGCATGAGGATATAACAGTCCAGTATATGGGATAAATTTTAGCCATGTAAGGTTGGTTTTAAGGTGACTGTGAGCAAAAGAGAGCTTTCTGCATAACCCGGGAAGGTAGACCTATCCTTTTTGCTCAAGCAATCAAGATGCAACTTGCCAAATTCTCCCTGAGTAGCATAGCGTAGATTAGCAACTCGCCAAATTCTCCTAGATTTCTACAACAAACACGCTCATCTCTGATACACAGCCAAAGAAACAAATGGCTTCAAATTTCCACTTTAAGATTTCTAAAGACAAACAAATGTAGTGTATATATAAAAACCTGTAGAAGACATCAAAGTTTGTTAAAGGTTTGTGTGTGATTAAAATAGTCCCATATAGGAAAGTTGCAAAGTGAGAGACATAAATATGAAATTGCACCTCTACCTATGCAATATATCTTAACCCATATTATTACTTCACTAATTTGATTCACCAATAAGCCTAGATTACTGATAACAAATTGATATCAGAGCCCAAGCGCGCAGAGAGTTGGAATCCGATGTTGAGACCCGACGTTGTCGTAACAAATTGACATCATAGCCCAAGTTACAGCAGAAGGGAGAGTTGGAATTCAATGTTGTAACATAAGAGAGAGTTGGAATTCGTTGTTGAGACCCGACAACGCGAATAGCGTACCTACTAATGTTCATGTAATAGCTATAAGGTGATGCCCACTCCATGTAGTTGGCCCTGTGTGAGCAATTGTTGGCCCATATAATTCCTTTTGACCCATCACACGTGAAGGGGGAGAATCATTTAAGGTTCATATGTGATTGGAATAGTCCCAAATAGGTCACAATTCATATTATGACTTTACTAGTTAGGTGTCCCAAGTGGTCCAGAGGACTCAACCTGGATTTGTCATAACAAAGTTCGTTCTCTCACTCGCTTGACTGAATCTTGTGAGGCTTATGAGTGCTTGGGAATAAATCTGAAAATTTCATGTAGAATCAATTGTACATCTGTTTTCCATAGGATTGAAGGGGAAACTTAAATTTAAATTCGAAGAGAAATTACAAGTAAAAATAAGAAAATTACAAGAATTCTCTTTTAGAGTTTCTGGGAAAGTGTGCCGGTAGGAGTCTGGTCAGCGCGCGACTACTTTGTCTCGTTGACGCTCAAGAATTCTCTTCTAGAGTTTCTGAGAAAGTGTGTCGGTAGGAATTTGGTCAGCGCGAGACCACTTTGTCCCGTTGATGATGCGAGCGATGCGTCGTCGAGTCTTCTGCCAGGAATTTCTTCTCGCCTGGTTCCGAAGATTCCTTGAGATTGGAAGATTAGGGTGTTAGAACTCTGATATTATCTTTAATGGATGAGAGAAAGTATTCTCTGAATTCTTGAAAGCTAGAGTGATTCTCTTCTTAATGCCTATTTCTTGGCTTACCTTCTGCGTGCCTCTCTTGGCCTAGCCTGCTAATGGGCTATTTATAGGCCTCGTAGGGGTAACCCCTAAAAATTAGCAAAAACTGATTAAAAGCCTTTTGAGCCTCAGGCGCGAGGCTAAAACAGGCTCTGCGCGAGCCTAGACAGCTTCCTGCAAAGTTGTGATAGCCATTTTGGCTTGTTAGAGGGGTCAAAATCTCTTAAATGTCTCCATTTATTGGGGACATAGTGGGTTATAACCACCCACTTAAAGTGAGCATCTATAACCCCACTAAAGTAGCAGGGGGTTAGCCCACTAATCCCGCTCAGTTGAAACGGTAAAAATGACATGGAGTTTAGCCTGTCGTGAGGCTGAAGCTCTAAGCGAAGCTAGCTGACTGCGAGGCTAACGCTCCAAGCGGAGCTAGCTCACTGCTGAGCTAATGCTCCAAGCGGAGCTAGCCCACTATAAAGCTACTGCTCCAAGTTTCTATGCGAAGCTAGCTAGTTTGGCTTAAGTTAGCCAGTTTGGCTGAGTCTGAACTGTCTGTTCAACTGTCTGCGACCTGTCTTTTGAAAGTGTCGACAAGTTAGATGTCACACGGACCAGTTGAAGAGCTATCTGGGAGTTTACTTTTTGGAAGTGTCAACAAAATTGCTTTCAATGTTTTCGTAAATTCATAACAGACTAGTTTGAATTTCGAAATACTTTGAATTACTTCTGGTGTTTGAACTTGTTTGAAATATAGCGTGAACAATATGGATTTGATAGAGGAAAAGTCACAAAAATGTGAGTTAGCTTTGCCTGCGTGGCGAGGCTATGCCGTGGCAAAGCTAGCTGAGTCACATTCACTATTGGGGCTATTGAGATAGCGGAACTATCTAGCTTCGCTGTTAGAGCCCATCGGGCTAGCTTTGCCTACGCGGCGAGGTAAATATTTAGCGAAGTTATTAACTTCATTGTCAATACCCAATGGGCGAAGCTATAACTAAATGGAGTTAATTCTCCAGGTTGTCGCTTCGAAATCGAAGCGACAACCTGCCTCTAAGGTGAGCTAGGCCTAGAGGCCTATAAATAGGACTGTTACAGTCTTTTAGAGAAATATTTCTCTGTTAACTTTTTCAAATTTTTTCAAACTTAGGGTTCTCTGCCCTCTCTACTTATTTCAAACATAGAACTAGGGTTTTTACCCTTCAGATCACAAGATCTGATCAATGGCGCCACAACGCGCCGGCAAACAAGCCATGGCTTTTTCTAAAGCAGTGTATGTTGCTGCTAATGTGGCTACTCCGGCCGAGGAGCTGCCCATCCCTGGTAGGGATATTTCTTTCTCTTAGGGTTTTTCCCCCTCCGCCGCTTCTAGCGAGTTAAGGGGGTTCGCCCTCCTCTTTGGTGAGCTTTTGGTAGTTCGTCACGTTCAGGCGAACTCAAGGAGTCGGTCTCCCTAGATCGTACTTAGGGAGGTCGACTCCCTCGGGCGAACCGAAGAGGCTCGCCCTCTCAGGCGAGCCTAGGGAGTTTGGCTCCCTACGCGAGCCTAGGCCTTGGCTCTTTTGAGCGAGGCTAGGTATTAGCGGCCATTTTAGCTAAGCTAGGGATTCTGCTCCCTCAGTGAAGATAAGAAATCTGCTCCCTCAGCGAAGCTAGGGAATCTGGCTCCCTCAGCGAAGTTAGGCCTTAGCTAGCTGAGCGAAGTTTGGTCTTAGCAGCCTTTGCGAGGCTAGGTCTTAGCTCTCTGAGTGAGGCTAGGCCTTAGTAGCCTGAGCGAGGCTATGCCTTGGACTCCCAAACGAAGCTACGCTTTAGCCTCCTACGCGAAGCTGGGCCTTAAAAGCCTAGAAGCTTTTGTTTGAAAAGGATATGCCTTTAACTTTTCATGTTTAATTTTAACATTACTAACACATTTGCTTCTTGTTTTGTAGTGCACTATCTGACCGGGCCACTAAACAACCTTTTTGGGTCAGTGCAGGGAATGGACGGGCATGTCCATTTTCAGTGTCACGGGCAATCCTCGCTTTTCAGTGACGGGAGCACAACAGAGCAATATGCGTTGATCCTTACCGGGGATCAACATACTCTCAGGAGTGTATTCTGTTTACTGCTGTGTTTGAGGAAAATTATCGTTCCCTGTGGTATCTTAAAGGAGTTGTCAGAGGTAATCATTAACATGACAATTAAAGACCTCGCTGAGGAATAAGAGGAAATCTCATAAGGGATTACAGAGATTTAGAGTTATCTGAAGAGTTTAGAGGAGTTGTTAGAGGTAATCATTAATGTGACAGTTCCATTGGGGAAGAGAACAATGCAACAAGAAAGAAAAAGTTGTCAGAGGTAATCGTTAACGTGGCAACCTTGGGTTCTTTTGGGACTGAACAACCTTCTTATGTGCCGATTAGAATTCCAGCGAGGAAGTTGTAGGCTACTCCTACAGCGTTGGACACACCACTTTATGCTATTCTTGAAGAGAATCGTGGGCAACGATTTGATGAAGTCATTGCTCAAGATGGAGAACGAGACTCTTCCTCAGAGAAAGACAACACTTTGGCAGTTCACTGATAAGGCAAAGGAGTTTTGGGTCTCGTTGTTCCATAAGATCATGCCTTTGCTTATACAACAAACTTCAAAGGATCAAGAGAGGCATCTCTTGGTGAAGATTATTGATCGGCTGTTGTATAAGTTGGATGAGCTAGTTAGGCCTTTTGTTCATAAGATTCTTTTTGTTGTCGAGCGGCTGTTGATCGATGAGGACTATTGTGCTCGTGTTGAAAGGAGAGCGATCATTCCCAATAGACTGTTCGATTCCATGTTGGAGATTAATTCATTATAGTTGGAAAGTCTTGATAGAATAAGATTTCCTGGGGGAATGAATAGAATTCCGCTTGAGGAATCAGATTCCATGAAGGAATAGAATAGTCAGATGAATTTGACTTGATAATCAGAGGTATAGTTGTTGGCCCAAAGGCCCTTCACTCTAGTTTTGATAATGATTAACTTATGTAGTTATAGTACTAATGATCTTGTGTTTATATAGTTTCAGATATTTGATCAAGATCTTAGTCAGTGTTTAGTTTCAACGAAAGATTCGAAGTCAAGTTTTAAAGCTATCACTTGTTGATTCAAGAGCTCGTGATCCAAGATCATATCAAGTACTCAAGAGGAGTTTAGCTCGTTGAATTAAGGTTTGGACCAAGTCGAAATGGAGAAGAAGATTTTCAAAAAGACTTATGTCATGTTTGTAAGTGTTAAGATTTTGTTTTTAGATAAAATGTAAAGGATAAGTTGTGGCTTGCGAGAGCTCACACACACACAAAAAAATTATATGTTTTCATAAAATAGTTTTAGTTTTAGAAAATACCGTTTTGATTTTGAGCTTCAAATCATATATCCTTATGTTTCATGATTAGATTTCATCAAAACAAGTTTATATGGTTTATATGTGTTTTGGATTTCATCCATACACATTGTTGGTTCAAATGTTTAGAAAAACTTATTTGATATTTTTATATTATGTGTTTAAGTTTTGTATTTATCAAAATTTATTTTAGAGCTTATTGTCAAAAGCATAGATATTTCAACTTACATGTGTATTGGATCATATCCATACACATTAAGCTTCAAAAGTATTTAAAATATCTTGTTTTTGTATTTGAAGAAGTCTTGAAAAAATCGTTTTTCAAATTGAAGATTGTTTTCGAAAAATACGGATTTTGTTTAAGGCTAAATTTTTATATCACAAAAATGGTTCAAAAAGTTTGTAATATGTGTTGATTTTTGATCACACATATTTGTACTTCAAAATATTTTAATGAACTTATTTTTTGTAGATTTTATGTGATTTTATGGGATTTTATATGAGTTTATAAGACTAAGTTTGAATCCTCTATTATACCTGACCTGGCCTTCTGGCGGTCGACCGATCGGTCGACCGAGCCAGAAGTCGGTCGACCGATGTGCACAAAAACGTACACAGGCCTTGGCTTGAGGGCCGGTGGCTATCGATGGATCCGGATCTGGCGCCGGTCGACCGGCCAGAGAGCTTTGCTCTCTGGATCTTGCCTCGGTCGACTGACAGGTCAAGACCTGGGTGCGGTCAACCAGGCGGTCGACCGGTAACCCCAACGGTCATACGACCGTTGGCCGGTTTGACCGGCCAGTCGACCGACAGTTCATCTGGCCGGTACTTTGAGCCCAAATGGTTATATTTCCGAACTATATAAAAGGGGACTGTTTGGCTTGTTTGAAACAAGATTTTAGAGAAGTTTTACAGCCAGTTTTTCCTATCTCTCTTAGGATTTTTCTCCATTTGTTTTTGGGTTAAAACTTCCATATCAAAAGTAGAGTTTTTAAGAGTGTTTTCAAAAAAGATTTCTTGAGTTTTCCATAACTCTATCTTATTTTTCTCATACAAACTTGAGCTTTTCATTACTATATCAATCCTCTAGGGATTTTTGTTGTGAGAGTTATTCTTGTGATCAAGAGAAGTGCTGACAAGATTTCATTCTTGTATTGTGAGGAGCTGCAGAGGTTGTGGCCTCGGTGAAGAGAGTTTTGTGGTGATCAAGTGAAGTGATCACCAAATGTTCCAACTTGCGGTTGGAGTTGTAAGAGGTGCGGTCTTGGCAAGCTAGTGTGCTTGCAGGTGTTGTTCTTGTGGGAACAAGTGAGGGACTTGCGGGTCCAAGAGTTCTAGTGTGAACTCGTTGTAGGTGTTGCGGCACCAAGTGATCTTGCGCGATCGTTATAGTGGAAATCCTTCATAGTGTTGAAGGCGGGACGTAGAGCAAGAGTGCTCGAACCTCGAAACAATTCTCTCGTATTTGCGATTGCTCATCTTTCTCTCACTTGTGTTTATATATCTTGCAAGCTTATATTGTTTATCCCTTTATGTGCTTGATATATCTTGTGCTCAATTGATATATATATGCTTGGGATTGTTTGCTCACACTTGTATTCAACCAAGAGAGCCATAGTGGCACCTTAACTCTTAATCTAGAGGAATCTTGAGGAGATAGTTCAAAGCCATTCACTGAGAATTCGGCTACACTCTTGTGTTATACTTTGTGTGTTAGATCAATAGTTTTCATTTGCATAAATAGTTTTTAGTTCCGCATTAATTTGCATTAGATTAGCTTAGTACACCTATTCACCCCCTCTAGGTGACTTACAATTAGTATTAGAGCTTGATGCTCTTGATTTGGGTTAACAACTTAGAATTAAAGATCCTATTTTAGCTAATCACAATATTTGTACACGCACACATGGATTTCATGACACCTCTTATGTTTGACATTCTTAACATCCAAACTTGGAAAGTTAAGATGTCCATGTACCTAAAAGCCCTAGATATTCATATTTATCTTGCTACTATTAAAGATTCTTATTGTTTAAATGGTAAACATCTTGAGGCTAGCATAAAATCCATCCATGCTTTAAAGTCAACCCTAAGTGATAAATGTTTATCTAGGGTTTCTAACTTTGATTCAACTTTTGTGGTATGGAACACACTTGTCTCCCTTGGTGAACAAAAGTAATACTATATATGGAGTGACTCGGAGGATGGAAGTGATGCTTTCAACATGTACTACATGGTCTAAGGGGATGACCCCCTTGAGGTAAATTCTGAATCTGATCTAGGAGAAGATATTGACATGCCTTATAATGAGCTTGCATCTTTTTGTCAAAAACTTCTTGAAAAATATGATTTATTAAAATTGAAAATGATAAGTTGAAGAAGGAAAGTATTTCTTTGTTAAAAGAAAATGATTCCTTTAAAAATAAATTTGAATGTGTTTCAAAAGAAAATAAATTTTTGAAAAAGGAGAATATTTTCTTGTCTTCAAATTAAATGACATTTGTGAAGGAAACGATTTATTACAAAATAAAATTATTTTGGTGGAAAAAGAAAAAGAGATTGTTTTGGAAGAAAATAACTCTTTGAAAAGAAGAATTGTTTTAAAAGTAAAAGAAAACATTTCTAAAAAGAAAAAGATTGTTGACTCTCATGCTCATGTCTATTCTTTCAAATGATATTTGCATTATGAAGAACATTGATTGTTTGGGCTCCACTTTGAGCCAATGTGCATTAATCACTTTAAATTGGAATTCATATTTCGCAAGAAACAAATTCTACATATTTCGCAAGAAACAAATTCTGCATATTCATGCACAAAACCCATGGCATACATATGCACACCATGCTCACACTCACATCACTCATATGCGTGCTAGAGTGTACAAACGTACACATTGCGGTCGCAAAGGCCATTTAGTAAAGTTTTGTTTTAATAAGATAAATCATATAAATTTTACAAATAAAAATATTAGGATTCCTTATGATGTTAAACCCCGTGGACCCAAAAAGAAACGGGTACCAAAATTCCCATCTCTGTGCTTGATGTAGGTGTTGACTCTCACAAAACGTGAGAGGGTTGGTGCCTTGGTGGTGGATGCATAAACTAGATAGACATACCTAATTGATGCATCGCTATCAAGGATGTTTGGTGGGAGGACCACCATGTTTTGGAGACCTAGAGATTGGTTTGTTGGTTTTGATAACTATCTCTAACTCCCATTTTTATTTACATGCTTCCATATAAATGTTTTTAGCATGTCTTGGGTTTCAATGTTCATTATTATATTAAATGCAATGTTATTAGCCTTATGATATACATGGATAGTCTTCGAGATACACCCATGTTCATATAGATTCATATTTTGTGTTCTCACATTGTTTAACTACTGTGTATATACTAGTTCTAAAACGTGCATTTAACTTAATGATCATGTTTGTTTTGTACTTCATGTGGTAATTACTTATTTAAATGTAGTTTTTCATTAAAACTTGTGTTTATACTTGTACAAATAGTGAGCTACACTTGATTATTATATGTTTGTGTTTCATTGCTCATTTGTACTCATTACATGTACATGTATAACCTAGTTTTGATGATTCTTTCATTTACACTTGTTTTCCCTATGTTTGTATTTGTTTAACTTCATGTATATGTTATTTTTGTAGAAAACTAATAGATATACATGTACATCCTTGAGCCACTTGCCTTCATGTAATATACTTTTGTGGACTAGTCTATGTTTGGATATGTATGTATACCTTTAATTTCAACAAAACATACATATAACTTGATGCTTGTTTAGTTTTGATGAAAATTTTAGTTTTGATGATTATCATATTTTTTATAAAAGAATTTCATGTTATTTTGAACCTTATTGATTATTTCATGAATATGCTATTCACATGATTCTTGTAAACTCACATTATTTTTGTTTACTCATGACTTTGTTTTATGAGCATATTTTTGAGCCTTATAGATCTTGAGTGACAATTTTTGTGTACTTAGCAATACTTTATAGGATATACGATTTGGTTTCATCTTTTGAAGGATCTTTATTTAGTTTTTAAAAATTATTTTAAACTAGTTTCTTGATTCTTAAATTGGTAGAGTTTTCAAACATGTTAAATTATTTTCAAACTCTTATTTTTGAAAACCTTACCAACCAAAGGGCGGTTGGATGAGTGATCATGCCTTGTATACCCTTATTATATATCTTTTAAACTTGTGCATGAATAGGGTGATAGGTATGAGTTATACACATGATCTTCATTGAATTTTTATTTTTATATACTCATATGTGTTTCTTATATACGTATGCTTTAAATTTCAATTGGTATTTTCATTTTCATCAATACATATATATGATTTGATTGTGCTTGTTTTACAATGTCTTTACATTTTTAAAGCACAAATTATGCTTATGCTAAGCTTGATTTTATTCTAAATGTTAATTGGTATCATCAAAGCTTATGTATTGATTTTAATTGGTATTTATTTGGTATCAAAATGTACTTCATGTTTCACCTTCAATTGGTATCAAATTCTTCTATTGGTATCTTAAAATTTTTTTCAAGTGGTACCAACATTTGTTTTTGTCAACTACTATTTGATTTCATAGGTATCATAATTCATTTTGTTGACTTCATGAAATTTCAAAAATATGTTTTAAAAGTGGTTGCAAAATTTGTTGATATATATTGCCTATATGCAAGGGGAGCTTAACATCTCCTCTATATATAGATTCATGTTGAGTGTACTTTTCATATTGAAGTGCTTGATCTCTCTTTGTTATGTAGTACGCGTGTGTAGGGGGAGCTTAACATCTCCGTATATACATTGTATATTATGCTTTATGTGGGTTAGGGTCTAGTCATCCCTTCTCCATGTATGCAGGGGAAGCTAACTTAACGTCTCTCATCTTCATGAATGTATATCGCATATACATTTTTATTGTTTGTTTGTCTTCACCCCTTTGTTGATGAATTGACAAAAAGAGGGAGAATAATTTAATGAGTTTATATATGCATGTTTAATATTGGTATTTATGCATACATATTTTGTTGAGTTTATGAGCCTTCATTGAATATCCTTATGTTTTTTACTATGCATGAGTTAAGAAGGAGGCTTCCATGAAGCTTATCTTTAATCCATGCATATATAACTCCATAAGTTTTATTATCATCAAAAAGGGGGAGATTGTTGGCCCAAAGGCCCTTCACTCTAGTTTTGATGATGATTAACCCATATAGTTATAGTTTTTACGATCTTGTGTTTATATAATTTCAGATATTTGATCAACATCTTAGTTGGTGTTTAGCTTCAACGAAAGATTCGAAGTCAAGTTTTGAAGCTATCACTTGTTGATTCAAGAGCTCGTGATCCAAGATCACATCAAGTACTCAAGAGGAGTTTAGCTCGTTGAATCAAGGATTGGACCAAGTCGAAATGGAGAAGATTTTCAAGAGAAAAATTTCAAGAAAACTTGAGTCATGTTTGTAAGTGTTAAGATTTTGTTTTTAGATAAAATGTAAAGGATAAATTAGTTATGGATTGCTCAAGCTCATAACGTGTTTTCATAAAATAGTTTTAGTTTTAGAAAATACCGTTTTGGTTTTGAGCTTTAAATCATACATATGTTTCATAATTAGATTTCATCAAAACAAGTTTATATGGTTTATGTGTTTTGGATTTCATCCATACACATTGTTGGTTCAAATATTTAGAAAAACTTATTTGATGTTTCTATATCATGTGTTTAAGTTTTGTATTTATCAAAACTTATTTTAGAGCTTATTGTCAAAAGCATAGATATTTCAACTTACATGTGTATTGAATCATATCCATGCACATTAAGCTTCAAAAGTATTTAAAATATCTTGTTTTTGTATTTGAAGAAGTTTTGAAAAAATTATTTTTTCAAATTGAAGATTGTTTTTGAAAAATACGAATTTTGTTTATATCATAAAAATGGTTAAAAAGATTGTAATATGTATTGATTTTTAATCACACATATTTGTACTTCAAAGTATTTTAATGAGCTTATTTTTGTAGATTTTATCTAATTTTATGGAATTTTATAGGAGTTTATAAGACTAAGTTTGAATCTTCTATTATACCTGACCTGGCCTTCTAGCGATCGATCGACCGGTCGATTGAGCCAGAAGTCGGTCGTCCGGGCGGTTGACTGATATGCACATAAACGTGCACAGGCCTTGGCTTGAGGGCCGATCGACCGGGCGGTCGACCGATCCAGAGAGTTCGCTCTCTGGATCTGGCCTCGGTCGATCAGGCGGTCGACCTGTCAGAGAGCTTTGCTCTCTGGATCTTGCCTCGATCAGTCAACCTACAGGTCAAGACCTGGGTGCGGTCGACCGGCAACCCCAACGGTCATAAATATGACCGTTCGCCGACTGACCAGTCGATCGACAGGTCATCTGGCCTGTACTTTGAGCCCAAACGGCTATATTTTTAAACTCTATAAAAGGGGACAGTTTTGGCTAGTTTGAGACAAGATTTTAGAGAAGTTTTAGAGCCAGTTTATCCTCTCTCTTAGGGTTTTTCTCCACTTGTTTTTGAGTTAAAACTTTCATATCAAAAGGAGAGTTTTTAAGAGTTTTTAAAAGAGATTTCTTGAGTTTTTCACAACTCTATCTTGTTTTTCTCACGCAAACTTAAGCTTTTCATTACTATATCAATCCTGTAGGGATTTTTGTTGTGAGAGTTGTTTTTGTAATCAAGAGAAGTGATCACAAGCTTTCATTCTTGTATCGTGAGGAGTTACAGAGGTTGTGGCCTCGGTGAAGAGAGTTTTGTGGTGATCAAGTGAAGTGATCACCAATGGTTCCAACTTGCGGCTGGAGGAGTTGTAAAAGGTGCGGCCTCAACAAGCTAGTGTGCTTGCGTGTGTTCTTGTGGGAAGAAGTGAGGGATTTGCAGGTCCAAGAGTTCTAGTGTGAACTTGTTGTAGGTGTTGCGGCACCGAGTGATCTTGCGGGATCGTTATAATGAAAATCCTTAATAGTGTTGAAGGCGGGGACGTAGAGCAAGGGTGCTCGAACCTCGAAACAATTCTCTCGTGTTTGCGATTGCTCATCTCTCTCTCACTTGTGTTTATATATCTTACATGCTTGTATTGTTTATCTTTTTATGTGCTTGATATATCTTGTGCTCAATTGATATATGCTTGGATTGTTTGCTTACACTTGTATTCAACCAAGAGAGCCATAGTGGCACCTCAACTCTTAATCAAAAGGAATATTGAAGAGATAGTCTAGAACCCTTCACCGGGAATTCAGCTATACTCTTGTGTTATACTTTGTGTGTTAGCTTAATAGTTTTCATTTGCATAAATAGTTTTTAATTCCGCATTAGTTTGCATTAGATTAGCTAGAACACTTATTCACCCCCTCTAGGTGTATTTCAATAGTGTTAACATGATCATGGATATTACTTATTTGATCAGAGGTATATAGTATTAACGTGATCATGGATAATACTTCTTCAAGAATTGCCGTTGATCGACATCATGAGTGTATCCCATTTGGATTTGCGAGGCGATAAGCTCCATTTGAGTAGACTGTCTCTACCACAAAAGGTCTTTCACATTTGGTTGGAATTTGCATTTGGTCTTGTGTGTCATGACTATGGGTCACCTGACAGCTAAGACCAAGTCTCCTTTTTTAACTCTCTTTGACCTTTTTGTTGAATGCCTTTGAGTTTCGAGCTTGGTATAGCTCGATGGCTGTTGTGCTTGCAACTGCTTCTCCTCCAGCGCTTCTAACTCCTAGAGACGTAGCCGATCGTTATCTTCATCCGTCATCTTAGTTGCCAATGTAACACACAGTGACGATATTTGTACCTCTAGGGGTATGACCGTTTCACACCAATAGACTAGAGAAAAAAGCGTATTGCCTGTAGTTCTGTAGGCCCAAAAATATCTATTGAGCTTCTCATTCTAGTCCCGCTTGCTTGAAGAAATGAACTTTTTGAGGAGCATGATGATCTTGTTGAACGCTTTTGCCAACCGTTGGCGGCGGGGTTGTATGCAGTCGAAGCCACATTCTGTATTCAGTACTTGTCGTAGAACCGAAAGAATGATTAACTCATAAATTGGGGATCATTATCATAGATGATTCTTTTGGGAACACCAAATCGATGAATGACATGATGTTTTATGAAGTTAACCACGTTAATGGTTTTAACTTCAGCGAGCGGTATGACTTCTACCCACTTTGAGAAGTAATCAGTTATTACAAGAATGAATCGATGATCTCTGGTCGATGGAAGACTGATGGGTTCTATGACATTAATTTCCCAAGCTTCAAATGGCCATAAAGCAATTATGGGATGGAGTAGCTTCGGGGTTGGTGTATGAAATCCACGTGAATTTGGCAAGCCTTACACCATTTTGTGTATTGCACTGCATCAGCAATCATCGTTGGCCAATAATAGCCAGCCTGCGTAGTCAGTCTTTGAGCTTTGGATCAGGTTGATGGGCACTGCATATGCCATCATGAGCTTTTTTGAGTACTTCCTGGGCTTTCGAGGTGGATAGACAACGGAGAAGTATATCCTCATATGAGCGGCGGTATAACATTTTTACCACCGAATCATAGTAGAAGCGAGGGGATCTCTATCGAATAAAAGCTGTCTCCTTTGGATCATTGGGCAATATGCCATGCAAGGCATAGTCATGATGGGGAATCGCTAGTCTCTAGGTTTGAAGTTGGTTGAAGTCGTATGAACTTCACTGACTTCTAAACTGTACTTCGGACATAAGAGGTGACGAGTAGCTATCGCCTATCGTAAGACTGTAGCTGGTGTCTGCCGGCAGGGCCAATGTAGCTGCCACCACAGCTAGAGCATCTGCCCTCATGTTTTGGAGACGAGACACGTGGCTGATATAAAAGCCATCAAGGGTGTTAGCCAATTTAATGACTGCCTGGTGATAAGATATTAGGTTTTCATGACGAACCTTATACTTTCCTTTGATTTGATTGACAATCAACTTGGAGTCACTGTAGGCTTCAAGATATTGTACCCTCATTTGTCTGGTGAGTTGGAGGCCAATCAGCAGACCATTATACTCGGTTACATTATTGGAACAGGATTTCGTTAATGAGAAAGCACGAGGGAGAACGTGATTGTGCTGTAAAATAAACACCACCCAACTTCGGCAACTATCCTGCCTTTAGGGCCCATTCTTGATGCTTCGTCGAAGAATATTTACCAAACTTTGTCGTCTGAAGTCATGTTAGCTTCGATAAGCTCGTCTGGAATGTCTTCATGCAGTTTTGAAGTTTCCAAAACTGGATGAGCGGCCAGAAAGTCTGCAAGGGTTTGACCTTTGATCGCCTTCTGGGGCACAAAAGTCATGTCATATTGAGACAACAATATAGCCCAATTGGCCAATCTAGAGTTCAGGGATCCAGACTTAGTCATGAGGACTGTAAAGGATTGACTTTAGAAATAACGTGGATCGTTTGTCCAACCTAGTAATGTCGTGTCCTTTGGATAGCAAAGACGAGTGCTAGGCATTCTTTTTCGACTGAGTTGTAGCAGCATTCAACCTTAATCAAGGTTCAGCTTAAATACTAGATGGCCTGCTCGAAGCTTTTATCATTCTTTTGTGCCAGCAGAGCACCCAAGGAATGATCCATAGCTCTTACATAAAGTAAGAATGTGGCTTTCCCGAATCGGGAGCTACCAGGACCAGATGTTTGGTGAGGTATTCTTTGATATTCTCGAAAGCCTTCTGACAAGCGTCTTCCTAGACGAAGGAGACACCCTTCTTCATTAACCTTTTAAAAGGTTGACATCGACTCGAGAGATTTGCGATGAATCTTTGGATATATAGGCAGGTTTGTCTTGTAAACCTCTCAGCTCCTTAAGAGTCTTTGGACGTTGCATACTTTGGATGACATTGATCTTGTTAGGGTCAAGGTGAATTCCTTTGGATGTGACAATGAATCCAAGAAATTTACTGCTTGACACTTCCAAGAATGACTTTGTCGGGTTCATTTTTAGCTGATGAGTCCGCATGATGTCAAACACCGTTCTTTGGTCATAAAGGTGATTGACTTTATTGCGATTTTTGACTGTGATGTCGTGAACATAGTATTCCATCGTTTTTCGTAGGTGATCATGGAAAATTGTGCTCATTGCATGTTGGTAAGTTGCACCGATATTCTTCAAGCCAAATGATATTACTGTATAGAAATACACCCCAGCGGTGTCGGAATGACATATGCTTTTCATCATTCAGGTACATTTTGATTTGATTATACCGTGAAAAGCCATCCATGAAGGACATCTTTTTGATGCAGCATGTGTTGTCAATTATGACGTCAGTGATGGGCAACAAAAATTCATCCTTAGGACAGGCTGTGTTAAGATTACGGAAATCAATACAGACCCTGGTCTTTTCGTTCTTTTTTAGTAGGGGTACAATGTTAGCGACCTAGTCTGAGTGTTGTTCCTCTCGAATGAAATCACATTCGATGAGTTTGTGAACTTCGATTTCGATCGCGTTCATCATGTCGGGGCGTAACCGTCGTTGCTGTTTGTTGACCGGCTTGGCGTCTGGTTTGATGTTGAGACGATGCATGGCCACTTGAGGGTCGAGGTTAGGCATGTCTGCATAACTCCATGCGAAGACATCTATACATTTTAAGAGAGATAAGGTCTTGCTTTTCATCCGACAATAGGCTTTTTCTTATGGAGATGAGCTTTGGGTCAGTTTGGTCACTTACATCGACTTGAACCACCTTATCTTCAATGGGAGGTTCGCGTTGCTCGAAATGCTTTTCCCATTGGAGGTTAAGTTGTTGAGCCCATGGATCGGCGTCAAACGGATCAATGTCTTCATCTACCTCCACCTGACTGATTGACGTCATGTTGGCGAAGAGATTTTTGAAGACAACCCTCACACTAACATCAGATTCCGAGCTTGATGATTTTGAAGAATGTGAGGGTTGGGACTCCTTGGTCCCTGATTTAGACTGAGTAGATGGAGTAACGTTCTCAACCTCATGCGTGTTTGATTGTAGTAATTGCGCGGCTTTCTTTTTGGCACAAAGGGCTACAAAGGAATGCATCGTCTCTTTCCAAAATTCAAGCTTTCTCCACAATGCAAGTCGTATCCCATTCATCATACGGTGCTCTGATTGTGCATAATGAAAGAATCGTGGGAGCTCTAGATCTTCTTCGAAGTCTACGATCATAAAAATATTTGGGTAGACTCTGCCGAACACAATCAATAGTTGGCCTTACTTAGAGGGTAGAACGATGAAGACAACTCCATCATCCTCTATATGCATGCAAGTCGTCATTAATGTGGGCAGGGGAATGTGTAAGCAGCTTGTGTTGACGGGATTAGGTACATCATCAAAATACAAAGAATAATCAAAATTGACATTTTCATTGATTACCCATTCACCGTTATTTCCGACGGAATTATAACAATCACGATCATCTAAATATGCTACTGTTAGTTTAGATGGATAACAAGGTAATTGGGTTATTGGGTTTACAATACCCATAAACCCAATGCCCATTTGTTCTCTATATATATTGAGATGAGATTTCTCTAATGATGAATAAGACTTCTAGGGTTTTCTTTTTTCAACATGGTATCAGAGCCAAAACAAAACCCTAGCCGTCATGGTCTCTTCTCCTTCTCTTTACACTCCAAAAAAATCTCCCCGTCCTTAACAAGGCCTATTGGAACCTCCCCAGGGCCTGTTGGAACATCGTCGACCTCTCCCAAGGCCTGTCGAAGCATCCCAAGGACTGCTGCACTGTTCTGAACCTGATTTGGATCATCCCCAGGGCCTACCGACCTCTCCCAAGGCCTGCTGAAGCATCCCCAAGGACTGCTGCACTGTTCTGAAGCATAAACTGATCTGGATCTTACTTTTTGATCTGGATCTGCGGTTTGTTCTGCTCTGTTCTGCGATCCAGACCATCTTTATGCCTTTTTAGGCTATCTCTGAGTCTTCATAGACTCTGTTAAGCCTTCTTGGCTATCTCTGAGTCTTCAAAGACTGTTAAGCCTTTTTAGGCCATTTCTGAGTCTTCATAGATAATAGATTTTGTTAAGCCTTCCTGGCTATCTCTGAGTCTTCATAGATTTCTTCAAGCCCTTCTAGACTTTCTCTAAGTCTTCATAGACACTGCTACTCCCTTCCGGCCATGTTCTTGAAGCCTCCTGCTTCATGATTATGATTTACTTTGGCTTGTCTTTATGCCTACTCTAATCCACTCTGTCTTCTAATCTGGTCTGCCCGGTTTTTCAGCAATTAATCTGATTTGCTTTCTAATTACTGTAGTTTTCTTCTGGTATTTCTTCTTAATTGGCTGCGATGTCGAGTGATATGAGTTCTTCCCATATTGGGATACTGTTATGGGCCTAGGCGTTTTGCATATTCATTGATGCTCAGAAAAAACTGGCTCATCTACTACAGTCTCCACCGGCTGCTACAGATCTCACTTATGTAATCTGGTTACTACAGATTATTTTGTTATGACTTGGTTCCTCAACAGTTTGGAGTAGAAGATTAGTGCATTGTCATGTTGCTACCTACTGCCAATGAGATGTGGGATACTCTGAAGGTAATATATGACAACGAAAAGAATCCTTCGAGGGTCTTTGAAATCTATGAACTTATGTTCGAATTAAAACCGGAAGATAAGTCTGTGGCCGAGTTTTATAGAGACTCGAGAGTCTGGTTGATGAGTTGGAGATGCATCAACTTGCTGTAACCGATGCAGCGACACTGAGGGGGTATCGTTAGGATCTCGCGGTATTGAAGTTTTTGTCTAGCCTGAGTCCTACACTCAGATCCCAAGTGTGTGGTCATATACTAAGAGGAGATAATATTCTCACGTTGACTGTCACTTTCTCAAGAGTAATGCGTGTTTCTACTGGCGCTGATGTATCCCCTACAACATCTATTGATCAGTCTGTCATGTACTCTGGACGTGGGAGAGGCCGTGGTCATGGCCGCGGACACGACTCTGACGGAGGACGTGGTTCATTTGGCACGGGACACATTTTTCCTGGTGGATGACTAAATGCATCTGAAAAGGGACCGCGACACTGTACGCGCTGTGGTCGAAATAACCATATCTCTAAGAAGTGTTAGATGAAGTTTGGTTGACCCGAATGGGCACCATTAGCTGATTCTGAGCCTCATGCCCATGTGACACTCTTCAGACTTCATCTAATATTCCTGGTTCATCTAGTTCTTCCACTGTTATACTATCACAGGAGGAATATGATCGACTATGTCAGCTAGAGTTCTCTCAGAACGGTCATTCAGTAACTCATGCATCCTCTTCAGGCAGGCATACCTATACTGCCCTCCTCAAAATCCCTGGATTTTAGACTCAGTAGCCTCCTCCTACATGACAGGTAATAAAGAAAATTTTGTCATTAAACCTGTCAATTACCTATTCTTTTGTTAAAATTACTGATACCTCCCATTCACTTGTATTGGGAAATGGGATTGTTCACGCTACTCCATCCTTAACACTTACTGACGTCCTATTTGTGCCAAAATTTCCCGTCAGTCTCTTATCTATTAATCAATTTACAAAGCATAATAACTGCAAAATTACTTTTTTCCTTTCTCACTGTGTCTTTCAAGACTTGTCAACTGGGAGGAGGATTGGTTCGGGGCATAAAAAGGAGGCATGTACTATTTGGATGACAGAGTAACCTTACTGGCTTGGTTGCAGATCATCCTGATCCCCTTCTACTCTGACACTAGCGCTTGGGTCATCCTTCTGTGTAAAACTTAGATCTGTCATTCTTGTTGCGTCTTTTTTTTATAGGATACGAGTCTTGTGAGTTAGGTAAGCATAATCATGCTACCTATCCTAGTCGAGTCACTAGTTGTAGTAGTTCTCCTTTTGAGTTAGTCCACTATGATGTTTGGGATCTGAGTCGTGTGCCTTCAATTAAAGGTTTTAGATATTCTACGCTTTTTGTTGATGACTTCTCTCGCATGAATTAGTTGTACTTACTAAAAGAAAGGTTAGAAGTTTTCACTGTTATTGAACTTTTTTTAATGTAATAAAAATCAGTTTTCTACTTTCATTCGTGTGCTTCGTACTGACAATGCTTTAGAGTATGTTAAAAATGATGTCCCTGCTTATTGTTTAAAAAATGGGATTATTCATCAGACGTCCTGCTCCCATACATCCCAACAAAATAGAGTTGCTGAACGCAAAAAATAGTCATATTCTGGATGTTGCTAGGACCATGATGATGCATATGCGTGTTCCAAAATATTTATGGCCAGATGTGTTAAGTGCTTGTCATCTGATTAATAGGATGCCCTCATCTGTCCTTGATGGAAAAATTCCATTCTCTAGTCTCCAACCTTACAAAAATGTTTTTTCCATAACTCCACGGGTGTTTGGCTGTACCTGTTTTGTCCAGAACTTAACTCCAGGGTTAGACAAATTGTCTCCTAAATCTGTCAAATTTGCCTTTGCTGGTTATTCCCAGACTCAAAAAGGATATCGATGTTACAATCCCTCTACCAAAGAGTATTACGTGTCTGCTGACGTTACGTTCTTTGAGCCTGTTCCATATTTCTCTTCACCAGTTCCTGGTACTACGTTTGTGTCTGTTCTTCTTCAACTGACTGTGCCTTTGCCTGCACTGCATCTCCTAATTCTTCTTCAGCACCACCTGAAGATACTTCAGCGCCAAAAGCATTAACAGCAGTACGAGCACCGATTAAAGATTTTCTAATTGTATACGCTCATCGCCAAAAAGTACATGCGTCTGTTCTAGTTAATTTCTTTACGGTAGACAGTTCTGTCGTTTAACCATCAGCACCTCCCTCTGATCTTGATATTCTAATTGCCCTTCGAAAAGGTAAACGGTCTTGTACTGATCTTCGTATTTCAAATATTGTTTCATATGATTATTTTAACCCACAGTTTTTTCAGTTTGTTGTATCCTTCTCTTCTGAGTCTATACTCAAGTCTTGTGAGGAGGCTTTATTGGTGCGCGCCTGGAAGCAGGCCATGAATGAGGAGATGGATATTCTTGTTTCTAGATGAACATGGGAGCTGGTGTCAGCACCCACAAATGCTGTTATTGTGGGGTGTCGTGAAATACACCTAGATAGGGTGAATAGGTGTACTATCTAATCTAATGCAAACTAATGTGGAATTAAAAATAATTATGCAAATAAAAACTATTAAGCTAACACACAAAGTATAACACAATAGTGTAGCCGAATTCCTGGTGAAGAGCCCCGAACTATCTCCTCAAGATTCTTCTAGATTAAGAGTTGAGGTGCTACTATGGCTCTCTTGGTTGAATACAAGTGTGGGCAAACAATCCCAAGCATATATCAATTGAGCACAAGATATATTAAGCATATAAAGAGAAACAATATAAGCATGCAAGATATATAAACACAAGTAAGAGAGAGATGAGCAATCGCAAACACGAAAGAATTGTTTCGAGCATCCTTGCTCTATGTCCCCGCCTTCAACACTATGAAGGATTTTCACTATAACGATCCCGCAAGATCACTCGGTGCCGCAACACCTACAACGAGTTCACACTAGAACTCTTGGACCCACAAGTCCCTCACTTGTTTCGGCAAGAACAACACGCTCAAGCACACTAGCTTGTCGAGGCCGCACCTCTTACAACTCCAACCATAAGTTGGAACACTTAGTGATCACTTCACTTGATCACCACAAAACTCTCTTCACAGAGGCTACAACCTCTATAACTCACAATACAAGAATGAAATCTTGTGATCACTTCTCTTGATCATAAAAATAACTCTCACAACAAAGATCCCTAGAGGATTGATATAGCAATGAAAAACTCAAGTTTGTGTGAGAAAAACAAGATAGAGTTGTGGTAGAAAACTTAAGAAATCTCTTTTGAAAACACTCTTAAAAACTCTCCTTTTGATATGAAAGTTTTAGCTCAAAAACATGTGGAGAAAAACCCTAAGAGAGATGAGAAAAACTGGCTCTAAAATTTCTCTAAAACTGTGCAAAACTAGCCAAAACAGCCCCTTTATATAGAGTTCAGAAATATAGCCGTTGGGGCTCAAAACCCAGGCCAGTTGACTTGTCGGTCGACCGGCCGGTCGACCGGCCAACGGTCATATTTATGACCGTTGGGGTTGCTGGTTGACCGGGCGGTCGACCGTACCCAGGTCTTGACCTGTCGGTCGACCGAGGCAAGATTCAGAGAGCAAAGCTCTCTGGTCGGTCGATTGCCCGGTCGATTGGGCCAGATCCGGAGAGTGAACTCTCTGGATCGGTCGACCGGCCCTCAAGCCAAGGCTTGTGCACGTTTCTATGCACATCAGTCGACCGCCCGGTGGACCGACTTCTAGCTCGGTCGAACGCCAGAAGGTTAGGTCAGGTATAATGGGGAATTCAAACTTGGTCTTATAAACTCCTATAAAATCTTATAAAATCTATAAAATAAGTTTATTGAAATACTTTGAAGTACAGATGTGTGATAAAAATCAGCACATATTACAAAATTTTTGAACTATTTTTGTGATATAGAAATTTAGCCTTACACAAAAACCCGTATTTTTTAAAAATCAATCTTCAATTTGAAAATTATTTTTTTCAAAACTTCTTCAAATACAAAAAAAAAAGATATTTTAAACACTTTTGAAGCTTAATGTGTGTGGAGATGATCCAATACACATAAGATGAAATATCTATGTTTTTTTTACAAAAAACTCTAAAATAAGTTTTATAAATACAAAACTCAAACACATGATACAGAAACATCAAATAAGTTTTTCTAAACATTTGAACCAACAATGTGTATGGATGAAATCCAAAACACATATAAACTTGTTTTGATAATCTAATCATGAAACGTAAGGATGTATAATTTGAAGCTCAAAAGCAAAAACAATATTTTCTAAAACTAAAACTATTTTATGAAAACACATATAAATTTTGTGTGTGGTGTGTGTATGAGCTTGAACAATCCACAACTAATCTATCCTTTACATCTTGTCTAAAAACAAAATCTTATTACTTACAAACAAGGCAAAGGTCTTCTTAAAAATCTTCTTTTGAAAATCTTCTTCTCCATTTTGACTTGGTGCAAATTTGATCAATGAGCAAAACTCTTCCTTGAGTACTTGATGCGATCTTGAAGCGCGAGCTCTTGAATCAACACGTGCTAGCTTCAAAACTTGACTTCGAATTTTTGTTGAAGTTAAGCACCGACTAGGATCTTGATCAAATATCTGAAACTTATTAAACACAAGATCATTCGAACGATAACTACATGAGTTAATCATCATCAAAACTAGAGTGATGGGCTTTGGGCCAACAATCTTCCCCTTTTTGATGATGACAAAACTCATGGAGTTATATATGCATGGATTAAAGATAAGCTTCGTAGAAGCTCTCCCTTAACTTATGTATAACAAAAACAATAAGGATATTCAATGAACTCATAAACAAAGTATATATATGCATAAATAACAAATATTTAATATGCATATAAACTCTAAATTCTTCTTTCCCTTTTTGTCAATTCATCAACAAGAGGTGAAGACAAACAAACAATAAAGATGTATATGCGATATACATTCATGAAGAGGAGAGACGATAAGTAGCTCCCTCTGCATACATGCATTATATGAAGAAGGGATGACTAGACCATAACACACATAAAGCATAATATACAATGTATAAATGGAAGATGTTAAGCTCCCCTTACACACGTGTACTACATAACGAAGAGAGGTTAAGTTTTTCAATATGAAAAGTACTCTCAACATGAATCTATATGTGGAGGAGATATTAAGCTCCTCTTGCATATAGGCAATACATATCAATAAATTTTGAAATCATTTTTAAAACAAATTTTTGAAATTTCTTGAAGTCAACCAAATGAATTATGATACCAATGAAATCAAATAGTAGTTGAAAAAAATAAATGTTGGTACCACTTGTAAAAAAAAATTTAAAATATCAATAGTAGATTTTGATACCAATTGAAGGTGAAACATGAAGTACATTTTGATACCAAATAAATACTAATTGAAATCAATGCATAAGCTTGTAAAGATACCAATTAACATTTGGAATAAAATCAAGCTTAACATAAACATAATTTGTGCTTTAAGAATGTAAAGATATTGTAAAACAAGCACAATCAAATTATATATATGTATGTATGAAAATGAAAATATCAATTGAAATTTGAAGCATACATAAGAAACAAATATGAGTATACAAAAATAAAATTCCATGAAGATCATGTGTATAACTCATATCTATCACCCTATTCATGCATAAGTTTAAAAGATATTCAATAAGTGTATATAAGACATGGTCGCCTATCCAACCGCTCTTAGATGGTAGGGGTTTTTAAAAATCATGATTTGAAAATATTTTAGCATAGTTTGAAAACTCTACCAATTGAAGAATAAAGGCTAACTTTAAAGATAATTTTGAAAACTAATACGAAATCCTTCAAGTAAGAAATAAAATATGAATATATCATTGAGAACATGAAAATCAAACAATAATTGACACTCAAAGTCTATAAAGCTTAAGAGATTATCATGAATCCAATATCATGAGTAAACAAGATGATGTAGAGTTCAAAAATCATGTAATAAGTATAATATGGAGATAGACAATGAAGCTCATATAAAATTCCTTTATAAACGTGAACATTATAAAAATTCAATTCTCATCAAAACAAAACAAACTTCAAGGCATATGTATGTTTTGTCTAAACTAGAGTATACATATATATCCCAAATATAAATGAGTACATAATAGAATATTGCATGAAAAGCAAGTGACTTTAGGATAGACATGTATATCTAAAGTTTTGGACAAAATTGATATATACATGAAGCTAAGCACATTTTTATGAAAACATGTATAAAAATAGGGAATACATGTTATTATATAAGGATCATTAAAATAAGGTTTTACAAGTACCTCTAATAGGTACAATTGAGCAATAAAGTACAAACACATAATAATCAAATGTGGCTCACCAGTTGTACAAGTATAAGTACAAGTTTTAACAAAAACTACATCTAAACAAGTAATCAAAAACATGAAGTGTAAAATTATAAACAAGCATGATCATTAAGATAAATGCACGTGCTTTAGAGGTAGGATATACACAATAGCTAAATTATAGTGAGAACACAAAAATAATAGTCCATATAAACATGAGTATCTCAAAGACTATCTATGTATATCACTTGTCTAATAACATTGCATTTAACATAATGAGTATTAAAATCACATGCTAAAATTTATCAATGTAAAAGCATGTAAACTAAATAGGAGTTAGAGATAGTTATTAAACCATACAAACTATTCTCTATATCTCCAAACCATGGTGGTCCTCCCACTAAACTTCCTTGATAGTGATGCATCAATTTGGTATGTTCATCTAGCTCATACATCCACCACCAAGGCACCATTCCTCTCACGTCAGGTGAGCCCACACCTATATCAAACACAAGTGGTGGGGATTTTGGTACCCATTTCTTTTTGAGTCCACGGGGGTTAGCATCATAAGAAACCCAAACATTTTATTTGTAAAATTTACATGATTTATTTTATCAAAACAAAACTTTGCTAAATGGTCTTTGCGACCGCAATGTGTACATTTGTACACTCTAGCATGTATATGAGTGGTGTGAGAGTGAGCATGGTGTGCATATGTATGCCGTGAAGTTTGTGCACGAACATGTAGAATTTGTTACTTACAAAACATGAATTCCAATTTAGAGTGATTAAATGCACAGTGATTAAATGCACATTAAATGCTATAGTATTCAGAGAACTGTATGAAGGAGGATTAACGCTCTGTCTCTGTCGTCTAGATCTTTAACGGTCATTCCCTCTACCGATCATGTTGACAGAGACTGCTGGAAGGTCTGGCAACTTCTTTTGAGACTTGAGTCTCTTGGAAGATTGAGTGGATAATCGGTCAAAGATCGATTGTTGAAGAGGAGTTGTGGGGATTGACCTTAAAAAAAAGTTGACAAAATGCACTGTCACTAGTTGACATCCCACTTGTCTGCATGGGACGAGAAAATGTGAACTGGTTTTTCAGAACGAAGCTTCCACTTATTTCTCAAATAGTTCCTCAAGTCTGTGTTCACTGGGCCCAACCGGTCCAACACAGAGACTCAAGAGACTCGGGAAGACTGGAGAGTAACCCTCTTGGGTTGGAAAGCCTTTGGCTTAGCCTTTTTAAAGGTTGTTTTTTAGCCATTGGCGAAGCTAAATTAGCTTCGCCATACCGCTTTAGCCTCGCCAAGCGAAGCTTTCTTAGCATTGCTAAGCAGTGCTCTGTTAGCTCTGCTAAACACATGTTTTGCGTTAGCTTCGCTATTGGAAGCTAATTTGGCGTCGCTCTCTGGCGCTTTAGCTTTGAGCAAAGCTAGTTTAACTTCGTTGAGCGCTTGCACAACGATAGCTTCTTTAGCAGAAGTGTCGCTGAAGGGCTCTTTGGCATTAGCCTCACTGGAAAAGTGGGATTTTTCTTTAACTCTTATGAGAGCTACTCCAGGCAGCGTAACCTCGCGGCCAGGGGTTGCTGGAGCAGCTTCTCTAGAAGCTAAGAAAAGATGAGCTCTTTTAGCCTCACATGAGGCTTTGATGAGCTTGTGCATAGCCGTTTTAGCCTTGTTGGAGACTACAGTAAGCTCGCGCGGTGCTTGTTTAGCCTCGCTAGAGGCTGCAATAGGCTCGAAGAAAGCCTTGGTAGTCACAACATAGACTTGCTTTCAAGAATTAGCCCTAAGAGCTTTAGTTATGAAAATCTTCATGTACTTGTGCACACATAGAGGGCTAGTATTGCCCATGGAGAGTTCAAACTTCTCTTGATCAAATTGGATGACCAACATATCAGTAGTAGACCTGAGGGTCTGATTGTCACATTGCGATACTACTTTCTCGTTGGTGGAGCCCCAGCGGAGTCGCCATCTTGTTTTCTATCAGATCGGAGGGGAAAACATAAATTTAAATGCAAAGAGAAGTTATAAGTAAAAATAAGAAAATTACAAGAATTCTCTTCTATAGTTTCTGGGAAAGTGTGTCGGTAGGAGTCTGGTCAGCGCGACCACTTTGTCATGTTTGACGATGCGAGCGATGAGTCGTTGAGTCTTCTGCTAGGAATTCCTTCTCGCTGGTTCTGGAGATTCTTTGAGATTGGAAGATTAGGGTGTTAGAATCCTGGAGATTATCCTTGATGGATGAGAGACTCTGAATTCTTGGGAGCTAGAGAGCGCTTCTTTTCTTAATGCCTATTTCTTGCCTTTTCTCCTGCGTGCCTCCCTTGACCTAGCCTGCTAATGGGCTATTTATAGGTCTCATGGGGGTAATCGTCCCTCTAAAAATCAGCAAATGCTGATTAAACAACCTTTTGAGCCTCAGGCGCGAGGCTAAAACAGGCTCTGCGGGAGCCTAGACAGCTTCCTACGAAGCTATGATAGCCGTTTTGGGTTGTTAGAGGGGTCACATTCTCTTAAATGTCTCCATTTAATTGGGACATAGTGGGTTATAACCTCTCACGTAAGTGGGCATTTAACCCTACTAAAGTAGTGGGGGTTAGCCCACTAATCCCGCTCAGGGGATTGAAACAGTCAAAATGACCTGGAGCCTAGCCTGCCGCGAGGCTGAAGCTCAAAGCGCAACTAGCCTGCCGCGAGGCTAGCGCTCAAAGCGGAGCTAGCTCACTACGGGGTTAATTCTTCAAGCGAAGCTAACCCACTACGAAGCTGCTACTCCAAGCTTCTGCGCGAAGCTAGCCAGTTTGGCTTAAGTTAGCCTGTTTAGCTGAGTCTAAACTGTCTGTTTAATTGTCTACGACCTATCTTTTGAAAGTGTCGACAAGTTAGACGTTGCATAAACCAGTTGAAGAGCTATCTGGGAGTTTGTCTTTTGAAAGTGTCAACAACATCAAGGTGCTATATATGCTTGCGAGAGTCTAGAAAATGGCCATCCAAGCAGTTCTATGCATATAGTCATAATAGTAACAGTAAGGATAATGATCATGATTAAATTAATAAGGAAAACCTTGTCAGAAGTACTTTGTCAAATGTCAATAAAAAAACAACCAATTATGCCTTGTATTTCCCAGTGCTAGGCATAATGTTGGGTCAATATTGCAATTGAGATACATCGATTTACATGGAAGATGAAAAAAAATCCCGTTACAATAATGTAGAGCCTAATTTTGGCAGCGCAACAAAAGAATAAAAGATGATTTTGTAGTTCTCAATAACATTAGATGACACGTGGGTGAATCACATTTGGTGGAGTAATATGCATGAATTTATTGGCTCACCATTCATAGTGTAACTAGCATATTATGAATTGTCTTAGTTAATTCAGATGAATAGTTATTGATTTACTAAAAACCCAAAGAGATAAATGCTTTAATAGCATCCCAAAGTTATCAAACCCTTATAAGCAATCTTGTGGCTATTAGCTTTTTGATGAGGACATTATCAGTTCTTAGATGACTCTATGCCTTAGTTTATTTTATTTGAGTTTAGTTATTTCTTTTATTGAAATTTAGTTCCACATCGGTTGTGATCAGGGATCAAAGTATCGCCCGTTCCGATTCTGACTCGGCCGAGTCAGAATCGGAACGTGGGCGACTAAGACGAGATAGTCCGCGAGTTAGGGAATATGGCCATAATAGCGCGATTTAGCCAAAATTTCGAGTTATCTCAGCCAAATTGGCCAGGTCAACCCGATTTCGAGTTGACTCGGCCAAGTCAACCCTAAATCGGGTTGACCCAGCCGATTTGGCCTAGTCAACTCGGAGTTTTGGCCGAGTCGCGCCCGTGAAGGACCAGTTGGCGTCCTGTGAATGAGCAATTTGGCTCTCGTGATTTTTCACCTTTGCTCGCCTTTAAAAACAACAAGCAAAAGAAAAATTACCTGCATCTCCGCCGGAGCACCACCGCCATCTCCGGCATCGCCTGCATCTCCGGCGTCTTCCCCTTCTCTCGTCGCCTCCTTCTCTGGCTCCTAGGTGCTCTCTCCCTCTTCCTCTCCCGTCTCTCTCCCTTCGTCCCTCCGTCTCGTTGGATCTCTTTCCCGTCTCTCTCCTTCTGTCCCTCCCTCTTTCTGGATCTCTCTCCCTCTCCGGTATCTCTCCTTTTGTCCCTCCCTCTCTGTGGATCTCTCTCCCCCCTCTCCCTCTCCGTCTACCGTCTCTCTCCCTGAATCCCTCCCTCCCTGAATCTGAATCTCCCCCTCTTCCTCTCCCTCTCCCTCTACTGTCTCTCTCCCTCTGTCCATCCCTTTCTCTGAATCTCTCCCTCTCCCGGCTCTCCCTCTTTCTCTCTTTTGATCTCTCTCTTCCTCCTCTCTTGATGTCTCTTGGTCTCTCTCTATCTATCTATAAATTAGTTTAATTTAATTTACTATTTAATATTAGTTCAATTTATTTTAGTTTAGTATAACTAATTTAATTTTAGTTAATTTAATTTAGTTTATTTAATGTAGTTAAATTTAATTTAGTTACAACTATTCATTTAGTGTAAATTTAACTAAAATTTAATTTAATTAACTTAATTAAATTAAGTTAATTTATTGAATTAATTTTAACTTAATGTGTTTTAAGTAATTTTTGTTAATTTAATTTAGTTCATTTAATGTAGTTAAATTTAGTTTAGTTACACCCATTCATTTAGTGTAAATTTAACTAAAATTTAATTTAATTCAGTTAATTAAATTAAGTTCATTTAATTTAGTTGCACCTATTCATTTAGTTATTTAGTTAATTTCTTAATTTAGTAATTACTTACATGTTCCCATCAAAACAAAAAAATGAAAGCATGTTCGCATCGAAAAGTGTTAAAAAAAGTTAGAAAATTCATTTCAAAGTTCTTCAGTGAGGTTTGTACAGGTGTGGGGATGATGATGGTTAAGATGTGAGGGTTTTATCTCGTTTTATTATTGATGATGGGGAAGATGTTGAAGATGTTGATAATGATCATGACAACAACAAAAGTGAGTAGTAGTACTGGTGATGACATTAATGAGGGTACCAACGATGCTGATAGAAGAACTTATAGTGTTAGGGAAAGTCAATGAGTTAGTGCTATTTCGTGAGATTCAAATTATAGTCTTGAAGGCCATACGCAAGGTTTGGGTTTAACATATGACCATGGCCACAGACCACAACTTGATAGATCTGCGAGTACTAGTATCAGTTCTTTACTTATCACAGAGATGATCACAATGATGATTTTGTGCCTCATCGCAATTCCATGTGGAAATGATCAACCTGTTGTATATTTAAACATGTATTTGGTGAAATGGACTATATTATGAATATATTTTGGTATGTTTAGTGTGTTATGTGATATATTTTGGACATTTTGATTTTTTTCTAAATTTTAGAATGCCGCCGAAGCAACGTGACATTGGATAGGAACATGCTACATTTGTTGGTCGAGATAGAAAATTGGTAAAGTGCAACTATTGTAGAAAGATAGTGCATGGTGGTATAGCTAGAATGAAACAGCTCTTAGCACACGTATCCGGCCAAGTGGAAGCTTGCTTGAAAGTCCCCAAAGAAATGTCTACATTATTGAGAAAACATCTTTCTGAAGGTAGTAAAGAAAGAGCATTTATAAAAGTCAAGAAAGAGCATCTCATGAAATTTTTATTTGAGGAAGCTTTTCATGAAATTGGGGATGCTAAATCTGAAGATGAAATTGAAGAAGTGAGTTGGAAGAAATTGAAAGAAGACAATTAAAGCAAACTATGAGAGAAAGTCTTGAAATGACATGGAGAGAGACACAAGTTTATACAAAAGATGTTGGTGGCAATAGTTCACAGCCTTCAAGATCAGGGATCAGGTATGAATTGCGGAGGAGTTTTACCACTAGAGAAGCTGAAATTCATGTCCGTGGTATTGATCCTTACATGTTCCCACTGCAGCAGAAATCAATTAAAAGCATGTTCTCATCGGAGAATGTTAAAAAGGAGCCATTTCGAAGTTCTTTCTCTACAATGCAATATCATTCAGTGCAGCTAATAGTGGTCCTTACTATCAAGCAATGATTAATACAATTGCGGAGGCAGGTCCGAATGTCAAAGGCCCCACAGGATTTCAGATCAGCGGAGGTATTTGGATTGCATGGTTGATTTTTCTTCTGATGATCGTTCAAGTGGACATGAGAATTACTCGTGGCATATCTTAAAGGTAATATTCAGGATTTGGACTTAACATCAGGCGAACATTATGGTATTGGATATGGCTATGGTCAGTTGCCACAACTTGAGAGATTTACAAATATTAGTCAAATATTTACTAGCGCTGAATATCGAGATTTTGTGTATTATCATCCTAGTGCTGATATTGCACAATCACCACTGCCATATTACTCTGATAATATATCCTTTATCCAATCATCTCTGCCTACTTGAACACAACAGCATTCATCCTATTATCCTTATGGATATGATTTTTTTACTTATCGTAGGGATGATTATGATGATGATTTTGTGCCTCATCGCAATTTAATGTGGAAATGACTATATTATGCAGGTATTTATGAATGTATTTTGTGAAATTTACTATATACGCATTTATTTTGATATTTTAATACAGCGACACATGTAATTATGCATTCTCTTTATGTTGAGTGTGTTAGGAGATATGTTTTGAATATGTTATACATCAATTTTGATTTCTACCATTTTTAAAGATTTGTCGTGATTTTTTCAGAATTTTTGAGCTTTTTATAACGCGTTTTGTGTGTTTCGCCCGAGTCCGTTTCGTGACATTGAGATCGATGTGAAATGGTGCCCTCCGAGTCGGTGGCCGAGACCGCGACTTTGAGCTATGGTTGTGATGGGGAAGTTCACTTTATAAAATCCTATATAAAGAAGCTCAACTCAATTAATAAGATGGACAATGAATAATTAAAAACTTTCTAGTTAAATTCTCTTAAGGTACTCTTGAGTATTGGGGTATGAAGCTCGTGGTGTAAGGGGTGCAAAGTTTAAGATTTATTCGATTCTTTTCTCTAAACCCTAATCTCTTTTCTATTTCTTCTTTTAAAACCCTATTTCTTAAATTTTTAGTTTGAAGGTTATAGCGATTCTCCCGTTTTATATCAATTTGGTATCAGAGCTTCTGGTTCCAATCTCCTTCAATATTTTCTTCTACATTTTCACCTCCATCACCTTGGGTAAGCCATGACGCATCAGTGCTGCTGTCACGGTCATTACTTTGGCCTGATTGAGATGCTCTGTGAGAAGAGCCCTCACTCGAGAAGATCGAGTTTCTCTTAGGGAATTGATGAGGACATTATTAGTTCTTAGATACTCTATGTCTTAGTTTATTTTCTTTGAGTTTAGTTGTTTCTTTTATTGAAATTTAATCCCACATCGGTTGTGATGGGAAGTTCACTTTGTAAAAGCCTATATAAAGAGTCTCAACTCAATGAATAAGATGGACAATGAATAATTAAAAACTTTTCAGTTAAATTCTCTTGAGGGTGCTCTTGAGTATTGAGATGTGAAGCCCGTGACGCAAGGGGTGCGAAGCCTAGGCAAGTGGTTGCACCCCAATATTTATCCGGTTCTTTTTTTAAACCCTAATCTCTTTCTATTTCTTCTTTCAAAACCCTATTTCTTCATTTTTTTTTTTTTAGTTTGACGGTGATTGCGATCCTCCCGTTTTACATCACTTTCCCTTATACTAAAGTTTCTACCTAAAAGCTAGTGTGGATGTCATTGAAAAGACAAATAGCTTCCCAGTAGCCTGCTGTACGTGGATTTTTTAAGAAGTTATTCTAACTAGTATTTATTTAGAAATTAGTTTTGCCTTAATCAAAAGTTTCTTTGTCACGAAAATAAGAGAATAAGAGTCTAGAGTAATTGGTTGATATTGGTTGGTTTGGAGAATAGATGAACTGAGATGGATTAGCTAAATGTTGGTCCATGTACGACATTACTTGGTTAGCAAAACATTTAGGATTTTCTTGAGATCTCTCTTGACTGGGCTAAAGATTTAGTGTGGGCGATTCTAGACTAGGACGCCAAGAAACAATTGCTAGAATTATTTTTAGTGGAGTTTAAGGTAGCTATTGCTTGGATGGAATCATAAATCAAAAAATAACTTTGGCAGAGCATCCTTGCGGAGTTTTTTTCTTCTTTCCTAGAAAGAGAGTTGTTGTGTAAGAGTGAGAAAGAGAGAGAGTGGGAAAGAATGAGGAGAGAAGAGGCGAGAACGAGTGGGTAAGTGGAAAAGTGAATAAGAGTGAGGGAGAGAAATGAAATGGTGAGAGAGAGAGGCGAGAACGAGAGAAAGTGGCGAGTGGCAAAGTGTGTCTGTGTGTGTTTGCGCGCGCCTGCGCGCACGCGCAAGGAAGTAAGAGAATGGAAGTGAGGGAGTGGTTGAGAGAGCTTGTCGTTGGGTTGTATTGAGAAAAAGAGAACGAGCGGGTGAGAATGGGCAAACAAAAGAGGGAGAGAGAATATTATGGAGGGGAGACGAGTGACGAGAGATAATGATAGAGACAAAATGTGGGCGTGGGTGTTGCTGGGGAGAAAGGGGGGAGCTTATTGTTTCTTGGGTGAAGGGGAAGGAACGACTATTTATGGTCTCTCATAGGAGTTAAATTTTCATTTACTGTTGTTCATGTTGTTCTTGCGCTATTTTTAAGAGGTTCTTGTGTGGGGGTAGCTAACTAAAATGTGCAACCCCTTTGTCGGGTAACAACAACAAAGCCCTTATCCCGAATTTTCTCGGTCGGTTACATTAATCATTTTCTTCCATTCAGTTTTGTTAAAGGTCATCTCCTCAATTACATGAAGTATTATAATATCTTTTTAATTGTCTCCATCCAAGTTCATTAAGGCCTCCCTCCATTCCTCCATTAAATATGATCATGTCTTTTTTTCTTAATTAGCATACTTGTTTGCTTATGTTGCACATTTCAACCATCTCAGTTGATTCTCTCCCATTTTGTCGCCAATAGGAGCAACCTTTAACTTCTTTTGGATCATTTTTTATCCTTTCTCTTGGCATATTGTTACTTATCATCTCAATATTCTCGTTTCTACGAAACTTCATTTTTTGGACATGTTTTCTAACTGCCCAACATTCTTAACCATAGAGCATGCAATTCTTATATGGTTCTATATAATTTTTTCTTTAATTTCATGGGTATCCTATGATCACATAAAACCCTAAAGCACTTCTCCACTTCAACTGTCCAACTTTGATTCTTTAAATCACATCTTCCTCAATTCTACTACTATTTGGATGAATGATTGATCCTAAGTAATAACAATGTGCACTCCGAGGTATTTCTTAACCATTAATTTGTGCTATACACTCAATCTATTCTTACCATTTTGCTAGAGTTGTATCTCAGTTTTTTATTTTTGTTCTACTAATTCTAAATCTTTAGATTCTAAAGTTTCCCTCCATTTTCAAGTTTGGAGCATGTTCATTCTCTATTCTCATCAATTAATACTGAATCATTAGATAACAACATTCACACTGGGATTTCATCTTCAATATGTCTAGAAAGTCCAGCTGTGACTAGTAAAAAGAGGACTAAATATTGGTCTTTGATGTTAATTTATAGTGAGAAAAACAATTCTATCTCCCCTTCTAATTGTTTTCATCCTAGTTACCCATCCATCATATATAGTTATGACCGATACCGGTACCAATATCACAGATATGACCCATTACGACCGAGAAGATACCTATGTTGTTGATACTACCGAGACGATACATGTGATAAATGGCCAATATTGTCTATTCCGATACTAAAACCCTGTGGCGGATATCGATACTAATACCAAGATTTCAAATCTAAAAGCTCTACAGCCAAAATGGGTATCGGCCGGAACCTCATGAAGTGCATAAAACTTGACGGCCAGTTGGCTGTCAGTAAGACCTACCACTTTTAGTCATGCATTTAACGGTCGTAGAGTGGGAAGAGTCTAGAGAAAGAGATATGATGATAGTATGTATTTTGTTATAATGAAATATTTTTATGTATAATGTTGTCAATTTCTGTTAATTCTTCTATCCTATCTCTTTATTTTATACATTGGTGTAGTATGATAGTTTTCTTATGATGGTAAAGGTTGCCTCTTATTTCCATTGGGACACGTGTATACATTTCCAATTTTCCATTGGGTACACGTGTTTTCAGTTTCCAACTGGTATTCAGGTATCCGAGCTTAGCTTAGAATTTCAAGAGGTAAAAGTCTAAAACACAGTATGCTACAATTTCAGGGATGGCCTTATGTCAACTCCAGCTGTTTCTGCAGTAATTCGAAAGAGAAAGGTATGTGTGTATGCCTATTTGATTGTACATTAGATTGCTCTTTTAATAACATTTATTGACAGGCCAATGGTGGTTTTATAATGAGTGCAAGCCACAATCCAGGTGGACCGGAATATGATTGGGGAATTAAGGTGATTTCTTTCTCAGCAGGGCACTTTACTTTCTTTATTCTTTTTAAATTTTAAAATGATAATTTACCAGAGCTTTGATAGTACTCGAGAGCCACTTTCACAATAGGATCATGTACTTTGATCCTAAGAGATGCCTTTTCACCTACATAACTCTTTAACTAGAACATCTTTTTGCAAAATCATGGATTTTTCTGAGTTCTATATATTGATACACCAAACACCAAACCCTGTCCCGAGTCCCTGATCATGTCCGGCAATGGGATTCGTGCTCGACAGAGAAGAATGTGAGCTACTGAGTGAGCAAAAAAAGCTTCCTAACAGTTATACTAACCTACATATTGTTTTGACTGCACCACATTGTCTAACAATCTTCTAATATTTTTCATTCTAAGCTGCTAAAGATTTGATTCTTTCTTTATCCTTGGAACAGTTTTTATTTGATTGCTAACTACTTTCTTTTTCCCTTAATAATGTTTGATATTCAGTTCAATTACAATAGTGGGCAGCCTGCACCAGAGTCGATCACAGATAAAATATACGGGAATACACTTGCTGTATGTATCTGATCCTCTATTATTTTCTCTTCCATTGGTTTTAAACAGTTAAATATTTATATTGTATATAGTACAGGACAATATAGTGGCCTTAAAACTAAGTCCTACGTCAAAACATTATAGTTCCTGTTTTCCTTAAGTATTCTCATTAAATCATGAGGTTTATGGATGGACCTGCATTAGTTAACAGTTATGCTGCTGGAAAATCAGGTTCATCAGAGTTCTCTTCTACTTTACACCCCACTGTTTGTAGCGTTCTCAAGTGATCGTGGGGATGTGAACAGTTCTAGGTTAATCAATAATTCTTGTGCTGGAGATGTTAGTATTTAGAGTGCCTCATATTAATTGGAGAAGAATCAAGGATCAAGTGGAGGTGTGTCAAGCTTCAGAGATCAAACACAGGCATGTACAGGCTTTGTGCATATTGTTAGTTGGCTAATAGGTCTTATTAGTCGACTAGGTTCTAAGCTAATCGACTAATACTTGCATGTAGTCGACTAATACTTGCGTGTAGTCGACTAGGCCTTGCAAATAGAGCGTTGGGTTCTCGAATTATGTTACAGTAGTCGACTAATTATTTGGTATAGTTGACTAATACTTGGAATTAGTCGACTAATACTTGGCCCTACTTGACTAATGTCGGGATTTGGCAGTTTCCTTTTATGGTTCTGTTTCCAGTTTGGATTGGACTCGGGTTTCCTTCTTTCTCTGAGGCAGTGCTTATTGGATTGTTGAAGTTTGGGTTGGATTAGGATCATCCTAGAGCCTATATAAACCCCTTGGAGTTGGTCTTTTGAAGGCAAGTTAAGAGATTCAGATTTTCGCCATTGAGAGTTGTAAGGGAGAGATATTCTTGTAATTGTGAGAGAGATATTCTTGTAACTCTTATATTTTCTTCTCTGTTTTCAATAAAGATTTCTCCCCTTCCCGTGGACATAGGCACATTGCCGAAACACGTTTAAATTTTGTGTTTTTTGGTTTTCTTGTGGTGATTAGTTTCTTTTGCTTGCTAGCGTTAGATCCGCTCCAAAGTTTCTGCTGCAAGTCGTCAATTCTATGTTTCTCCGTTGTTTGATCGGTGATAGGTCACAATAATTAATATCAGAGCGATGACTAGCAAGATGACCACGACAACCAAGTTCGAGGTGAAAAATTCGACGGGAAGTCCAACTTTCTGTTGTGGAAGATGTGAGTAACATCGTTGCTTGTGAAGAGGGCACACACAAGGCCCTGCTTGGTATTGATAAGAAGCTATCGAAGATGGTGGATGATGAGTGGAACATCGACTTTCGCGCAAAGGCGATGAGCATATGGTGCCTATCAGACGAAGTCCTCTTCAACATGATGAACGAGGAGACAATTGCTAGTCTTTGGTGTAGGCTGGATAGCCTTTACATGACGAAGAGTTTGTCGATCTTCATGAAGAAGCAGTTAAACAGCTTTCGGATGAAGGTACGCCTATTCTACATCTCAATACTTTTAATAGAATTTTAAGCGATTTGTTGGCTCTAAAGGTTAAGTTAGAAGAAGACAAAACTCTTCTATTACTCTCTTCTCTTCCATCAAGTTATGACCACTTGGCGACCATCATCATATATGGTAAGGAGACCTTAGAGTTAGAAGATGTCCGACAAATGCTCCAGAACAACGAGCTAATAAAGAAAACAGATTTTGCAGAGGAGGCCTCAGGATTGGTTGTTAAGGGCCAGAGAGGAAGATCAAAGAGTAGGGAACCAAAAGGGACTCAGAGGCTTCTAGCAGTTTTTCTTGCTATTTTTGCAAGAAACCAGTGCACATCAAGAATAATTATATGAAATACAAGGAGATGCTGGAGAAGAATGGTGGCAAGGATTCTGATGGGGCTAGTATCAGTGAAAAGTCAAATCAAGCTGGGGTTGTCGAACAAGCAGATGAGGATCCACGTGATGTCTTGACAGCTGAGTCAGGAAAAGGTAAATACTCAGATGCGTGGTTACTTGACTCGGGGTGCACATACCATATGTGCCAAAAAAGAGGGTTCGGTATGTAGCCTTAAGATGGAGGCTTTGTCATGATGGATAACGACGCCGTGTGCAAAACTGTTGGCATTAGCAACATCTGTATGAGGATGTTTGATGGGCATGTTCGAACCCTCACAAGAAGAATCTTCTCTCGTTGAGAATTTTGGAAGCTCGAGGGTATAAGTTTTCAGGTGCAAATGGAGTAATCAAAGTTACCAAAGGCTCCATGACGATTTTAAAGGAGAACGGACAGTAAACTTGTACAAGTTGACAGGAAGCATTATTGTTGGTGATGCTTTAGCAGCAACGAAGAAGGAGAATACTACAAGACTTTGGCACATGCGTCTTGGACACATGAGGGAGCGAGGTCTTCAAGCCCTACACAAAAGGAGTGCTCTATCAGGTATTACATATTGCAAAATTGATCTTTGTAAATTTTGCATTATGGGTAGACAATGTAGAGTAGTTTTCTCTACATCACAGTATAAGACAGGGTTTGCTAGATCTCATACACACAGATGTATGGGGTTTCGCCAGTAGCATCCATTGGGGGTGCTAGGTACTACGTTACTTTCATGGATGATTTCTCCAGAAAAGTTTGGATATACTTCTTGAAGAAGAAATCAGAAGTTCAAGAAGTGAAAAACTATGGTGAAAAATCAGACGGGGCGAAAGGTTAAAGTTTTGAGGTCTGACAATAGAGACAAGTATACCTTTAAAGAATTCAAAAATTACTTAGCATGCAAGGGCATCGAATACCAGTCAAGTATTCCACAGCGATTAGAACAGAACAGAATAGCAGAGCGTATGAATCGGACACTTACAGAGCGTGCTCGCAGTATCAGATTACAGGATGACTTGTCAGAAAGATTTTGAGCAGAGGCGGTGAATCATGCGAGTCATCTAGTAAACAGGTCACCATCAACAGCTATTGATCTTCAGATCCCAAAAGAGATATGGCGATGAGAGTTTATGGACTATTCAACCTTACGGATTTTCGGTTGCCCGGCGTATACTTTGGTTGATAGTCAGAAAAGAAACAAATTGGAGTCCAAGTCTAGGAAGTGTATCTTCATCGAGTTCACCAAAGGAGTCAAGGGTTTCAGATTTTGGGATCCCGAGACAATGAGTGTTTTTACCAGCAAGGATGTGGTCTTTGACAAAAATCAATGTTGCAAGAAAAGTCAGAGACGGAGGATAAAGCGCGAGATGAAGTTTCAGACAGTTCGACAGACACCCAGAAAAAGAGAGTTGAGTTCTCAGATAGCCTTAAAAGGCTTGAAGGGTCAGAAGAGAAATCCTTAGATTCAGATGGAGACAATGAGGAGGCTACTCAAGAGCAACCTAGACGGTTGAGGCGGTCAGTCAGATTTGCGGTGCCACCAACAAGGTATGGTTGGGAAGATGATCATGTCTTTTTCGCATTAGTAACAGAAACAGGAGACCTCAGTAGTTACAGGGAGGCGATCGAGGCAGATGACCATGACAAGTGGATCACAACCATGGAGCAAGAGATAGTCTTTGGATATAAAACAAACACGGACATTAGTCGATCTTTCAAAGGACTTCAAGGCAATCTGTTGCAGATGAGTCTTTCGCAAGAAAGACAATGAGCAGTACAAGGGAAGGTTAGTTGTTAAGGGATATGCTCAGAAGGAGGGTATTGATTACAATGAGATTCTCTCCTGTAATCAAGCATACATCTATTTGAATGTTATTGGCGATAGTTGCTCAGTTTGAGCTAGAGTTAGAGCAGATGGATGTCAAAACAACTTTTCTATACAGTAAGCTAGAGGAGGAGAAGATATACATGAAGCAACCTGAATGTTATATTCAGGAAGGTCAATAAAACACAGTGTGTGTTCTAAATAAGTCCCTTCATAGGCTTAAACAGTCTCCCAGGGAATGGTTTAAACGGTTCGACTCTTTCATGATCAAGGACAGATACAACTGATGTGAGTATGACAGTTGTGTCTATTTCAAACAGAATAATGATCTGGCATATTTGTTGTTATATGTGGGTGATATGATGATTACTGCGAGAAACAAGACACATGTTCAGAAGCTTAAAGCTCAGCTCAAGAAGGAATTCGACATGAAGGATTTGGGAGAAGCCAAGAAGATCTTAGGATGGAGATCACTCGAGACAGAGGCATAAGAAGACTTTGGCTATCCCAGGAGAACTACATTCTCAAGGTATTGAAAAGATTCAGCATGGCAGAAGCAAGACCAATCACCACTCCTTTGGCAGGTCACTTCAAATTATCCTCCAAGCAGTGTCCACAATCATCAGAAAAGGAGATGTCTCGAGTACCATATGCTAGTGTGGTGGGATCACTCATGTATGTTATGGTCTGCACTAGGCTTGATTTAGCCTATGCAGTGAGTACAGTAAGCTGGTTCATGCAAATCCAGGAAAGCAACATTGGTAAGCAGTGAAGTGAGTGCTACGTTATCGGTGAGGGACTGTGAGACTAGGCTTGGCGTTTCAGAGATTGAAAACGGAAAAGGTTAGGATATTACAAGGCTATATTAATGCAGATTATGTAGGAGATCTTGATCAGTGAAGATCTACGACGGACTATGTGTTCACAGTAGCTGATTGTATCATTAGTTGGAAAGCGGAGTTGCAAGGTACAGTTGCTCTTTCAACGATAGAGGCGGGAGTATATGGCTGCAGTTGAGGCATCAAAGGAAGCTTGTGGTTGAGCAGATTGGTTGAGACGTTCGGTATACATGATTCAGGTCGGCTTCATTGCGACAGGCAGAATGCAATTCGTCTCGCTAAGGGTCACAGGTATCATAAGCGGACGAAGCACATTGATGTGAGGTATCATAAGATACGTCAGAGGGTCATAGATGATAAGGTGATCGATTTGGTAAAGATTAGCACGAAGAAGAATCTAGCGGATATGATGACGAAGACCATCCTGGTGGAGAAGTTCAGAGCATCTCTGAACTTCATTAAAGTTCTCCAAAATTAAAGTGGAGAACGGGCTCTTGGGAGGGAGTCATGTGAAGTCACAAAAGGGGGGAGAAAGCAAAGTGAATGAAGCGGAGGCTAATTTCTACGGAGGGACTCAATGAACATGAGTCAAGGTGGAGATTGTTAGTATTTGGAGTACCTCATATTCATTGGAGAAGAATCAAGTATCAAGTGGAGATGTGACAAGTTTCAGAGATCAAGCACGGACATGCACATGCTTTGTGCATGTTATTAATCGACTAATAGGTCTTATTAGTCGACTAGGTTTTAGGCTAATCGACTAGTACTTGTGTGTAGTCGACTAGGCCTTGCAAACAGAGAGTTGGGTTCTCAGATTGTGTTACAGTAGTCGACTAATTATTTGGTATAGTCGACTAATACTTGGTGTTAATCGACTAATACTTGGCCCTAGTCGACTAACGTCAGAATATGGCAGTTTCCTTTTACAGTTCTGTTTTTAGCTTGGATTGGACCCGGGTTTCCTTCTTTCTCTGAGGCGATGCTGATTGGATTGTTAAAGTTTGGGTTAAACTAGGATCATCCTAGGGCCTATATAAACTCTTTGGGGTTGGCCTTTTGAAGGCAAGTCGAGAGAAATTCAGATTTTCACCATTGAGAGTTGTGAGAGAGAGAGATATATATTCTTATAACTCTTGTATTTTTTTCTCTGTTTTCAATAAAGATTTCTCCCCTCGTGGACGTAGGCATACTGCTGAACCACGTTAAAGCTTGTGTTCTTTAGTTTTCTTTTGGTGATTAGTTTCTTTTGCTTGCTAGCGGTAGATCTGCTCCAAAGTTTTCGCTGCCGAGTCGTCAATTCGGTGTTTCTCTGTTGTTTGATCGGTGATAGATCACAACATGAGAGTTGTGAACCCTAGCCAAGTACCAACAATCATTATCTTCTCTTTGTGTGTAGGGGAGATTATTCTTCTAGACTCTATAGCTCAAGCATATATAGTGCAAACACTGCCAATGCCACCTCTGTACATCTTAAATTAAGCAGAGAAAAATATCCCACTTCCAGGTCCATGTCTAGAAACACAACTGAATCCTTGACAGGGAACTGATTCGGAGACACTTGAGCTTGTTTTCGATGCCTACTTGCCATCAACGGCTATTGCCTGTGTTGGGATTTGATTGACTGTTTTATTCGTTACCACTGGTACATTTCAATCTGCTGTTTATCCTTTGGTCATTGAACATAGTGGAATCATCCCATTTAGCTTGGCCAAACAATTGAATCAGCAAGTAAATAAAAGATTTCCTTATCTAAGTGTGGGTTTCTCTGATACTATCTTATTATTCTTGACTGCACCAAAACTCCAAAGTTTGTGTGGGTTGATGGTTGTGTTATAGTAACTCTAATAATCTTGTGCTGAACTACTGATAGCATCATTCTTCTTCCACTGCAAACTTATCCCTCTTAGGAGTAAGGAAACAAATTGCTTCTCTAGGATTAGATGTCTCACGTTTAAGACAGAATTGTTGCCAACTCATATTGAAGTTCATGCATCTTTCTTGGAATATTTAAAGGAAACGGGAAAGAAGAAGAAGAAAGATGGCACATCCTGAGTCAATAGCACATCACCAAATTTCCCTTTGACTGGCCTCAACCTATACTTGATTTTAAGTAAGATAAGCCCGAATCTGTTAAATGTTAATAATTCGCTCACAATTCATCCATAATGATGGACTTTCCCATACAAACTGCATAGAATTCTTGGAGTTGACCATTCTAGGTTAATGTTAGAGAACCAGTGAAGTTATCCTTTCAGGTTTGCATTGTTTACTTTTTTCACTTAACAGCCTTCCACCAATAAAGACTTGACAAAGCTTCTAGTATCAATCAAATCATCCTTCATTGACAACCAATTTCTCTGATATGGATCCATCGTCAAGTATCAATGGCTGCATGCTTTGTGTAACCCTCCACTACTTTCTAATTGCTTCAAGTAATCGTGACAATGGCATATTTTCAGTCAAATTACCTGATTAGTGATTTTGCTTGATCTAATTCTATCGGTCATTCTTTCTTCTTCTGGAATTTCAGCAGTAGTCCTGTAAGGGAGCAACAAACTTGAGTGTTCAGTTGACTTTATCCAAATTGTGACTCTGTCTATCCAGGAATGAGGTTGGCTGGGAAGGTGGCTGAATAGGTTGCAGATGCATGGATTTCACACAAGGCATGGTAGCTTATGGTCTCGGGGTGTTTGTAGATTGCAAGGTTCCATAACATATTTTGGGCCTTTTGGCCACAGAAAGAATGAACGCAATAGCATGGGGTTGGGCTTGAGTTTGAGTGGTAGTCTATGAAGCAATGAGTGCAACCTTGGGACGTGAATTCTCTCGACTGCATGGAATTCACTATACTCATTTAGTGCCTTTTCTTTGTCAGCCCGCGATGAAGATATTGGGTGTTAATAAGTGAATCTAGTAATAGTAAATAAGACTATAAGACAGTAACTGCAACAATGGTGTCTTCAACATTTCATTAGGGATTCAGGAGTTCTGCATTAAATTATCAACACTCTTCATGTTAAAAAAAAAAAAAAAACTTGAAGAATCAGCAGATGATTGTACTAGCACACGAGTTGGCTTGTGCCAATGGTTGTAGCTAACATGTAATGAAGAATCCAGGCAATTTAGTTTACATCTGAGTATGTAAAAACGTGTTGCTTACAGTTTACTGTTGAATCATGTATACTTGTTTTTCTTAATTTGTCTACATCCTCTTACAATACTATATTTGATCATACATATTTTTAATTTAGTTGTAGTTTTAATACAATATAACTCAGACCTATCTTTGATGTTATGCAATGTCTTTACCTCTATTAAACTAATTTGAAATAACTGCAGATTTCTGAAATAAAAGTAGCGGATATTCCGGATGTGGACCTCTCCTGCTTAGGAGTTACAACCTATGGAAACTTCAGAGTGGAGGTGGTAGACCCAGTTTCTGACTACATGGAGTTAATGGAGGTAAGAAATGAAGCAGCAGTAACCTTCAGAATGTTTCTCTCTCTTTGAATAATATCTGAAATTATATTTTTGCAGAATGTGTTTGACTTCCAGCTTATCAAAGATCTTCTTTCTAGACCAGATTTCAGGTATATGACGCCCATAATGAAATTTAAAGATGAATTTATAGTACAAATGGAAAAATAAATCCTGCATACTCCTCTCATTAAATCACTTTGAAACAAATATGCTCTGCACGGCACACCCATGGGAGAAAATGCAGCATGATGGTACCTAGAACTTTTAATCCTATGATTTAGTGTAGCTATGTGATTTTAGAATAAAAAAAAATAAAAATCAGTATAGTCCAAAAGGACCTTGTTATGTTTCATGAGGTGCATATTTGATGAAGTTTGTGCATTAAATATCAATGGTTCTCTGCTCATTACAAAGGATTCTCAATATTTACACTTTCTATGGCAAACTGATGTTGTATGATTAAGAAAGAATGAGACCATTCACATCCTTATGGATGACTATAGCTTGATATATTCTTTATAAATTTTTTTTATTTTTTTATAACAAAATCAGTTTGTACTCAACATTTTGTTTAAATTGAATGCCCTTTCTGGTTTAGAAGCGTTCGACATTGATCTGGCTAGATAAATCACTTGAGGAAAATTTCTTTAGATAGTTATGTGGACAATTGTTTTGCTTTTTGGTGAATCAACAATAATTCCTTTTATTTCTTTACGGTCTTCAATCCTAAACCCTTCAACAATATTTTTGTTGCTTTTGTTTATTGTTTATGTTGCACGGACACGGCAACATTGAAATGGACACGACGCGCGGACACGTGATGAATTCTTTAAAATACACATGACACGTGTGTCCGACACGTTTCGGATACGACACGGCTCCATGATTGGAGTGTCCGTGCTACATACTTTTCCTCTTCCTTCAGTACACATATTGAGTGGAATATATTACATGGCAATGGATTCCAAACTAAGAACTCGTCAAGGGAATGAATATTAAGCTCAAGTCATTAAAATTTAAAATATAGGACTAAGCAAATATCTGCAACTTTGGACCACCATCCTCTGTTCTGAAATTCTCTGTGTCTCTCCTAATCTTCATCTTCAACTTGTCTGCTGTTTCTGTACTAATATTTACTGAAGGAAGCATCATCATTTGCCATGTCTTGTCCTTAGTTATTCATTCATTTGTAACTTTGAATGCACAGTCCGTATAACGTTCTATATCTTCTATGGTTTATATTTTCTCACATATTTGATAAATATATAGTTTGAATGGAGAATGAAAATATCAGCTGAAGCAGAAAACAAAACACTGGGTCATCTTAACATATTCTAGGGTAATTTCATGGAGATGCACCAAAATGAATAGTGAGATAGGAGCATCATCAAGCATGCCTCAACATGTGTTTGGAAGTGAAGGCCCTCTGTCAAGTAGCTTACATGTTGAGTGAGAGGTGACTAGACTATATAGGTCAACACTATGCGTATGGTCTCGTTACATGGCTTCAAACTCTGCTGCACTTGGCTGGTGAGATATCTTTGATAGAGATCCATGTACTAATTGGTTTTCAACTTGTACATGTGAGAATGAAATAAGAGTACTTAATAACTAATGGGCTTTTTTATTTTGTTGCAGTTTCTTCTTACCTCTAAAATAGACACTTGGATTTGCTCCTATCTCCTCTTCTTACCAATTCCAGCCTAATACTAGATCAAGCAGTGAGTCAGTTTTTATCTTTGCCCATTTTGATTTATCTTATTATTATCCTGGGGTAGATCGCCTATAAACGGGTGATCCTGCTCAATTGGCATCTGAAAAACTAGCAACTCGAGTGTGTCAACAATCCGAATATAGAAGCCCTTTTCCCAAAGACTTCTTTAAGTATCTGAGAATCTGCATTATTGCATCTCAATGAGTTGTGCTTGGTGCTGAGGGAAATTGGCTTACAACATTCACAGCAAATGCAATATCATGTTTAGTTACCGTTAGCTATGAAGCACAGACACTTCAAAGTGAATGTCGTGTATGGTGTCCAACGCCGTGTCAACCTATGTTACACAGACACGACAACATTGAAATGGACACGACACGTGGATACGTGACAAATTCTAAAAAATACACACGACACGTGTGTCTGACACGCTTGTCGGACACATTTCAGACACGACACGGCTTCATGATAAGAGTGGTCGTGCTATACAGGTGTCCGCATTAAATAAAATTTAAAGATTATATATTGGATATCTAAAAGTCACATGTCGTTTAAATAAACATGAAAAAATATCGTTATGACATAAGAAAATATGTTAGTAGAATTTACACACATCACGAACTAGGTGAGGTATTAGTTGGATTTTTTTTTGTTTGTTACTTTAAAGAAGCTATAGATGTATATTTAGATTTTATTTTGTTTTCCATCTTATCTTTAACGAAACTAATTATTCATATTTGATTATTTTTTAACGATTTGATTATTCATTATTCTACTTACATAGATAGAATTGTGTAGAAATGTCTACTTCAGAAAGTATCATTGAAAAAGTTGAAAACAATACACTTCTTTAAAAGTATGAGAGAAATCAGAAAATTAGTAAAGAGGGAGAAATTTATCTATATATTATAAGAATAATAAAATATTGCTTGTCGTGTCTCCGTATCCTTTTTTTGGGATTTTGTTGTGTCCGTGTTCATGTCGTGTCTGACACTCGTGTCCGTGCCACATAGAATGTTAATAGTTCAGTTTTCCCACTAATTGACGATACCTGTTAGAATCATCTAAGATCTCTTGATCTTGTAGTAGCTTGACATTAGCTTTCATGAGCGGTCTCAGAGAGTATATTTAACACATTCTTTCTCTTGAAAAGAGAGATTCTCTTTCATCCTGGATCTACCTACTTCAATGCCTAAGAAGTACCGTAAAGATCCAATGTTTTTTAATCTGAAAATACTTTTGTAAGTAACATTTTAAATCTGTAATCTCCTGCGCGCATCATCATCATGCGTATCATCACTAGTGATAATAATATCATTCACATACACTACAAAGTGTAACTTCTCTTGATGTTGTCGTCAAAACGCAGAGTAACTTTCTGAGAACGAGAAAGTTCAAAAGCCCGAACAACGGAGGCGAATTGTCCAAACCAAAGCTTTGGGGACTGCTTCAAGCCATACAAAGACTTCTTCAGCTTGCACACCTTTCGTGACTCCTCTAAGTAGAAAAATTGAGTAGTTGCTCTATGTAAACCTCCTCGTCAAGAAAAATATTAAGAAAATTATTCTTAACATCTAATTGATGGGGGGGGCCAATGATGAGTGGCAGTGAGAGAAAAAAGAATCCGCACAGATGTCAACTTTGCAATTGGTAAGAAGGTATCCTTATAATCTATTTCATACACATGAGAATACCCTTTGGCAATCAAATAGGCTTTCAAACGAGTCAATAACCCATCAGGATTCAACTTCACAGTGTACACCCACTGACATCCAGTTGCCTTCTTTATAGGAGAGTAATAAGATCTCAGGTGTCATTTTGTTCTAGGGCCAATATTTTTTCTTTCATGGCATCCTTTCATTGACTGTTGACACAGACTTGGGAACAAAATATGAGTCCACAAAAGAAATAAAAGCACTATATGAAGATGACAAATGAGAATAAGAGACAAAATTATATAAAAGATAAGTATAAGTGTGTTTACCCTTTCAAAGAGCAATCGGAAGGTCAATATCAGAAATATTATAACTAAATTATGGGCGTGTTTGGTTGCAAGGAAGTGGGCGGAAGTAAGAAAATGAGAAAGTATAATTACTCACTTCCCTATCTATCCAAACACCGAAAAAGGAAAATAAGAAAACCTCTTTTCCTTTTCTCTTTTCTCTTTTACACAACCATTCCCTCACTTTCAGCATGCTACAATTAATTTTGTAGTCATGTAAATCTCATTTGTAATAAGTTTTAGCACAAAACAGTTAATTTTTTGATCATGTAAATCTCACTTGCATTCTAATTATAGTCCATTTTTATTTTTCTTAATTAATTTTTATTTTAATATTATTTTGCCGTCAACTTTGTGGTCAACTTTTTCACTTCCACATTACCATCCAAACACCGGAAAAGACAACATTTTCCAAACCACACTTCATAACAACATTCAAACACCGGAAAACTTACTAACCAATTTTCATGTTCCAAAGGGAACTATTACCACTTCCTCACTTCCACCCTTAACCAAACATGCCCTATAAAAAAACATGAATTGCCGGAGGGTAAAGTATTCTTACCAGATTGTGAAGTAAAAACTGGAACAGAAGATGGTGGCACTATGGAGGTGTGTCTTGTATAGATTTTAGTTGGTTCTTCATGTTTAAGAGGCAATGTGTCTTGATTTGTAATATCTAATGATGCAGTATTATCAACCGAACGTTTTTAAACTAAAAATAAACCAAAATTCTTCATCAGGCTCAGAAGAATGAGACTCGGTGTCAAAGTATGGCTCAGACTCAGAATGTGACATTAGCAGAGATTATAAAACAATTTAATTCTGGATAATAACACTTATATTTCTTTTGAGTACGTTAATATCCAAGAAACATACTTTTAAGGGCATGAGTTCTATGGGAATCATTATTAGGTACAAAACATACAGATCTAAACACTTTGGGGGTAAAGAAAATAAAATCAGTCTGTGGATATAGAGTTGAGTATGAAATCTGACCATTTAGAACAGATGAGGCATGTGATTAAACAAAAAACATATTGTAAGAATGACATCCCTCAAAACTGTTTAGGAACCCGCATGTGAATTAATATTGTGTGTGCAATCTTAAGCAAATATTGGTTTTTACGTCCAATAATATTATTTTGTTGAGAGGTAAATGAACAAGAGGATTGATGCCCAATACCATGTTGAGACTTGAAGTTTGAAAAATATAAACTAAAATTTTTTTTAGCATTATCAGTTCTCAATATTTTTATAGAGGTATTAAATTGATTCGTCACTTGAGAACAAAAGTTTTGAAAGATAGAAAATAATTCATAATGTTTTTTCATTAGATACATCTAAGTGACTCAAGAATAATCATCCATAAAAATTATAAAATACTTGAAACCAAGTGTTAACGTTACTGGACAAGGACCCTATGCATCTGAATGAACTAAAGCAAATCAGTTGTTAACCTTTTATTGACTCTATCAGGATAAGGTATACGATGATGCTTACCTAGTTAACATGACTCACAATTTAAAGGCATAACATGATTTAACTCAAAACTAAAAAATTTTAAAGTTTGTAAAGATGGATGTCCTAACCGACAATGCTAATCAAAAGCAGATACAAAAACTAAAACATGCTACCAGTTTGGGATCCAAATTCAGATAATACAATCAGTCACACTCGCGCCCTATGCCAATCGTCTTTCTTGTTCCAAGTTCTTGAAATACATAATGCGGTCGGAAAGAATGTCAGTGAGCAATTTAAGAATCTAGTAATTTGATAACAAATTATAGAAACTTAGGAATGCAAAGCACATATGACAAACATAATAAGGATGTAGTATTAGCAACACCTATACCTTGTACAAAAGATATAGAACCATCTGCTAGTGTCAATGACAGATGAAAAGAATTAGAATTAAGATATGACAATATACCTTTGTTCTTAATCACATGACCTGAAGGTTCTGAATCTATAATCCACGTGCGAGGAGACAATGAAGTAAAACAAATTGTGAAGTTACCGATCTGGGCTAGAGTAGATGTGGAGGAAGATGGCATATGAGCAGTAAACAAGTGCTGAAACATTTGAAATTGCTGAAACATATGAAATTATTGAAACTTTTGAAATTGTTAGTGTGTGTATTCACATTTCTGGAATCTCTTCTGAAACTGAGCATATCCAAGGATCCAAAATGCCCAAGCAAACGATCCTCTCTTAAGATCTAAGCACCGAACAAATAAACTAAACAAAAGATGCTTCCTCAGGATCTAATACCCAAGCAAACGAATCTCCCTCGGGATCTAAATCATTCAACAAATAACCCAAACAAACCCCTTGGGGTCTAAAACATCTCATAAAATCACCAAACTCTCAAGTATTCAAAAAGATACATAATCTTGAAAAGAGAATAGCCTAAAAACTCCAAACCTCCACCTTTTTTACAAATCTGAATTCAAATCAAATATGAAAGAAGTAAAATAAAATAAAATAAAAAAGAAGATGACGAAGAAGAAAAGAGAAGATGGTGATGGTGATGTTTTGATGGAGAGCGGAGATGACGATGAAGATTACGAAGGATCTCTAACCTTAGGGCTCTGATACTATGACAAGGTTTAAATAATGGAAATTAGAGAGTTGATGAGTCCTCTCTCTATATTTTTATTCATTGGTAAATATAATTATGACTCTTAATAGAAATAGAACTTATAGTAGCAATGTGAATCCTAATTAAGTAACTACTAATACAACTCATATATCACTCTTTATACAAATCGTATTTCCTAATTGTTATCATTATTATTATTATTTCCAATTAAGGGAGAGGGGGTTGCGAGTTAGGGGTTATCACTAGGCTGGTAAGATTCACTTAGAGATCTAATCTTTTTCCTTCTCAAAACTAATTGCCATTTACTAGACAATGGTTATGCAAAATCATGTCATGACCCTTCAATAATGTATTCATGCAAATTTATTTGATTAATTTAAGGGTTTTTTAAGATATATACCCCCCCAACACACACACACACACACACACACAAAAAAAATCTTTGATATTAGAAAATTACCCTTGAAATCTTCTAGATCTTATAAATTTACCCATTGAGTTAGATTTTGAATAAAATAAGAGTGTTTTACCCATTACGTTCTTCTCCTTTCTTCTTCATTGATCCTATATGACCTAATTCAAATTCTATCGAACCCAACATTTTTGTCCCTCCTCCCCTTCATTCTCCTCATCCTCCCCCTCTAAACCTAAATTTCCTTCAAATTTTTTCTCAAATATCACTTTAAAACTTTCTTGAAAATTTTCTCAAATCTCCTAAGGAGCTTATGTGAAAATGAATTGATGTGAATTTTTGATGATAGAATGAACTAGAAATGTGCTTGCTGTGAGAGAGAGAGAAGTGGAAAAGAAGAACAAATTAGTAGAAAAGGAGATGAGTCTATAGACTTAAGTTGGGATGTGGTAGTTTAATCATTTAAATAAGGACAATTTAATCATTTTTTGAAACTTAGGCAAGTTAACAAAATAAACCTAGAATATTCTCTTTTTATTCTAACTGGAGGGTAAGTTTTTAAGATCTAGAATATTTGGAGGGTAAATTTATAATATCAATGATTTGGGGGGTAAAATTCTAAATACCAAAGATTTGGGGGGTATATATGTAAAAGCCCCTTAATTTAAATGTCGTAGCATAAGTAAGGGAAATGAATATTTTTATCAAAAGATATTCAATTATTTTTAGCTAGAAGAGTGAAAGGAATATATAGGTCAATACTGTTCATAATTTTGGCATCATTGTTAACCATATATTTGAAGTGTCGCACCATGAGTAAGGGAAAGGAATATATAGATCAATACTGTTCATAATTTTGGCATCACTATTAACCATATAATTTGAAGAGTGACGTGTGTCTTTCCTTTTCATGTCTATGTGCTCTGTTCTTTTCAAATATTATGCTGCTTTCTAGAAATTTCCAATGATTTCATATTATTGTTGTCATCTTCTTGGTAATCATTATTTACTAAAACATTTGAAGTTTGCAAGAGTTGTGCAATTATAAACTCCTCTTCCTTTTGTTAATTTTTTTTTCTGATAGACATTATTAACCCACAACCCATCAGCTTAAGCTTATTGAAAAGTGATATGTTGACATGGTATGAGAGCCCCAGGTTTAACAGGGGGTCCTAAGGTTCAAACCTCATCATTTATATGGAAAGTGGATTTTACAATATGTTTATTTATCTCCATTTATTCTGCCTTTCCAAGCGAGTCATTTTTACTTTTGAGGCCTTTCCACATAGCCCAAAGGCCGTTCTAGTGAGAGTTTTAATTATTAAGCTCCTTGATATACATTGTTTTCCCACAATCCATTATTGGGTAATATTGTTTCCTAACATGGTATGAGAGCACAGGATTTGAAGAGGTTCTGGGTTCAACCTCTGCGTGCGGTGTAACAACCAATGAGAAACCCCAATCAACATAGAGAGATGCACCAGAGAAGTACTCAAAAGACAAGAACAAATAAACAATAGAGAGCCAAACACAGTATTTAACGAGGTTCGGCAATTTATTGATTAATTTTATTGATTGAACAATCAATTACAGGTTGCAATTCATGGGGCTCTACTTTTTTATTTATAGCTAAAGAATCTCAGAGTTTTAGGAAACTACAATTGGATTCGATTTTTTTTCAGAAACGAAGTCTGAATCCTAGCAGGAAAAGCAGATTCGCCTGTCAATCGACCGAGCCGATCGACCGACTCCTTCCATCGGTTGACCGATCGCCAACAGAAACATAATGCATGCGAGTCGGTTGACCGCACCAATCGACCGTTCCTTGCTTCGCTCGACTGGGCAATTGACCGGGTTGCTGTTGTGCATGTTGTGCATACCGGTCGACCGGGCGATTGGCTGGCCTTTATTCTGGCATGTTGCAGACTACGTTCTCACTCCTTTTGAACTCCAATCTCTGCGCTATCTCTTCCAATGAGTTAAAAAACTCTTCCTTCAAGCTTTTATCTCCTTTCTCCCTACAATTCTCCACCTCACACGATCTCGACTTGGCTGAAGGGACCAACCGGTTCCAAACGAATTGCCAACACACTTACAATTGATTTCAAATGATCACACCGGATCCAAATTGAGTTTGTCTTCCCCTTAGGCACTCTCTCCAAACTCCAATATCATTGGAAAGATTCCAAATTTCAGCTCAGCCATCCAAACTGAATGCACCATATATGCCTTCCCAACACTCCACCGAAGAGAATCAACAGCCGACCAACGAACGCGTTTACAACTCAGCAACTGAATTGAACACCATTTCAAATAATCTCAATAAGAACCCAACATGAGCCAACACTGACTCCAACTGACTGGCACTCCAGTCCAAATGTCTTCAAGACGATCCAACCAAATCTGTGTAGAGCACACCAAATACCAATATCAGCTTAATAAACTGGATGCAACCCTCTTTATATAAGCTCAACTATCTTCTCACCGGAAGATCAAATGTTTATCGAGATCACAGCACTTCACTTCTACGTGAAGTTCAAATCAGCTTCCGCTGCAATTCTCGAGAACCTAAATACACTAAATAGCTTCATACGGGCTGCATCACCAAATGGTTGCGCCTAGGTGGCTGCCTATGTACCTTGCCTAAGGGATCAAGCCATCTGTAGGTCATCCAAATAAGCTCCACCTAGCTCAAGCAACTGGAACTAAATCTTCAACAGCGAACCAAACTGGTTGAATTATATGAACCTCCTTACCAATACCGTCATGGAGAACAACGGCTTTCAATTTGAGCTTGCCACGCTCACCAACTTGAGATTCATGCTTTTTCACCCACTTTCGTGGTTTTATCTTGGTTCCAATAGCTGCAAATAATTTGACATTCTCATCAACGTTTTCAACCTTTCCACATTAAAACTGGCTACATGATCTCCACCTAGTGTCGCATCCGGTGAAGTCTTTACTGATACCGAACCAACTGGAGGTGGTGAATTAGCATCAACCTCCACCCGTTGCAAACATCATTGGTCTTCGTTCTCTCCACCTGCTGAGAGACGGTAGACTTCAATAATGAAGTCTCATCAAACGTGACATGCTTAACACAATCTTCTTATTTTTGAGGTCTCATAACTTGTACCCTTTCATATTCCTTTTGACACCCATAAACACAAATTTCTTTGCTAGCGGATTTATCTTATCATCTTTGGCACTAAAGTAGACCGGACTTCCAAATACCCGCAGCAAATCATAATCTTGAGTAGTTTTCTCTGACCAAACTTTCAGAAGAGTTTTACCTCCTATCGTAGTCGATGATAATCCATTTATAAGATGGCTAGCATATACAATCGTCTCAGCCCAAAATGATTTGTCTAATCGTGCATTAGACAATAAACACCGAGCCTTCTCCAGCAAGGAACAGTTAATTTTCTTAACCAACCCATGTATTCCATTTGTGAATTGAGTACTAATAAAATTGCTCTGGCCAAATTGTAGGAATTGGTTCTTGTATCTTTCAATATTACCAATTTGGAGTTCCTTAATCTTCCTACTAGTCTGTTTCTCAATCATATCCTTCCACTTCACCAGCATACCTAGGGCTTCAAATCTTTTTCTCATGGGATATATCCGACAATGCTTAGATAAATTATCAATAAAAGAGATAAAGTTCCGATGACCTCCAAGCGATGCAGTCTTGGCAGGTCCCAAATACTTACGTGGACATAATCAAGAAGTCCTTCCGAGCGGTGAGTAGTGGTGCCGAATTTCACCTTCGTCTTCTTATCCAGAACACCGTGTCCACCCAATTCCATGTTGCAGGTAGATGCACCTTCCAATGATTCCTTCTTTGCTGGAGCTTGCAAAGATTTTTTACCTGTATGTCTGAGCCTCATATTACAAACATGTGTGCAATCACCATTTTGAAAAAATAGAAGTCACTCCCCCTGTAATCGTACTACCCATCAACTAGTATAGGTTATTGTGTCGGACGCCCTTCATCACCACCATTGAGCCTCTAGTTATCTTGAGAACACCATCTCTAACAGATATTGCATGACTTAATGCTTCCAAGGCACCAACAGATATAAGATGCTTTTCACTTGAGGTACATACCTCACTTCCTTCAGTTCCCGTACCATCCCATCAAACATCTTGATATAGACTGTACATATTCCTTTCATGTTACATGGATGATCATCACCGATGATAACAGAACATCCATCTAGCTTGTCAAAGCTAGAAAACCAATCCATGTTTGGGCATACATGATAGGTAGCTTTAGTATCTAAGATCCACTCAGAGTCTCCTGAGTAACCAACAATAGGAGTAGTAACGGAGAAAGAGAATATCGATGAGTCTGAGTTCGATCCATCTGTCTGTGAAGTACTGGCTTGAGTATTAGCCAGCTGTGCAAGATTTGCCTTGGTCTTCAACTTCTTCTTACTTTTATCCTTGCTCCTTGGACAATCAACCTTCCAGTGCCCTATCTCTTTGCAGAAGGCACATGGTTCCTTTTCAGATCTCTGAACTCTGGTCTGGACTCCGATCTCCCATGCTCGCCTTGACCATTCCGATTGGAACCTCTGCCTCTTACCATCAACGCCTCTGTTGATGTACCATTAGAAGAAGATTGTGTGTCCTTTCTCCTCACTTTATAATTTACAAGAGCAGCCGACACATCATTGTAGTTAAGTGTTTGTTTGCCATTGAGCAAAGTTAGGATGAAGGTCTCATACTCTTCTTTAGTAAGAGAATTCAGTAGAATCAACGCCTTGTCTTCTTCGATCTTCACATCCACGTTAACTAAATCTGTAAAAAGCTTGGTGTAGTTATTTATGTGTTCATCAATGGAGATTCCTCTCTTCAACTGGAAGCCATAAAGCCTACTCTTCAATTGCAAACGCGACTCTATGCTTTTCGTCATATATTTCTTCTCCAGGACCTCCTACAGCTGCCTTGCAAATGTTTCATATAACATATGATACTTGATGTCCTGTGTCAAACAAGACCTTATCAAAACACACGTTGTTCGATTCATCTTGTCCCAATTCTCTTCAGAAATAGCCTCAGGCTTTTTCTCTAACTATAAAGTGTCTTCGAGGTTTGATACTGTCAATGCATCCATCAACTCACATCTCCACATCCCAAAATTGTTCTTGCCATCAAACTTCACCATATCAATCTTCAGTGGATGTGGATTCTTAGTTTTCACTGATACCTCTAGCCATCTTCTAATAGGTTCCTCAAAACAATGCGAAAAACAAACGGAGTTAGATCAAAACTAGATAAAGATAGAGTCTTTACCTCAAAGTGAAACCCTAGGAGAGTTTCTGAAATGATCTACTCCATCAAATTTGATTCCTTGAGCAATCCAAACGCTGTTCTAAGATCGACACACGATCCCATAAACAGTCTCAACGTTGCTCCGAGATCGACACACGATCTCCGCCAAATAGCCACCAATGCTCTTTGGAATCACACATGATCCACGAAGAACCTGTGATGCTCTGATACCACTTGTTGCGCACGCGGTGTAACAACCAATGAGAAACCCCAATTAACAGAGAGAGATGCACCAGAGAAGTACCCAAAAGACAAGAACAAATAAACAATAGAGAAAGCGAAACACAATATTTAACGAGGTTCAACAATTTGCCTACGTCCTCGAGGCAAGGGGGAGAGAGATTTTATTGATTCAACAATCAATTTCAGGTTGCAATACATGGGGCTCTACCCTTTTATTTATAGCCAGAGAATCTCAGAGTTTTAGGAAACCACAATTGGATTCGATTTCTTTTCAGAAACGAAGTCCGAATCCCAATAGGATAAGCAGATTCGCCTGTCGGTCGACCGAGCCAGTCTACCGACTCCTTCCTTCGGTCAATCATCGCCAACAGAATGCTCGGTCGACCGACTCCTTCCTTCGGTCGTCCGTCGCCAACAGAAACATAATGCGTGTCAGTCAATCGACCGCATCGGTCGACCGTTCATTGCTTCGGTCGATTGGGCGGTTGATCGAGTTGCTGCTGTGCACGTTGTGCATGCCGGTCGACTGGGCGGTCAGCCGGCCTCTATTTTGGCACGCTGCGGATTGCGTTCTTGCTCCTTTTGAACTCCGATCTCTGCGCTATCTCTTCCAATGAGATAAAAACTCTTCCATCATGCTTTTATCTTCTCTCTCCCTACAACCTCATTATTATCAATTGAAAGATAGCTTATCATTTAATTGTCTTCTCTAAGCGAGTCAAGTTTGTCACGAGGGAGGAGTGTTAAGTTTGTTTTATATACCATTTTAACCCACAACTTAAGGTTTTATGTAAAATGGTTTTCTGATACCTTTAATTATATAAACTTCCTCTAGGATTCGGCATGTGATGTATTGTTACGACGCCGAATGTAATTTTGGATCAATTATTTAATGTTTGTTTGATGACTCTCTCTCTCTCTCTCTCTCTCTCTCTCTCTCTCTCTCTCTCTCTCTCTCTCTCTCTCTCTCGACTAATCAATTTTTTCTTATTTAATCTCTTGCTTCTGAAAGATAAGATCTCTTTTTGTATTCTGCCTACTGTTTTAGCCTATCTATTGAAAGATTTTGATTGTTTGTAGGCTTCATAAATAGCCAAACCACGATCTCTTATATAACAGAGAATAAGTTGATAGTTAAGACTTTGTTGTTCAACTAAAATTTTCAGGTTTACATTTGATGCCATGCATGCAGTGACTGGGGCATATGCGAAACCTATCTTTGCAGATCAACTTGGAGCCAATCCGGTTTAACATCAAAACCTTTAACGTGTAACAAATAAATGTCACCTCAAAGGCAGCTTGATAACATATAATTTGGATATATCCCTGCAGGATTGCATTTTAAATGGAATTCCTTTGGAAGACTTTGGCCATGGTCATCCTGACCCTAATCTCACGTAAGGGTAAAAATAGAAAAGGCAGCAACTTATCTTGAAATTCTTCTTTCTGGCATTTTAATCTAGCTTTTAAATGTTGAAACAGGTATGCTAAAGATCTGGTTGAAATTATGTTCGCAAAGAATGCGCCTGATCTTGGAGCAGCAAGTGATGGTATGTATAAGATGCTTCAATAAAACAAACTAGAGGATCTTTCTGATTAAAATGGTTCGACAACTAGTTGTTGAGATAATTAAAGGCTATTTTGCTTCTTGCAGTTCACAGTTTCATAGTATATAAGTTTAGAGTCTTGTTTCCTCTCTCTTGTTCATGTTGTAACATTTGAGAAGTGTGATTTATTGAGAAACTGTGGGAAATTTTGAATGTGATCCTTTGCTATTTCCTTTTTCTGTTATATCAGCAAAAAATGTTTTCTATATTATGATGATAAAAGTGTTTTTGTAAGCACAAGTCAAGGCCATAACTGAGATTACTGTGCATTTAGTTCCATCTAGAAAATGTCACTTAAACAATGCAAGTACATTTAGGAATCCTGTTTGATGGCTACCTTGTACCTATGTGAAGAGAATTTAAGGGTTTCAGAGACCAAAAGACAGCTCTTTAGCTAAAACCTTTATGTGTTCTATTTGTGGGGAGAAATTGACTCAATTCCTTCAGCTGTCAATGAAACATTATTGCAGAAGAGAACCTAGACGACAGAGGAAGAACAGATGGAGGGAGAAAAAAGTTGCGACCAACAGCCAGGGATACAGGGATATACTGAATCTTTCAAATTGAAGGCGTTGACAAATAAAATTTATTCTGACCCTGTGCGATGATTATCTGGGACACAGGCTGATCCTGTTACAGATATTACACAAATTATGTTTCCAGAAGTCTAGGTTAATTAAAAAAATGATGAAATCATGCTAATAACAGAAATATACATGTACACATAGGGAAATATGTGCTGACAACACCTTGATAACTTAAATGAGTCGGTTTAAAATCAGATATGGTGGGCCATCGTATGAATGATCCACAGATATTATAAAGTTCGAAGACTTTTAACCGTCAATCAAGTAATTTCTGATGAGAGGTAATGGAATCATGTCATGTCTCTTGTATGGGCATTTTAGAGCTTCAAGATCACGACGGACAGTTTGCAGCATATTTGACATGACACACCATGTAGTTAGGCCGATATTGTTAGGATTTTGCTTGTTTTCAAGAGGAGATGATGGTCCAAGAAAATCTAATTGAGTTAGAGAAGGCGATGGCTTGAAGCAGAAGAAGCAAATTAAGGCGAAGCAGTTCTCTTTTCAGGCGATTGCGAGTTTTCTTATTCTGGTAGGATACGAATTAAATTAAATTCCTATTCAAATGAAGGTTTGTTTCTGAATATTAAAAGGTTTAGAATCTTTTTAGATTAAGGAGTTCAACTCCTAAAAGGATTGATCAAGATTCCTTAACCATCCAGCCAAGATCATCTCATAGTCCAAATAGGAGTTGTATTATAAAATCCTATAAATAAAGGTTGTAATCAAGCATTGCAATTGCTTTAAGCAAGCTGATCTCAAGGAGAAAAAGGTAGAGAACACCAAGGAGATCAGAAGAAAGCCAAGCAAAGAGAGGAGCACGGTGAAGGTGCACAGAGATAAGATAATACTCTTGTAATCTAAGTCTAGATTAAGGAGAAAGGTGAATGCTCTTGTTGCATCAAGAAGATTAGATCTCTTTGTACTAAGTTATTAATAAAGCTCTCTCAAGTTCTCTCCCCGTAGACGTAGGCTAAGTTTAGGCCGAATCATGTTAAATCCTCGTATTATTTCTTATTGCTCTTTTGTCTAGGTATTACTAGTTTGCTTTACAACAGTTTTCTTTTGCAAGTATATTGTCAAGTTCCGCAAACGTCGATCCTGCGAGTAACAATTGGTATCAGAGAATACCAATTTCGTCACAACAATGGTATCAGAGTTAAAGGTTGACGAAGGGCGATATGTCAAAGATAGGAAGTTCTATGACAAGGTTCGAGGTCGAGAAGTTCAATAGCAAAGGAAACTTTAGCTTATGGTAAAAGAGAGTGAAGGCGTTGCTGATGCAACAGGGTCTTCACAAGACCTTGCAGGGTAAGTCAGCAAAACTTGTAGGTACGTCAAACGAGGATTAGGAGGAGATGGCTCTAACGGCAGCAAGTATGATCCAACTATATCTCGCAGACGAGATGATGTACAACGTGATGGATGAAGAAACGGATACAAAAGTGTGGTCAAGGTTAGAGACGTATATGACGAAAAGCCTCTCCAACAAGTTGTATCTCAAGAAACAACTATATGGGCTACGCATGAACGAAGGGACAGCGGTGTTGGAGCATCTAAAATTCTTCAAAAAGGTCATCAGCAAGCTTCTAGCTGTTGATGTCTAGATCAATGAGGAGACAAGGCATTGATACTTCTCAATTCGCTTCCAAAGTCATATGATCACATCGTCACCAGCATGCTCTACGGTAAGAAAACTCTCGTCTTGGAGGAGATTAGGAAAAGGCCAAATCAAGAGGAGCAGACAGGATCGGGTTTGGTGGTCACGGGAAGGAAAAGAAGAGAAGGAAAGAAATATCTGGGCTCGTCAAAAGCGTCACTTTTGTCATAGGGAAAGTCATTGGAAGAATGACTGCAAGCATTGGTAAGAGTGGTTGAAAAAGAAAGGGCAAGCTGCAGAAGCAGGCGTAACATTGAGCAGTTTAAAGGAAGCAGAAGTATTAATGGGTTCCAACGAAGATAACACTTCTCAAAGTAAAGGTCAGATATTTGATTCAGGTAATACGGTTCATGTATGTTCCCAAAAAAAAGTTGTTCAACTCGTTTGTTGCAAAGGAGGAAGGGATTGTCAAGATGGTGGATGGCTCAGCTCGCGACATCATTGGTACTGGGACAGTCAAGGTTACAGAAAGAGATGGGACGCTGTTTGCTCTGGAGGCGGTCTGGTATGTCCTGGAGGCACGCTACAATCTTATATCTATAAGGGTGCTCGACGAAGAAGGATGTCGGATTCAAGTGCAATAAGATGTCATCACAGTTAGCAAAAAGACAGGGTAATCTTGGAAGAAGAGAAGTATGGAGGGTTATACAACCTAAAAGAAGGAAACTCAGTTCGAGGTAGAGTTTCAAGGATAAGCTTGGAAGGAAGTTCATCGTGAGGTAGAGTTTCAAGAATGAGCTTGGAAGGGAGTGCATCGCGAGGTGGAGCTTTAAGGAAGACTGCAATAGGACGTGAATCAGGAGAAAAGGTACATTCGAGAAAGGCCCGAGATGGCCTAAGCCATGGCGGTAAATCAGCCAAAAGCTCCGGGGAGAGGGGGCAAGAATTAAAGGTTTTACAACACGATTAAAACCAAGAAAAAAATCGATGTAATAATTTGAAATCTCAAGTTGTTTTACTAAAGGCTTGAAAAAGCAAGTCAAGGTGAAGATTGTTAGGATTTTACCTTGTTTTCAAGAGGAATGATGGTCCAAGAAAATCCAATTGAGTTGGAGAAGACGATGGCTTGAAGCAGAAGAAGCAAATCACGGTGAAATAGTTTTCTTTTCAGGCGATTACGAGTTTTCTTATTCTGGTAGGATACAAATTGAATTAAATTCCTATTCAATAAAGATTTGTTTCTAAAAATTAAAGGGTTTAAAATCCTTTTAGATGAAGGAGATCAACTCCTAAAAAGATTGATCAAGATTCTTCAACCATCCAAAGGCCAAGATCATCTCATAATTCAAATAGGAGTTGTATTGTAAAATTCTATAAATAAATGTAACCAAGCATTGTAATTGCCTCAAGCAAGCTGATCTCAAGGAGAAAAAGGTGGAGAACACCAAGGAGATCAGAAAGAAGCCAAGAAAAGAGGAGGAAGGTGAAGGTGCATGGAGATAAGGTAATATTCTTGTAATCTAAGTCAAGATTAATTAAGATGGTGAATACTCTTGTTGCATTAAGAGGAATGTTAGATCTCTTTGTACCAAGTTATTAATAAAACTCTCTCAAGTTCTCTCCTCGTGGACGTAGGCTAAGTTTGGGCGGAACCATGTTAAATCCTCGTGTTATTTCTTATTACTCTTTTATCTAGGTATTACTAGTTTGCTTTACAATAGTTTTCTTTTGCAAATACCGATTATATTGTCAAGTTTCATAAGCGTCGATTCTGGGAGTAACAATTGGTATCGTAGAATATCAATTTCGTCACAACAGATACCTTAAATTATCTGAGGCATCACCTAAGGTAGACTATACCTACGTGCATGCATATATGGAGAAGACATCATTCCCATCAAACCCTACAATGGGACGATCAAATTAAAAGTCCTCTCTGTTAAAGTTGATCTACAACATTAGAATGTCTAAAAATTAAAAATCAAACAAATTGAAGATTTCTTTATCCATGCATCAAGTAGTCACAAAATGCCTCAGCTGAAAGTGGTAAATTGCATATACCTATGGTGTGAATTTTCAAATCCGATAAAAAAATGGAAATATCCAAGTCTAACTATCCCTATAAACTGAAAAATACTTTGTCAAACCTGTAATTCTCATTGATGATAACCAATGAAGTGGATTCACCATCATCCACATGTACTGGCCCACATTTAGTGAATGTATGTTGCTAAGAACACTTACACATACAAATACAGACTGAATAAAACCAGTCTGATGTGTTCCCTTGATAGCTTCAAGTAGTCCAAATCTGGCACAAGCACATTTTTACCACCATAAATTCAGCTTCATTCCATTGAACTTCTATGCTCACATGACTGAACCCAAGTATAACCAATGAAGAATGACTCTAAACCTGTACCAGGGCTCGAATGAAACTGCTATTGTGAAATCTGAATTTGAATATGGCATGACCGTATCATACCCGTAGTGGCTTCGGACCTGTTTTAAGCAAATGAAAACTGTGTTGCATCTTAAGTTGCTCTTTCTCTAATCTTCACTTTTGACTTTTGCAAAAAGAAACATAGAATACACATAAGAATGTAACTACTACTTTTGAAGAGTATGTGTGTAATTTTCTGCAATTTTTGAAGAGTATATGCGTAGTTTTAATATGATAAGGAAGATGATAGGCATAAAGGGATATATGCTCAAAGCCAAAAGAGAGAATAGGTCAGAATATGTGGAAATAATATCATGCCTTTTTCTGAAACGAACATAAACTAATGAATAAATATGCAAAATAACTACTTTTATGTGATCATAGAATGCTCATGAAGTTGAAGGAAAAGTTCTAGAGGACGGTTATAAGCTAGCAACGACTTTTTGAGTCAAAATATTGAGCAATTAAGAAACAACTTGCCTAAAAATTGACTGTAATAGAAATGAAAATATTGAGTTAGATGGGTGGTTATATGTTAAAAGACAGAATAAGAAGTTATTCCATCCGTAAGAAGTTAGAGTTTGATCTAATTGAGGATAAAATGAGGGAGATTTTATCGACATGGTTTAGGCACATGCAAGTATACAACGGAGGATAATAAGTGCATAAGTTTAGAGAAGTAATATTATTGAAGTCAAGGGAGCAACTAGATCTAGAAGTAACATGGATAGAGATAGTTAAAAATGATGTGATAGTTGTTAAATTTAGCAAGGTACCCTGATAAAGGACATCACGTGCTGCCTTTTGATTTTGGTTATTTTTAATTGTAGTTCCATTTAGTCTAGTTTTGTTTCTTTATGTGGACGTTTAATACCATATCGGTTAATTTTGGAGTTGAATTTTTGTAAGGCCTATAAATAGGCCCTCTAGACTTCTCTTTTGGATTAGTGAATGATTGAATTAAAATTTTCCAGTTAAAAATTCTTGAGATTTTACTCTTTGAGTTTTTGATGTGAAGCCCGTGGTGCAAAGGGTGTGAAATTTATCCATTTTTCTCAAACCCTAATTTATTTTTCTCAAAACCTTAGTTTTCCCTTTTTTTGGATTGAAAGTGATTGTGATCTCGTACTACATCAATTTGTTGGTTCCAATCCCCTCCAAAATTGTCTTCTCAACTTCTAAAACCCTTGCTTCTTCCAAGCCCTAGTTCTAGATCTTTTAAGAAAATATGGATCTGAGACCTTAATTAGATTCAAAAAAAAGACAGAGAAAAAAATTCCCCACACTGTTCCTCCCCTCCCTCTTCCTCTTCCCCCATCAACCCATCAGAAACCCTAACCCTAAAAATTCCCGCAGCTGATCTTCCTCCTTCCCCCTCGTCCTCGATACCATCTCCTGTTTTGTCGACGAGTCATTCATCCTCAACCACGAGATCTCGGCCACCACGAGATCTCTGATCATTGTCTACGACTGCACCTTGTTCTCCCTTCTTGTCTTCCATCGCTGACGCCGTCACAAGCCAGTCACAGATCCGCCGCCTCCTCCCTCTGCCGATGAAGTTGACGCTTCCACCATCTCCCCCTTCCTCTGCCAACATTGCCACCACCATTACAGCAGATCCCCGGCTGCATCATCACCGCTAATCTTCTTGTGCTTCGCCGATGTCGCATCAACTCCCGGCCGTCGTCGATCTTCGTTGTTTCCACCGCCGGGTAGTCGCCACTGCAGGGAAGGTATTCGGAACCCTAGGTTCAGTTGGTTTACTAATTGGGTACGACCCATTAGTAAACCCGATTCAAGCTGACCCATTGATAACCTGGCTTCACCACCCGCAAGCTACATTATCGATCTAACTCTGAGCCATTTAACTCGGTCGAGTTGACTCATTGAGTTGACTCGCCTGACTCAGCAAGTTGAGCTCAATCTGACTCACTTTAGTTGCATTTAGTTCTTCTGGAGGCATTCTGAGCTCATTTCAAGCCCAAATTGAGATGTTTTCGAAGCAGCAGATTCATGTTCAGTACTACGTGTCTACAGTCTTCATATCTAGGTTTGAGCTTCGGTAGCCTCCCAGATAATCATTAAAGTTTCTATCCAGTTATTTGTCTCTTAATTAAGATAGCTTCTCAACTCTGTCGCAAGATATAATCTATTGATTGTTGTCCACAAAAAGCAAGTTGTATGAATCTGACCTTGAGTGGAATTCAGAATTGATATTAATTGTGCAACTAAATTAACTTGAATCATGATCTCTTGGATTATTTTAAAAAATTATTATGTTAGCACATGTAATTTAAATCAATGTCCCAATTGTTGGTCCAAAGGCCTTCCACTCTAGTTTTGATGATGATTAACTCATGTAGTTATGTGTACTAATAATCTTGTGATTTTAGTTTCAGATCATTAATCAAGATGTTAGTAGGTGATTAGCTTCATCAAAGATGGTTTGGAAGCTTTCACATAGTGATTCAAGAGCCCGAGTGACAAGATCATATATAGCACTCATTGGAGTCAAGCTTGGTGGATCACGAAGTTTTGGATCGAGTCGGCTTGGAGACGGCGCTCTACAAGAAGACATCGGTACCTAGTTTAGTTTGAGTTTTAGATCCATTTGTAAAGATTAGAATAATATGATATGCTCAAGTTCACAACACGCACGTTTCATGTTTTGAATATTGGTTTTTGATTTTTCCGTTTTTTGTTTAACCGATCTTGGTTTCATGAATAGATAGATCAAAACAAGTTTAAATGGTTTTATGTATAGTAGATTCATTCTATATACATGCATGCTTAACTTCCTAGACAAACTTAGTTTTGACTTACTTATTCATGTGTTTTATGTTTTGGTATTTTTAGCAAAACATATTTTGGAATTAAAGTCAAAAACATGGATATATATATATGTTTCATGTATATAGGATTATATCCATATACATCATGCCTAAATGATGTTTAATATCATGTTTTTGTATTTGGATAAGTTTTGGACAAAATGTATTTTCAATTCAAAAATCCAAGTTTTAGAAAATACAGTTTTTGATTTTTGGTAAAAATGATAAGACACAAAAATGTTTCAAAATGTTTGTTATTTGTGATGAAATTTTTATCACAAGTTTATATTTCAAAATAAAATGATAAAACTATTTTTGTGTATTTTTACAAGTTTTTATGGATTTATTAGAATATTTTTTTACCCTGTTTTTCTGACTAAGAACAGTGGCTGACAGGCCAGGCCGGTCGACTGAACCAAGGGCCGGTCGACCTGGCGGTCGACCGACATGCACAGCCCTGTGCACGTCTGGCAGACACTCGGACGGTCGACCGGCCGGTCGACCGGACCAGAGAGCAGTGCTCTCTGTTTTTGGGCGGTCGACCAGTAGCTGCCAGCGGTCAAAAAGTGACCGTTGGCCGGTCGGTCGACCGGTAGTTCATTTTTGGCAGAATTTGCTGCCAACGGTTATATTTTTAAATGGGCTATAAATACCCCATTGGGAAGAGTTTTTCACCAAGAATTTTTGTGCTAATATTTTCATACTCTCCAGTGTTTTTACAGCAATCAAAAGAAGTTTTTGGGCTTTAAATTGAACAATCTATTTGGTGTTTTCTAAGGGTTTGAAAATTAAAGAAAAGGGTTTTTGGGAAAAGTGTTTGATTCAACTTCATCTTGGTTTCTAGTTTTTCCCAAGAATTTTCTTTGAGTATTTTTCTATTCTTTTGGTTTTCTCCACACTTGAGCTACATCTTCTATCTTATTCTATAGGATCCTTGTGTGGAAAAGAAATTGTTTGTGGTTGTTTGTTAGACCACCAAGTTGTAAACTCAATCTTTGCTTGGCTTTGTGCCTTTCCCTCATTGTGTTGAGGAGGTTGTGCATTTGGGTTGTATCTCTCAAGTGGTGAGGTGATCCTTGTGTAGCTTTGTGCTTATCCCTCAAGTTGTGAGGTGATTGTTTGTTGGCTAGGTGCTTTGCCTCAAGAAGGAGGTTGTGGTTGTAAAAAGAGGAGTTGGGTACTCCTTGTTATTGTATTGCCCCAAATCCTCGGTGGAGGTTCCCTTTGTGGGAGTCCTGTGTGGACAAGCTAGTGGAGTTGAAATCCTTCTGTGTGAAGGCGGGGATGTAGAGCTGGGTGCTCGAACCTCGAAACATATCTTGTTGTTTGCGCTTGATCCCTTGGCTTTTACTCTCTCTCTATATTGTGTCTTGCATCAATTCATATTGTTCATTCATAATTATTTGCTTGGCTTGTTTGAGTGTGCATCTCTTGTTAATTGCAATTAGTTTTCAAATTCCGCATTAAGTTCTCTAGATTAGCATTATCACCTATTCACCCCCCTCTAGGTGATTTCACCAATATTATATTTTCTTAATAATGTGTTAATCAATAAAGCTTAAAGTTGGTATTACTTATTATTAATTTGATCTCTGATTTCTCTTGCATTATCATACATCTCACCTTAGGGTAGTTTGCATTTAATATTAGTTAGCTAAAAGTGGTAAAACTTTAATGGATCAACGATTGCAAGAGTATGAGATCAAGCTGAAGCCAATTGCAAGGAGTTGGCCACGCGACTTGATAGGCTAAAAACTAATCAGAGGAAAACTCCAGATCACGTAGGTGAAAATACACCTAGAGGGGAGTGAATAGGTGTATGGCTAATCTAATGACAAATGATGCGGAATTGAATTGCAACACACTAAGTGTAACCAAAGGGTGTAGTCGAATTCCCGGTGACGGGCTCTGGACTATCTCCTCTAAATTCCTCTAAATAAGAGTTGAGGTGCTATGTGAAGCTCTCTTAGTTCAATACTTGTGAGGCACACAAACAATATCTAGCATATAAATATGATATGAACAATATGAATCAATGCAAGATATAAAAGAGAGAGTTTAGAGATAGTGGATCAATCAACACCAAGATATGTTTCGAGGTTTGAGCTACTACTCTACTTCCCCGCCTTTACACAGAAGGATTTTCACTATACGTCCACACAGGACTTCTCACACAGGGAAACTCCACTGAGGATTTAGGTAATACAAACTAGGAGTACACAACTCCTCTCTCCAACAAACAACCTCTACACAAGAGGCTAGGCACAACAACAATCACTCTTACTAGAGGGATATGCACTAAGCCAAACAACAATCACCTCACACTAGAGGGATAAGGCACTAAGCCAAACCAACTACAATCACCTCTACACTTAGAGGAATAGCCACAAACCCAATTGCACAACCTCCTCTACACTTAGAGGGAAAGGCACAAAGCCAAACTCCAACAACCTTAATCACCTCTACACATAGAGGGATACAAACAGACCCAAAACACAACCTCCACAATCACCTCTACACAAGAGGGATAACAACACAAAGAAGGTTATAACTCTTGGTGGTCTCAACAAACCACAAACCAATTTTCCCACAAAACAAAGATCCTATAGATAGGATAAATATGATAGCTTAAGTGTGAGAAAATAAAGAGTTTGGAAAACAAATCACAAAGAAAAACTCTTGGGAAAAACTCTAGATAGAAATATAAATGAAGATCAAAACCAATTCTCAAAGACTCTTTTTCTTTGATTTTTCTAACCCTTTAAAACAAATAAAGAATCTTTTAGTCCAAAACTCTTTGAAAACTTCTTGCTGGTAAAGATGAAAAAAATTGCTCTCTTAATTCTTAATGAAAACGGCCCAAAGGGATGGGTATTTATAACCCATTTCAAAAACTAGCCGTTAGGCCAAATCAATAGCTGATGCTGCTGTCAGTCGACCGCCCGGTCGACCGGCTAACGGTCAAATTTTCGATCGTTGTGCGCCCGGTCGATCGAGGCTGGATCCAGAGAGCAGAGCTCTCCGCCCGGTCGACCGGCCCGGTCGACCGGGCCTCAAGCCAAAATGGTTGTGCACGTTTGTTCAGATCGGTCGACCGGTCCGGTCGACCGGCAGAAAGCATAGTCAAACTAATTATAAGGATTAAAACTTGGTCTTTTTAACTTTAATAAAATTTCATAAATTCACATAAATTTCACAAAAATAAGTTCTTATAAGATCTTTGAAATATAAATATGTGTAACTAAAATTCAACACATATTACAAATAATTTAAACCATTTTTATGATATTGAAATTTGTCTTAAACACAAAAACTATATTTTTCCAAAACTTGTTTTTTTTGAAATGAAAAATAGTTTTCTCCAAAACTCATATGGATACAAAAACAAGATATTGAAACAGAAGCATATTGTATATTGATAGAATCCAATATACATATAAGATATATATCTATGTTTTTGACATGAAATTCAAAATTGGTTAAACCGAAAACCAAAACCAATAAACTTGTGTGTGTATGTGAACTTGAGCATATCAATACTATCTACCTTTACACAAGATCTAAATATAAACTAAATACAAACCGAAGTCTTCTTGTCTCCAAGCCGACTTGATCCAAACGCGATCCAACGAGCTTGACTCCAATCGAGTGCTAGATGCGATCTTGACGCGAGCTCTTGAATCAACACGTGTTAGCTCCAAAAATTCCTTTGTTGAAGCTAGACACCTACTAAGATCTTGATCAATAACTAAAACTATATAAACACAAGATCATTAATAAACTATAACTACATGAGTTAATCATCAAAACTAGAGTGATAGGCCTCTGGGCCAACAATAGGGGATAACGAGTCCCGAGCTAACAATAGATCACCCCCGCTTAGGCAAGCTCAACCCTACCCCACTAAGGACCCAGATGCTCAGTATATCAAAAGTTTAAAAGTGGATGCCCTTTCCTTCGACGGACATCTAGACCCTCAGGCTTACATACGTTAGTAATTAGCTATGGACCGCTACTTTGTTGGTGTGACATATCTGAGTCTAGAAAAATTCGATTTGCTATGATGAAACTAACTGGACAAGCCAGATAATATTGGGAGAACCTTGAAAGGATGATGAGGTATTAAAAGGAAGATCCAGTTGAGAATTGGGAAGACATGAAAGGGAAGCTTAGGTTGAAATACATTCCATCTTTAAGTTGACTCAAGAAAGCAAATCGGCCACTGATTACATCACAAAGTTTGATGAATATTTGAATCATGCGATGCCATTGAGTTTGAGTCCCCCGAACAGACCTTATTTTAGTTTATGTCAGGTCTTAAGGAAGAGCTCATAGCTCTAGGCGTCACAACTCTAGAGCAGGGATGTCACTTGGTCATCGATTTAGATGAGTCAAGAGGATCTTACTTCTACTGAACTGATGTTAGGGAGAGCTCTAAGACAACAACCACTAAGAAACCTAGTTATGACCAATCCTTCCCAGCCCAAAGCAAACCGACATCAAGTTTTACAAGTGTCAAACTAGCAGGTTCTACTAGCGCAAACCCGACAACTTTTAAAAAAAAGAACAACTAGTGAACTAGTGAAGGTTAACCGCGTAGCCAATATTATAGATGTCAAGGGTATGTGCACTATGCGAACCAGTGCCTATGTCAAGCTAGGACCTTTTAGTGGAAGTTCCAATAGAAGAAGAAATAAAGATGGTCTAGAAGTGATTTTGCACCAACAAGACGATAATTTAGATGCTTCTGATGAAGATCATGAGTTCAGTGGCTGCGTTAGGACTTTAGCATTGAATGACCTAACTCCTAGTAACGACAAATTCCATTTAGGAGTAGTTAGGTGTACCTTAATGCAGCCCCAACAAATCAATGATTGGGGAAGGACTACATCTTTTCACACGTTCATCAAGATTGGAGATGAGAATTGTAAGGTAATTGTGGACAGTGGCAGTAGTATCAATGTAGTATCATTCAAGGTGATTGAAAGTTTTGGATTAAAGACAATACCCATCCCCACCCGTTCAAGGTGTCATGGATTAACTCTGATCCTAGAAATAAGGCAACGGTGTCTTGTCCTGATCGAATTTAATTTTTTACAAAGACAAGATCTGGTTCGATGTGGTCAGTGTTTTAAATATTAAATATCGGCGATATATCGGTCGACAAAATTATATACCGGATATCAGATACCGGGTGATATATCGCGATATGGTACTAAATACCGGACGTCAAATCAGACATCATACCAGATAAAGAATATACATGTGATTGCCTACATAAATTATATAAAACTACTTAAAGAAGGTTTAGGGTCTCATAGGGGATAATTACTTATTGCTGAAGCTCCTCAATTGCGTCTGTAGAAGCTCCTCAAATGCGTCACGTGGCGATATATCGGATTTTTTTCATCTCGGATATCGGCCAATATATCGATCACATGGCGATATATCAGCCCATATCAGTCCAAAATGATATCCGATAAACTTTTACACTTATCGAATCGTTTTGGATAAAATACCGGTATCTCGACGATATACCGATATATCGGCTGATATTTAAAACAAATGATGTGGTTACCATAGACGTGGGTTAGATTATTCTAGGTAGACCATAGTTGTTCGACAAAGATGTCACCATCTACAATTGATCTAACATGTGTCAATTTATACATAAGGGTAACAAGATTAAGTTACTACTCTTGAGGTCCACGTTTGGACAGCCTGAGCAAACACTTACAACACTCAAGAAAGGATCTCCTTCTTTACCTCGTAAGGCTCCGCTACCACTCCACCTCCCCTACCACCAATTGCTCTTGTTCTCTCTTCCTTCTATTGACCTTGCCTGCTTTGGCCGTCAACCCCTCTTCCACTACGCCTACACCACACCATTCTAGAGTACAAGGCTCTGCACCTGCATTCACATTTAACACATGTGCATTACATGAGGAAATCAAAGATGAAATAATGAAATTTAATGCTAAATCTAAAGCTTCTACTGATTTTCATCATCGATTGAGATCATTTAATATTGGTTACTGTGTAATGGCCTGCCTGAGACCTGAACGGTTTCCTCCAGGAACCATGAAGAAATTGCACGCCTGAAACGCAGGACCTTTTCAAATCTGCAAGAAGATCAATTCAATTGTTTATATAGTGGAGCTCCCACCAGACTTTTGTGGTAGTTGCATTTTTAATATTGATGATTTGATTCCAAGTAGAGGTACTCTTGATACTCATTTTATTTCACTCATGGATGAGCCTACCCAAGACCTTCCCTCTGAGAGCCCTCCACTACCTTCACTTCCTCCTAAATTATCTCATGCAGTAGAAAATATAAATTCTATTTGGTTGATCAGTTATCTCTAGTAGACATGGAGGAATACGACGCTATCTTGTTAAGTAGAAAGGAATACTTGAATTAGAAAATTCTTGGATTATTAAGGAGGATCTCTCGACGGCTTTGCCATGATCTACTCGAGCATTATCGCAACCAGATAGCAATTTTTCAGCCCACACTCGACAAGGTCAAGTTTTTCTCACCCCGGGAGAAATGATGAGGACATCACGTGCTGCCTTTTGATTTTAGTCATTTTTATTTGTAATTCATTTAGTCTAGTTATGTTTTCTTTATGTGGATGTTTAGTGCTACATCAGTTTATTTTTTGTGGTTGAACTTTTATAAGGCCTATAAATAGGCCCTCTAGACTTCTCTTTTCGATTATTGAATGATTGAATTAAAACTTTTCAGTTAAAAACTCTTGAGATTTCTCTTGAGTTTTGGGTGTGAAGCTCGTGGTGCAAGGGTGTGAAACCCAAATTTATCTCTTTCTTTTCTCAAACTCTAATTCCTATTTTATCAAAACCCTAGTTTCCCATTTTTTCTTTGGATTGAAGGTGATTGCGATTCCGTATTACATCATGACCCTTAATAGAGTCGAATGGAAAGAAAAATGTTTCATCTAACAAACTATAAATATAAACGTTAAGAAAAGGATTCATGTAGCTCACCCCAAAAATTGGGATAAAGAAAGGCTTTGATGATGTTGTTTTACCTAGCTTGTAACAATGAGAATATGTCCATTGATTATTTTATAGTCCAATATTTGATGAGTACTCCATGAATAATAGGCAGAACTTTTAAAACTATAAGCTAGCTACCCAAGGATCATAGTAAAACATAAAAGCTTGGTACACACCAATTATGTCCTGTATCCCTTGCAACCACTAATGTTGCAGAATTTTGTGTTTAATGCATAGTGTCATACTTGTTATCAAGACATATCAATTTAATCAAAATTAGAGATGAAAGCTAATTCAATAATAAACGAGAGAACTAAAATCCAGACTGTGCGGGAGAGGTGAGAAAGCTCTGCGTTAAAGAACTAGTTGCTACCTCATACAAGGTACAAGCAAACTGATGCCCTAGCATTAACTCCCCCTCTGTTTTCGGAATCCCCGCGGCGTATGAACCAAAAGGATGATGACTAGTTGTATGCGAGCTAGCTTGTCACAGAAAAGGATAGAAAATTTTGGAGCAAAATTAGGAAAGGAGAGGAGCAAGAGAATAGGTTTTTCTGTGTTTTTCATTTTCTGATTAACACCCCCTTTATAAAGAAGACAAAAGAGGATACGTTTGAGAATAATGCATGTTCTGATTGTTGAAATATTTTCTTCCTGACATGTATTGTTTGTTAATAACAACTAGTGGATATTGCTGTGTAACCCATCAACTCATAACTTAAAATAAGTTATTTTTAATAAAATAAAGGATAAATGTCACGCCCTGCTTCCAAGATACACGGAAACGAAGTTGTGACGAGAGTCGGCAACGTATATACGCAAGAAAAATACCCCATGTATACACGCTAAGCCTAAAGTAACATGAACAAGTTATATAAATCAACTATGAAGATGATAAGATCACTGCAACATGACATTTAAATTTCTATACATGATATAATATTCCATGAATAATCGAGATGGAACAAAAATTGAGTCCAGAATACAGAGAATAACGGAATCAATAAGAATAAGCAAGAAGAGATACTGAGACTGGAGAATCAAGCAAAGAGAACTCTGGCTCCTGACGTATTGCGTATAATCCTCTACAAATACCTGATCAGCAAAGTAATATATATAGACCTGGATGTGCAAATCCAGGAGAGGCAAAAAACTCCCAATTAGTGTGTAAATGAGGGAAAAGTGCACGTGCATATAACGTGTGAGCATACTATGACACTGTTATAAAAAATGCATGAATAAGAAATAGCATGCAACACATAAATGAACAGTAATGAGAGTAGTCAGTACTAGAATCAGGTGTCTATCTTAGCCTATATATCATGTGTCAGTCACAGTACAAAAAGTCAATAATAGTATATTATACACAGTTTATTATTATTAATTATGTCAGCGAACACTAATTTTCACATGTAATAGACGCATCTCATATTGCACCTATACAGGTCAATCGGGGTCCTAAGTTATTGAAATTGATCGGTTGGAGACATTGTCTATATTTTAGATGGGTCTCGTGCATACTCGAGACCACGACCTCAGTTCACTGGCACTGAACCATGTCGTACCGCTAGGTACTAAGGAACAGTAACTCGCTATAAACAGTGGAACAATAACAGATGGGATGTCGGTCATCCTCCGAGAACCCTACAGTGCAACCCTCAGTCGGTTTCGCAATCTGTATCCTAGGTTCACCAAAATACAGACATCTCCTCCATCAGTTTCTCTAATCCCGTATAAGCTGTCTAATTACATTTTTATTTAGATTACTTAGATCACTCAATATTCATGTTACTTAGATCACCGGGGCAATACAGTTACAGTAACAATAATCATAATAATAACAGTGTTAATAACAATATAACAATGTAACAATATCATAACAATATAACAATGTAACAATATCATGATGTTACGGTATAATAATAATTCCCAATAACTTTCAGTAACATGAAATGAACAATAACGTGTCGGACATTGATTCATCAATATGTAGTATCATCTAGAGCAATCAAAATCTCATCCTTATATATCAAGACATAACAATAACTAGCCTGTAATCTTTGATCTCAATACAATCACCGTAGTCATCAATATTAAGTCCATGTCAAAATAATCTGATAAAACAAATCACAAGCTCAATAGACCAATAAGTCAGTCCTCTTCTTTCTTTTAATCTATTTTAATCCTTCATATCCATCAGTTGATCTAAATCTCAAAATAATGAAATAAATCTCCATGCTACATCTAACCAATTCCACTTCAATGGAACTCAATCACCGATCCAAAAATCAGAGAAAGCTCAATTATATAAGTATATGTTCTACTAGCTCTGTACACCTATTCCTCAACCCAAGGTCAAGTCCACCACAATTGAGTCTACTGATAGATCCAAGTCCATGTTCTAATATGCTAATAAAGGCATCTTCTGTTTAATCAATTCATAATATCCAATTGAATTTTCATCTGAACTATCACCAATAAAGAAAATTAAGTCTGGTAAATATCTTAGGTAAAGTCCACACATCCAAAGACCAAGGCAATGAATCCATTATATATTAGACATCAACGATATATCAGATCCAACATTATCAAAATACTCTACTTTCCCACAATATAATAATCTATGACTACTGCTCTACTGTATATCTGTAAAATGTACTATTTAATTAATCTAGTCTCCTCCCCGTCTCAAGTTAAATTATATTTCAATAAAAGTCACTGACTAATTCAAGCATGAATAGATCTAATGAGTCCAGTATATTAGAAATCGATAAAGAGAAACACCTACTACTCGATAGATAGCAAAAGGTTGAGTCCACATATATATTAAACATCAACGGTTTGTCCAATCCATTCTCCATTCTCAAGTCAAACTTCACTCCAATATAATCCATTGGTCGGCCCCAGCATAACAGTCACGTATATCAATGAAGCAACAGTCTTATTTAGGCAACCCTCATCTGGACTATTACTAAATAAGGAAAACAAGACTATAATACCTATTACTTAGAATACGGGGACAATGCGACAACAATGGCAATAACTAATTAAATAATATATATATAGCAATATAATAATGCCATGGTGTCACGAACTGTATTTGTCATGTGTGAACACATATGAATAGGAGAATAATTAATCGTAAATGTAATTTAATGAAAACAAATAAAACACACTGATAACGGTAAATAGCAATAATACAAAAGCAAACACTTATATAAAATGACGTGATTTTGGGTCTGAATCACCATCGGGTCTGCATTACACGAACTGGTCCGGATCTCCAGATCGCCTCGTGTGTCGGGTCTCCGAATCGCCAGCGCATCTGGTCCACAGCGAACACAAATCCGAATTCTCCTATTAGTTCGGATCATGAGCAAGTCTGTAACGCTGTATAACACAACCATATACATATAAATAGGGGAAGACAGTCACGCACACGTGCTTATGCACATACACAGACGCACGTACACACACATGTACACACAAACACTCTACACATACACACTTGTACATATACATACACACTCATATACACCACATACCATCGCACGTGCACATAGCCACACACGCAACACATATTCACATGGACACACAAACATACACATACACGTACAACACACTCAAACACACACATGCATACACTTATAGCACACCCAAAACACACGCACTCAACACATAAATCACAGAGAGAGAGAGAGAGAGAGACACTCACGCAGAGGGGGGAGAGGCACGGCGCGAGTGGGTGCAGGTGATGGAGGAGCTCGACAACAAGGAGTCTCCGACGGAGGAGTCATCGTTCGTGGGCTATTGTCGAGTAGGGGGAGAGCTCCACAGGGCACGGCGGCTCTTGGAGCTTGGGTGCATGAGGATGGGGTCTCGGCTGGCCAGGGGGCGTTGATGACACAGCCAATGGCTGGGTGGTGGTACATGGGGAAGGAGGTAAAGAGGTGGCAATGCTTCGAAGGTTGTGCTCGGGTCTCAGGCACGAGGAGAGCGGAGGTTGCTCGGGCTCCGGCGGCACTCGAGGAGGCCGAAGGCATGGCATGGGTGACTGGCCTAGCGTGCGAGGAAGAAGATGCAGTTGGTGGGGAAAGGGGAAGGCTTGGCGGCCATATTGTTGGGGAGGAGAAGATTAGATTAGCTTAGGGTTAGGGTTAGGATTATTAGAGTGATTATAATGTTTAATGGGTTTGGGTTTAGGGTAATGTTTTAGGTTTTGGGTTAATGGGCTAGGAAACAATAATGATAATAAATAATAAATTAACAATACTAATAAAGATAATTAATAATAACAATAACAATAGTAATAATATTAACAACTAAAACTACTAATAACAAATAATAATAGTAATAACTACTACTAATAATAACAATTAATAGCAATAATAATAATAGTAATTAGTAATTGAAATGTTAATGATGTAAAGCCCAAATTAATATTTAATATTTCAAAACAATTTGTTTAATTAATAATAATCATAAAATAATAAGTAAAACCAAATAAATATTTAAAAAATATACAAATATGTATTATTAACTAGGGATATTACAATAAATGCATAAATTAGTCTAAACTATTTGACTGGGTTCATATGATTAATTAGGCAATATGAGCGCTAAATTGAAATTTATTTATTGTAAATAAATTCAACAATCACCCTAAAAATGAAATTCAATGATAAAAGTAAAACATGTAAATATATACGGATATATTTTTCTTTGCAAATGGCATAGAACTTATATACATTTTTACTTCTACGTAATCTTCTCCCATATATTTTCACATATTTTTTACCTAGCGTTAACATATCTTTTGTGTGTTGGGAGGGGGTATGGCCTAATAAAATTGTACGAATATATTTAATCCTTGAATGCTTTATCAATTATATGCATGTTCTTGTAGGGAGAGGAAGATAGAAGAGATGGAAGAAGGTAGCACAGATATCAGAAGACAAAGGAGCAAGACGGCGCATTGAAGCAAGCCAGGTTAGCTCCCGGTCGACTACAACGGTCGACCGGTAGAGAAGGCCGGTCGACTGCCCAGTCGACCGGTATGCATGACATGCACAGGAATAGCCCGGTCGACCGCGGCAAGGAGCGGTCGACCGCACGGTCGACCGACTAAAAGCAGGCTGCTCTCTGTTTGGGTCCGGTCGACCGCTCTATCGACCGTGGACATGGGGCCGGCCGGCCAGCCAGTCGACCGACAGACGCGTTTTGGCTTTCCTTTTGGGATTTAGATTCATTTTCTATTTAGGATCGAATCAAATCGGGTTTCCTAAAACCTAAGGACTATGGCTATAAATAAGGGCTAGAGCCCTCATGTATTGCATCCCTGAAAGTTTCCTCAAATATACCTCTTGTATTAGTTTTGTATTGATTGTTGAATCAATAAAATCTCTCCCCTTGTCCCGAGGACGTAGGCATGTTGCCGAACCTCGTTAAATACTGTGTTGATTGCTTTTCTCTACTGTTCTCTATTCTTGTCGTGTTGGTACATCTCCGGCTGCATCAGTGTCCACCTGGTTGGTGGATTCCTCAGAGAGGTTGTCCTGCGTACAACAATTGGTATCAGAGAATCTCAGGTTAGTCGTGGGATCGTGTGTTGATTCCAAGGGCATTAGTTGCTGTTTAGTGGAGATCGTGTGTCGATCTTGGAGCAGCGTTGGGACTGTTTGTGAGATTGTGTGTCGATCTCAAAACAGCGTGTAATTGCTCGAGGAATCAATATGGAGGAGTAGATTGCTTTGGAAACTCTTCGGGGTTTTCGCGTGGAGGTAAAGATCCTATCTTTATCCAGTTTGTTTTATCTAACTCTGTTTGTTTCCGCATTGCTTTGAGGAATCAGTTAAGAAGATGGCTGGAGAAGGTACATCATCGGGAAAATCCATGAATCCACATCTGCTGAGGATTGATGTGGTGAAGTTCAATGGCACGAACAACTTCGGTATGTGGAGGTGTGAAGTGATGGATGCGCTGACGGCATCAAACCTCGAAGACACTCCACGGTTAGAGAAGAAGCATGCATCAACAACTGAAGAAGATTGAGACAAGATGAACAGAACAGCGTGTGGCTTGATCAGGTCTTGTCTGACACAAGACATTAAGTATCATGTGTTGCATGAAACATCTGGGAGGCAGATGTGGGAAATCCTGGAGAAAAAGTATCTGACGAAAAGTATAAAATTGCTTTTGCTGTTGAAGAGTAAGTTTTATAGTTTTCAGATGCAAAGAGGATGCTCCATCAATGAACACTTGAATCGCTACATAAGACTTTTTACAAATCTAGTTAATATGGATGTGAAAATTGATAAAAAGGATAAGACGATAATCCTATTGAATTCTCTTCCTAGGGAAGAGCATGAGACCTTTACTCTTACATTGATCAATAGAAGAAAATCTCTTAACTACAATGAGGTGTTTGCTGCTCTTGTGAGTTATAAAGTAAGGAGACATGGCAGACCGTCTTCTTCGGGATGCACAACAGTAGAGGCATTGGCGGTAAGAGACAGAAGTTCCAATAGGAAGGAAAGAGATGATCATAGAAGATCAAAGTCTAGATCAGGCTTCAGAGATCTGAAGAGGAATCAGTGCGCCTTGTGCAAGGAGTTAGGGCACTGGAAAGTTGATTGCCCGAATGCCAAAGGTAAGAAGATAGAGTCAAAGACCGAGGCGATCGGATTCAGACTCATCTATATTTTCATTCTCTGTTACTACTCCTACTGTTGATTAATCAGATAATACTGGGTGGATTTTAGATACCGAGCTACCTATCATGTGTGGCCGAACAGGGCGTGGTTTTCTAGCTTTGAGAAGCTAGACGGATGTTACACGGTCATGGGTGATAATCATCCGTGTAATATAGAAGGGATGGGTACAATCCGTATTAAGATGTTTGATGGGATATTACGAGAACTAAAGGAGGTGAGATATGTACCTCAACTCAAAGGAATCTTATCTCTGTTGGCACTTTGGAAGCATTGGGTCTTGTGATATCTTTACGAGATGGTGTTCTCAAGATGATCAAAGGCTCAATGGTGGTGATGAAGGGCGTCCGCCGGAACAATCTCTACTACTTGAAGGGTAGTACGGTTATAGGTCAGGTGGAGACTTCTAGTTCTTCAGATGATGGTTGCACAAAGGTCTTGCAGGTGAAGGTCGGACAAGGAAGTGAAAGGTCTTTGCAAGCTCCTGTAAAAAAAGGATCTTTGAAGGATGCTGCTACCTGCAACTTGGAGGGTGAACACAGCCTTCTGGACAAGAAGAAGGTGAAATTTAGCACCAGTACTCACCACTCAGAAGGTCTTCTTGATTATGTTCACGTAAGCGTTTGGGGACCTGCTAAGACTGCATCGCTTGGAGGTGACAGGTACTTTCTCTTTTATTGATATTTATCTAAGCATTATTGGATATATCCCATGAGACAAAGGTGTGAAGCCCTAAATATGTTGGTGAAGTGGAAAGGAAGAATGGAGAAGCAGACAGGTAGGAAGATCAAGGAGCTACAGATTGGTAATGTTGAAAGAGACATGAACCAATTCCTACGATATGGTCAGAACACTGGTATTGGTACTCACTTCACAGAAGGTATACATGGGTTAGCTAAGGAAATAAACTGTTCCTTGCTGAAGAAGGTTCGGTGCTTGTTGTCTAATGCAAGATTAGACAAATCGTTTTGGGCTGAGGCGATTGTGTATGCTAGCCATCTCATAAATGGATCGACTGCGATAGGAGGTAAAACTCCATTGAAAATTTGGTCTAGGAAAGCTGCTGAAGATCATGGCTTGCTGCGAGAATTTGAAAGTCCGACCTACTTCAGTGCTAAAAATGGCATGATGAATCTGCAAGCAAAGAAGTTTGTGTTTTTAGGTGTCAACAGAAACATGAAAGGCTACAGGTTATAGGACCCCGAAAACAAGAAGATTGTGTTGAGTCGGCATGTCACGTTTGATGAGACTTCAGTGTTGAATTCTATTGTCTCTCAGCAGGTGGAGAGGACGGAGACTAAGGAAGTATCGCAGTGAGTGGAGGTTGATGCTACTTCACCATCTCTAGTTGGTTCGGTATCAGTGAAGACTCCACTAGATGTGACACCGGGTGGTGATCATGTAGCCAGGGTTGATACTGAACAGGTTGAAGACATTGATGAGAATGTTGAATTGTTTGCAGCCATTGGAACCAAGGTAAAACCACGCACGTGGGTGAAGAAGCATGAATCTCAAGCTTGTGACCGCAACAAGCTCAAGTTGAATGCCGTTGTTCTCCATGACAGTAGTGAGGAGGTTCATATGATTCAGCCAGATAGATTCGCTGCTGAAGATCCAGGTACAAGTGCTTGAGCTTGATGGAACTCATTTAAATGAACTACGGTTGGCTTGATCCTTTGGGCAAGGTACGTAGGCAGTCGTAAAGGCGCAGCCACATTTGGTGATGCATCTTGTATGAAGCTATTTGGGTTCTCGAGAAGCTAATTGGAACTTCACGTAGAGGTGGAGAGACTTCACGTAGAGAAGTGTTATGACTAGTTAGACTTCACGTAGAGGTGAGGTGTTGTAATCTCGATGAACAGTTGATCTTCTGGTGAGAAGATATTTGAGCTTGCATAGGAGGTGTGCATCTAGTCTGTTGAAGCCGATGATGGTGTTGGGTGTGCTCTACTCAGACTTGGTTGGACCGTCAATTGAAGACATGTAGACTGGAGAGAGCCAGTCAGTTGGAGAGTCAGTATTGACTCATGATGAGTTCTTCGTGAGATCATGTAGTTGCTGAGTTGGAGACACGTTCGGTGATCGGCATGTATGGAAGTTCTCCTAAGGTGAAGTGTAGGGAAGGCATGTGTGGTGCATCCCAGTTGATAGCTGAGTTAAAGGTTTCAAGACGAGATCGTGTGTCGATTTCGCCAGGTGATAGACTGGAGTTCGTTAGAGATCAGCTCAGATTTGAGAAATCTCACCGAGGTGGAGAATTATAAGGAGAGAGGAGATAGAGGAGATGGAAGAAGGTAGCACAGAGATCAGAAGACAAAGGAGCAAGACGGCGCATTGAAGCAGGCCGGGTTAGCTCTCGGTCGACTGCACGGTCGACCGGTGGAGAAGCCCGGTCGACCGCCCGGTCGACCGGTATGCACGACATGCACAGGAATAGCCCGGTCGACCGTGGCAAGGAGCGATCGACCGCATGGTCGACTGACTGAAAGCAGGCTGCTCTCTGTTTGGGTCCGGTCGACCGTGGACATGGGTCGGTCGACCGGCCGGTCGACCAACAGACGCGTTTTGGCTTTCCTTTTGGGACTCGGATTCCTTTTCTATTTGGGATCGAATCAAATCGGGGTTTTCTAAAATCCAGGGACTCCGTGGCTATAAATAAGGGCTAGAGCCCTCATGTATTGCATCCCTGAAAGTTCCCTCAAGTATCCCTCTTGTATTAGTTTGTATTGATTGTTGAATCAATAAAATCGCTCTCCCTTGCCCCGAGGACGTAGGCACGTTGCCGAACCTCGTTAAATACTATGTTGATTGTTTTTCTCTATTGTTCTCTGTTCTTGTCGTATTGGTACGTCTCCGCCTGGTTGGTGGATTCCTCAGAGAGGTTGTCCTGCGCACAACAGTTATGACATTTTCATTAGGTAGATAACAGTTAGAAATTGCCCTCAAGTTATCTGTATTTATATTTACACTTGCCTAACATGGACTCCGATATTGATCCTATATCCCTTATAATATCATCTGATGTCCGCTATCCGATATAAAAGACCTCATCCGATACGAACTGATATCCAATATTTAAAACCTTGATAGTAATTTAGAATCATCCGCAGAAATTTTCATTTTTAAATTCGCAAATTAGTTCATCTGAACGACCACGGCAGAATTCTGGAATCTGTTATATAATTTCAAAGTATATGTCTTCTTGATTGCTGAATATACTGTTACAAACAAACTAATAATGGCTTTTGATGCCCTAACTATAATCTTTTGCACTCATCTCTTGCACAGGAGTCTTGTTGCAACAGAAAAGCTGTTTGTTAAAAAATTAGGCCATGTGTCTATCAGAATTAATATTATTTGTTGTATTGTGACCGTTAATTTTGAGCATTTCAGCGTTCAAGTACGGACGGTAACAAAAGTTACCTAATAAAGTCTGATTTTGTCTGTGAATGACAATTTGAGTCTGCAAATTGTTTGGTTTGTCACATGAGACGGGAACCAATATATCTTGATTTCAGGACCTTTCCATTCTAATATCAAAATGGTGATTCAGGGGATGGTGACCGGAACATGATTCTTGGAAGACAATTTTTATTACCCCATCAGACTCTGTTGCGATTATTGCTGCTAATGCACAGGCAGCAATCCCATACTTCCAAAATGGCCCCAAGGTAAGTGGAGTCATGTTGTCTTATCTGCGTCTTGTGAACTGTGGTGCGTTTGACCGCTTATCTCTAAACACTTATATCTGAACATCTCGCAGGGACTTGCTAGGTCTATGCCAACAAGTGGTGCCCTTGATCGCGTTGCTGAGAAACTGAATCTTCCCTTCTTTGAGGTTTAACCATTGGAGGATTTAGCTTTACCAACAATCAATCGATATACGCAACTAAATAGGCATACTGCACACATTTATGGAGACTTTTTGTTGTTTGGATCATGTGGTAAAAATTAGTACTTTACCAAAGTTGAGTGATTTTGTACACAGGTGCCTACGGGTTGGAAATTCTTTGGGAATTTGATGGATGCAGGGAGATTGTCTATCTGTGGAGAAGAAAGTTTTGGAACAGGTTCTGATCACATTCGTGAGAAGGATGGCATATGGTAAGTCGTGATTTAGAAACATGAAATTTCTTTCTAAAGGTTTTAGTGGACCTTCCACATGTATCACTTGATAAATTCTCCAAAAGGATACATATACACACACAGACATACATACATGACACATACATATATATTGTTGGATATTGTGGCATAGAGCAATTGTTGATTCGCCAATTAGCTTAAGCTTTGATGAAGTGGTCACCAACATGGTTGAGACTGGGAGTAAAATTATTTAAGCAACCTGATGTTAACCTTCAAACAATGTCACATTCCTGGCTAATGTAGCTGTAGGCTAGATAGGCTTGTCGTGTTACTTATGTTAAGATTTGTGCAAACAAATAGTCTCACATTGGCTAAGACAAGGGGACGGTCTTGGTATATAAGGATTTGGGCTTCTCCACCTAGAAGGCTCGTCTTTTGGGATGGTGCCTCAAGTCCTTACAAATGCTATGATACCAATTGTTGATTGTTAGGATTATGACGTGAATATGCCATGAAGGTTGATTAATATTGGATTTGGCAGTTTTCTTTTCTGGATCTGTTTTGAGTCCGAGTTGGATTCAAGTTTTCTTTATTCTAAATGATGGAGTTTGTTAGGACTAAGAGAGATCTATGGTCTATAAATAACCTCTTAGGGGTAGCCTTCAATATATTCTAAGAGAATTCAATGAATTTGTAATTCCTAAGGGTGTAATTCATCTAGGTGAGAAATTCGCGAGAGAAGTTTAGCCACAAGGGTTCACTGTTCTTGGCGGCCATCAAGGGCTTGTAATCCTCTCAGCGTAGGGTAAGTAATTCTTATTGTACTCCTCCAAAGTTTTAATAAAGTCTCTCCCCCTTCTCCCGTGAACGTACATACGATCTGTTTGATCGGTGGAACCACGTTATATTGTTTGTTAGATTTCTATCTACTTTGGAATATCTTCTTATCTTCATGTTGCCTTAGTAGATCTTGGGGTTTGTTTTCGCTACGCCGCCCCAGTAGATCCGGTCGTGGGGCGTCCTCTCCTGAGTTACAACAATTGGTATCAGAGCAAGGTAACTTGAAGATGTCTGCGATCAAGTTCGATATTCAGAAGTTTGATGGCGTCATCAATTTCTGCAGATGGCAGATTATGATGCACGCCATCCGTACCTAGAGCGGGTTGAAAAAAGCACTACTCAGGAGGGAGAAAAAGCCTCAAGATATGAAGGAAGAAACTTGGCAGGAGTTGGATGAGAAAGCCTTGACGCCTATTCAGTTTTGCTTGGCGGACGAAATATTGGATGAGTTTTCTATAAAGAAAACAGCGTCCTCGTTGTGGGAGCGACTTCAAGACCACTATACGAAGAAGTCGTTAGCGAATCGGTTGATTCTGAAGCAACGCCTCTTTCTTCTCTGCATGCATGAAAGTACACCTATCAATTCTCACATTACAGAATTTTTCTCTATTATTAATGATCTAGATAAGATAGAGGTTAAGATAGAAGATGAGGATCAAGCACTTCTATTATTGTATTTTTTACCTTCTTCACATAAGAGTTTTAGGGAAGCTATCATTTATGGAGGCAAGTCAACAATCAAGGTCAATGAGGTCAAGGAGTATCTGCTCAACAGGGACAAAATACATCCAGTTGACTGCTGAGTCTCATCATGATGATTCCGGACAAGTTCATTATTCAAGGGAGGAGCAATAATGGAAGTTTCACGGTAACTCAAAACACAAGAATTTGACGTGCAACTATTGTCACAAGAAGGAGCACATTACATTTGAGTGTTGGCTTCGAAAGAAGAAACAAACTGACGCTAATGTCACTGGACTGGTTGGAGGAGATGAAGAATAGTACGACGTTATATTTGTTACAAACAGATCAGTTGGTAATAAAGATAGATGGGTCATAGATTTTGGATGTTCACAATATATCAGTTCATATAGGAAGATCTCTTCATACACTTTGCTTCAAGGAGGAGAAGTCTTCGTAGGAAATTTGGCTACAACCAAGGTGATTGGCGAAAAAATAATTCAGTTTTGGTCTCATTATGGATGCATTACTACTTTTCAAGGCGTTCGTCATGTTCCCGAATCAAGGTACAATCTCATCTCTCTTGGAGCCCTACAAGGGGAAGGGTTCTGTTTCAGTTCGAAAGGTGATCTTATGTAAGTTTTCAAATAGGCTCATGTGATGTTTCAAGCCGAACGTGTCAGCAATGTGTATATGTTGCAAAATTCGAAAGTTACAATTGGTGGATTGCGGTTATCCTCGGCTTTGGAAGCGGCGGTTGTGGAACAATCATAGACTACGATGGTTTAGAGCTCGGATATTCAGTTGTATCTCGAGGAGAGATTGAGACTAGACGCACAATAAGGTAGTCTAGATCGTTACTCCTATGGTGGAGCAAATTCTCATAGATCTTGTGTAGATCAAGGAGATCGTTGAGTGATAAAGCTCAGATTGGGCTTGAACTTATTCGACCTAATTAAGTTATGAACCCTATGAGGGGGTTATGGAGAAGAGGGAGTGAGATGGAGATGAAGTCAAGTTTGTTCAATTGTGCGTGGTTGCGAGCACATGGAGCATGGTGGCTATTCTCGGACTTGGAAGTATTCAAATCAAGGGGGAGATTGTTAGGATTATGACGTGAATACGTCGTGAAGGTTGATTAATGTCGGATCTGGCAGTTTCCTTTCCTGGATCTGTTTTGAGTCTGAGTTGGATTCAAGTTTTTCTTTATTCTGATTGATGGAGTTTGTTTAGGATTAGGAGAATTCTGTGGTTTATAAATAACCCCTTAGGGGTGGCCTTCAATGTATTTCAAGAGAATCCGATGAATTTGTAATTCCTATGGGTGTAATTCATCTAGGTAAGAAATTCGTGAGAGAAGCTTAGCCACAAGGGTTTGTTGTTCTTAGCGACCATCAAGGGCTTGTAATCTTCTCAGCGTGAGGTGTAAGTAATTCTTATTATACTCCCCTAAAGTTTTAATAAAGCTTCTCTCCCGTCTCTTGTGGATATACACACGATCTGTTTGATCAGTGGAATCACGTTATATTGTTTGTTGGCTTTCTATATCTACTTTAAAATATCTTCTTCTTCTCTACTTCATGTTGTCTTAGTAGATCTTGTGGTTTGTTTTCGCTGCACCGCCCTAGTCGATCCGGTCGTAAGGCGTCCTCCCTTGAATCACAACAACTTACAAAGTTGTTGGGGTCGATAAGGGAGATTCTATCCTCGAAGGCGCCCAGTTTAAACTTACGAATTGTAGGAGTGACCTTTATGATTCAAAGTGAGTGTAGATGAGAAGGGAGGATGTGGGCATTCATTTCTAAGGGAAATTATAGGACATAATTCCAAACTGGAAGTATTCCATCTAACTATTTCAGGGTTACGGGGGTTTTTCTGTTCTAAATCAATATATGCATTTGCATCAATTCTGAATTGAGTCCTCAGAACCATCATTAATAAGGATAGGTGGAATAGTTGACTAGATTACCGGATTTGAGCCAAGATGGAGATTGTTGGGTTTGTGTCTCGTATCTAGCTTATGCATTCAGGTTGGTTTTGTGCGGAGGCGGTTTTGTGTCAGTTGCGGTCGGATTAGACCGTGGGAGTCCATATTGGACTTGGCCAGTTGGGCCAGAATAACTTAATGATGTGGGCTATCGTTCAGTGTTGGATAATGTTAGGGCTTCCTTGTAGCACTATACAGTCTCTCATAAGTTATATGAGAGATGGAATTTGGAGAGATCGTAAAACAATGAGATTATATGGAGTGGGTGAGGTGAGAGAGAAACTTGGTTCTCTTGTACTCTCGTTTTTGTTCTCCTTTCTAATAGTGGATTTCATATCTATGCCCCGTGGATTTAGGCTGAAGTTGGGCGGCCTCTTCTTGTTTGTAATTCCTTCTATCTTGTGTGTTTTGTGTGATTGATCTCATGTTGTATCAAGATCAGAATTGGGGATCTTAATCCCCAACAGTAGGCACCTTGTTTAAACTTATGAACTGTACAAGTAACCTTTATGATTCAAATTGAGTGTAGATTAGAAGAAGAAGCTGGCGCATTCATTTCCAAGGAAAACTATAGAACATAATTCCAAACTGGAAGGGTTCCATCTGACTGTTTCAGGGCTACGGGGTTTTTTCTGTTCTAAATTAATGTATGCATCTGCATGAATTCTGAATTGAGTCCTCAGAACCATAACTTGTAAGGATAGGTGGAAAGGTAAACCAGATTACATAACCAAGGCATCTGAAGTTTTAAGCTTATTTGCTAATTCTTATGGCATTTGTCAGGTATTGCTTTGCATGTTTCATTGTTCAGAAAATGTTGTCACCTTTAGTTTGATTGACTTTTTATGTTGCAGGGCTGTGTTGGCATGGCTTTCTATCATCGCATACCGAAACAAGGACAAGAAGGTGGGAGAGAAATTGGTCTCAGTTGCAGATGTTGCTCGAGAGCATTGGGCTACGTACGGCAGGAATTTTTTTTCTAGATACGATTATGAGGTAAACAGTCATTTCCACAGTACGTCTAAACCTTTCAAGTCAGTTTGCTCAGTTTCACTGTTCTTTGTGGTCATTTTACCCAAAACTTATGATTGCACCCTATAGTTAGTTTTCTCATCAGCTGTTTCATGATTGTAAAAGTACAGTATCTATAAGTTAAAAGCATGGGTTTTCTGAAGTATGACGTGCCCTTCTCCCTCTGCCAGTTTGACCTATGAACCAAAATGAAATTATCATGCCTTCAATTCTTTGTTCCTTCTCCCACCTTATTCTGCTGCTCCTCGTAGTTGTAGCTAATGGCTATGTCCTACAGGAATGCGAATCAGTAGGAGCCAACCAAATGATTGAATATCTTAGGGAAATGATCTCTAAGAGCAAGCCTGGTGAAAAATATGGTGTGTATCCTCGTAAACTTCACACTAAAGTCCATCTGGCTGCTATCTCCGTGCCATCTGGCTGCGGTCTCCGTGCTAACACTTTCAAACCTTTTTTTTTACTGTTTCAGGAAACTATGCCCTTCAATTTGCAGATGACTTCACCTACACTGATCCAGTAAGCATCTTCATATGTTTTAACTTTAGTAAAATATATGACATCATACTGATCAGCATTGCTTCATATCTACCTCAATGTCATCAGGTCGATGGCAGTATAGCATCCAAGCAAGGCCTTCGATTTGTGTTTACAGATGGGTCAAGGATCATATTCCGTCTATCAGTATGTCTCCTCCATTTGTGATGTTTTACGGATATTATTTTTTGAGTAAAATGTCTTATAGACATTTCCCAACACATTAATTCTTAGTAACTTAATTGAATAATATATTCCGCCTTTAATCATTTGTGTTATATATACTACTTTTGCAGGGCACGGGATCGGCAGGCGCAACGATAAGAATTTATATAGAACAATTCGAGCCTGACGTTGCCAAACATGACATGGATGCACAAACAGCTTTGAAGCCATTGATAGGTTCATGGGCTTTCACACTGTTAATCATTAAAAAAAAAATTTCTAATTGGTTGGACAATATTATTGATTAACAAACACATTATTGTTGTCCCAGATGTGGCATTATCGATTTCAAAGCTGAAGGAGTTCACTGGGAGAGAGAAGCCTACCGTCATTACATAAATTATATCTGAAGATGACCGGTTTGTATAAATTTTGAGCTGATGGTTAGATTTCCTAATATAATACGTACTGTGTTTTTCAGTTGGACTGTTTGTTATGTTATTGTTACTGAATGGCAGTCAGTTGCCTGTTTACATCGAATGAGCAATCTTCATGTAAATAATCATACAATAATGAATGTTTGCATTTATTTCGTTTATTATTAGTGTTTAGTTTTGTTTCTTCCCATGATGGACTTCAGTCTAACAGTAGAACAATTGGGAAACTGTCAATTAAGCTGCTCTTGTACAGTAATGGAAGCTTTTTAGATTTTTTTTTTTTTTTTTTTTTAAAAAAATAAGACTACTAAAGAGATAATTTAGTGCCACCCAATTTTGACTTTGAGTTTTGACCACGCCCCTCCAACAAAATTCATCTGGGAGCCTCTTTATGAGTGGCTAAATAAAATCTCCAGGGGGGCTCATAGAACCCATAATATGTCCAAAAGGCTTCAGGTTAAAGAATTCTCTTTCCCTTTTTCTCCTTTTTTTTTTTTTTGAATTGTAATTTTGCTGCAAACCCAGTGGCTGGTGGTGGGAGCTACGCTATATTTTAATTCCAATACAATGCTCCAATTTTGGCCAGCCAAAAACACCGAGAAAGCTTACCAACATGCCAACCATATTACGTGATTTGACTCGCACTAAAAAAAAAAAACTTAAACTAAGGTTATTAAAAGAAATCAGAAACGCAGTGGTCCGAGGTCTACATTATCCTGAACTCACTGATGACGACGGTGACCAGACAACGACCTCGGCCAGTATAAATCCTCGACAGCTGAGCCACGGTCTGCGACTCAACAACGATCAATTGTGCAGTTTCTTGGGCTTGTTCTCTCCTCAAGAATAAGAGAGAGGTAAGAACAAATACTAAGATCTAGATGATCAAGCAAGCAAAATCCGGGTTCTGTTGTTGCCATGTAATGCTCCTCGAAACACGTACAATGCTCTTCAGACACCTGGTTGAGAGAAAAGAGAATCCCCTAAATCTAAATGCAAATCTAAGGGAGTCAGAAAACTCCAGCGAGTGTGTAAAATGAAAGTAGTATGGTGTGTCACAAGTACAATAACATACAATGCAGAACTAAAAAGTAATGAAATCAATCTGTTATAGAGTCATATGTCAGGTATTTATCATTCATATATATGTAACAAATGGATACATATTAATCTATGGTGCATTATGGAAGGTCTATTTTATTAATTATTTTAGCGAACACCAATTCTTCATGTAGTAAAATGCATCTCATATTATGTCAAATACACATGTCAATTGAGGTCCTAACTATTTGAAATTATTAAGTTGAGACGAGTTCTGTGTTTTAGGTTAGTCCCGTACATACCCAGGACTACAGCCCAGTTTTTTAGCTCTAAATCAGGTCCTACCGTTAGGTAGTCAATAACAATAACAGTAACAGTAACAATATAAACAGATGGGATGTTAGTCATCCCCCAAAATCTTGCAGTGGAATTGTCTTTCGGCTGCGCAACTTGTATCTTAGGTCCATCTAAAATATCGAAACCGTCTGCACTATTAATTTTTCCAATTCCGATGTAAGTTGTTTAATGTCATATCACCAAGATTATTTTGTCTAATCAATGTCTTTATAATTCTAACACTTTATCATGATGTGTGAGATTTTAGAGATGTCATTATAAATTCTAGAGGTAACTCTCACAGATTCAAGAGATGCCCCACCACATCGATGTGTGGTGTGCATTTTGATCTGTATAGCACAGTTTCATGTGGCACTTAATTTCACACATTATGTATGTTTGGTTATCATAATTGGTCGTAATTCGTAAGTCGTAATTGGTAAACTCTTTTACGGTTGTAAATGCGTTACATGCATATAAGTTTTACGGTATTTGGCTAGTAATATAAAGTTGTAAATGGAAAATGTATTGTGTTTTACGGTGTTTATTTGTGGTAATGTGTAAGTCGTAAGTGAAAAAATTGTCCACAAAATTAACTATTTGGTGATTTAAAAAATTTAAATATTACAAATAAATACTAATAATACTAAGTATTAAAATTTTAATATTAATATAAAAAATAATACAAATTTGCATGACCACAAAATTAACTATAAGTGAGTTCTAATTGAGTGATAATTAGGTTGCAAGTTAGTGATAATTGGGTTGCGTAAGTCTTTTACGAATTACAGTCCAAACAAACACGATAGTTGTAATTGGGTTGTAAGTCATTTATGAATTACGACCTTTTATGCGAAACAAACAGCCCATTGTCTAACTGGTGCTACCATAATAACGACGTTCATATCAAGTATATCATGTAACATTAGTTCTTCGGTAATTTATTTAACATAGTCTATAATTAATAACATGGTTAATCATACATAATGTGTCAAGTTGTACAATAGGTGTCATTATATATGATCCAAAGTTCAAGATTTAATTTTTTGAATTTTTTACTAATTATAATTATTTTAAAATATTTTTTGTAAAAAAAAATCAAACGATCAATAATTCAACACATTCAATTACAAAAAAATTAATAATTATCTCCAATATTCACATTGAGAACATGCAGACATAATCTGAAAATTCAGGAAAAAATACTAATTAATTTATATGACATTAAATATTATAAATTTGGTAATTTTTATAATTCTAGAAAGTTACTATTTCAAGCAATATAATTTTTAGAAGTTAATAATTATTTACTTGAAATATTTATAATAATTTAATGCAGACACAAAATGATTAATTCAAGGCAAATCATTTGTACAATAAATTAAACCATGAAACTTTTTTCTGAATACTTTTATATGCTAGAAAAGTTGATAAATAATTTAATTAATTAAATACTAGATAAATAAATTACAAAATAATTTAAATTAGTACAATAGAACATAATTTGTATAAAGAGATAAACACTCATATATTAATAATCATTTCCTCATAATATATAATATATGGAATAAAGTGTATATAATCAAACCAGATAATTCAGGATAATTTACAATTCTCTAAATGGTAAGAAATTAAATAAATAATTTAATAATTAACAGTAGGCAAATAAATTACCAATAAATAATCCACAATAGAACATAATTTATTTAAAAGAGTAAAAGAATACTCACTTGAATAGGTTACAGATCCGGGTCGGATACAAACGGGTCTGCTATACTGACCGACGGATTAGATCTACATCTGCTTCAAAACCGAGTTCAGAACGCTTGCTATTTGGATCCAACTCAACTCATTTAAGTTGCGGGTAGGGTTGAGACTGGGGGGTACGGGTCCGTGACTTAATCCCATTTCAGTAGTGGGTTGGATTCGGGTCTGCATCGTGGGTTGCAGGAGGAGAAAGCATGGACAAACAGTAGGGCAGAGGAAGAAGAGAGAGTTGGCGTTGGTGGCGCTGGAAGGTGAGCGGCAGCAAGAGATGGCGATGCACGCTGACAACAAGGGTTGAGGGCGCTCGGGCTTGGCGCTCGTACTTGCGCAAGTAGGCGCCGACAGGAGGCAAAAAGTGGGGAGCAGCAGCGAGAGTTGATGGGGGAAGAGGTGGTGCGGTAGTTGGCATTGGTGGAGGTCAACAGAGGAGATGGAAGAGATAGGTTGGGTGGCGGCGCAACGAGGTTGAAGGAGGTTGCCGGTGATGCAGGTGGGGAGGTGGGGGTGGTGTCGTCGTTGACGGGGAAGGCGATAGCGATAGGGGACAGTGGCAGCTGCAGGCGGTGGTTGGTGACGCGGCCTGAAGGTGGTTATCGGCATGGCAGGCGGTAGGGTGAAGGTGACGGCGACGGTGGCTGCTCAGGTGGCTATTGGTTTAGTCGGGTCGAGACGACATCGAAGAGGAGAAGGAGATGGCATCGGGGTCAAGGAAGCAGGTGAGGGAAGTGGCGTGTGGTGGGAGAGACGTGATGGGAGGCAGCGGCTCCCCTGCAGGTGAGGGAAGAGGCTACGGTTGCCAGCAAGAGGGCCGTCGAGTTGCAGGGTGAGAGAGAAAAGGGAGGGGAGAGAGGAAGATTAGGGTTAAGGTTTGGGTTAGGCTCTCTCTGCGCGCGCGCGCGCGCGCGCGCGCGCGTGAGAGTGAGAGTGTGAGAGAGAGAGAGAGAGAGAGAGAGGGTGATTATATAGGGAAGAGTTGGACTGGGCTCAAGTTTGGGCTTCTTTTTAATTTAAGCCTTTTTTTCCTTTTACATTGTAAAGGCCTAGGGTTTGTTGGGCTTATATATATATATATATATATATATATATATATATATATATATATATATATATATATATATATATATATATATAGAGAGAGAGAGAGAGAGAGAGAGAGAGAGAGAGAGAAATGTATATCAGCCTGCGGGCTGAGAGTACTCTCTCAGCCTGCGGTGACGTGGCTCAATTTGTCACGTCACTGACTCGCGGCACGCTTTTAGGAAGAAGTTAAATTACCAAATACCCCTTATGAAAAGCAACTCTTTCGGTAAAAGACAGTGAATGCTACTTTATTAAATCACGAAACTAATTTGAATGCTTCTTTAATTTTTTTATCTGATTTGATATTTAATGATTTTTAATATAGTCGCAGTACTTATGAGAACTGCTACCACGGTCGCAGTCTTTTCTAAGGACTGCTACCAAGGTCGCAGTCTTTTTCTGAGGACTGTTACCAAGATCGCAGTCTTTTTTCTGAGGACTGCTACCAAGGTCGCAGTACTTATAAGAACTGCTACCACGGTCGCAGTCTTTTCTAAGGACTGCTACCAAGGTCGTAGTCTTTTTCTAAGGACTGCTACCTAGGTCGCAGTGTTTTTATGAGAACTCCTACCACGGTCGCAGTCTTTTCTAAGGACTGCTACCAAGGTCGCAGTCTTTTTCTGAGGACTGTTACCAAGGTCGCAGTGTTTTTATGAGAACTGCTACCACGGTCGCAGTCTTTTCTAAGGACTGCTACCAAGGTCGCAGTCTTTTTCTGAGGACTGCTACCAAGGTCGCAGTCTTTTTTCTGAGGACTGCTACCAAGGTCGCAGTCTTTTTCTGAGGACTGCTACCATGGTCGTAGTCTTTTTCTGAGGACTGCTACCAAGGTCGATAAAAAGTTGTGAGGGAGGGTATTTTCGGAAATTACAATGTTGAGGTGACTGGCATTAAATTGGGCGGGATTTTACAGGATTTTGTCCGCCAAAATTTTTTACAGATGTGGGGCGGTGATGTTGCCACGCCCGCAGGCTGAGAAAACTCGCCTGCAGGCTGAGGTACAGTAAGCCCATATATATATATATTATATATATATATATATATATATATATATATATATATATATATATATATATATATATATATATATATGGGCTTATTGTACCTCAGCCTGCAGGCTGAGAGAGTTTTCTCAGCCTGGGGGCGTGGCAACATCACCGCCCCACATCTGTAAAAAAATTTGGCGGACAAAATCCTGTAAAATCCAGCCCAATTTAATGCCAGTCACCTCAACATTGTATTTTCCGAAAATACCCTCCCTCACAACCTTTTACCTTATTGTAAAAAAATTGTCTTCCAAAAAAATTTACAGCTCTAAAACTTCAACCGGTGGTTCTGATCCAATTAGTTCTTTTCCTTCAAAAATTTGATCCGTTTTTTAAAAAACATATTTGCAACTGATGGCGCCTAAGAAATCATCCGTCGAAAAAGGTACTACAAAAATGATATTTTCAAAAAATTTTAGGGTTTGTGTATTTTAATAGTTTTAAATTTTTTTCAAGAATTATTTCTGAAGTCGCATGTTTTTTTAATTTTTTTTTTAAATATTGGAACCATGGTCGCAATTAAGAAAGAGATTTTCAAACTTTAGACAATAAAGGTCCTATTTTTGAAAGTTTTATTATTTACTTCTATTTTTACTGTGTCGCAGTTCAGATCTGTGCGACTTTGGAATTTTTTTTTTTTTTTACATTTCCTTGTAGACGAATGCGACGTAGGTCGCAGTATATGAAACTTACTTTTTTTTCTTACATACTGACGACATGGGGTCGCAGTTGTTTAAATAAGAGTTGTAGTCTCAAGTCTTCACCAAGGTCGCAGTTTATTTTAAATAATATGTTTTTATCAAACTTGTGTCGCAGTTGTTTCTGTTTGAACTGTAGTCTTATGCGACCTTGGTCGCAGTGCGACCTTAGTCGCAGTACATATAGTGCGACCCTAAATTGTAGTGTAGTCCTGATTCTAGTTGTTTTTTTTTTTGCAATGCATGACTGCGATCGAGGTCGCAGTTTATTAAAAAACAAATATGCTTTTTATTCTCGTATAATTTTTAAATAATCATTGGTCTAAAGTGTTTAATTTTTCTTCCTACGTAGGTAAACAACAGATACAGGTTCGTCCTCTGAGATCAAGCATAAAACCAATGTGCCAGTTAATGAAGAAATTAAGAAGTACATACAGGCTGATTTCGTAGAGGCGATGAAGAATACCCCATTTGGCCCAATCTTCATGGCGTTCTACAATGAAGAATTTGGTGCTGAAAAGGCTCTAAAATCAAACGTAGCCGTACTACGTATTTTAGACAAGTATGACAGGAATACAAAGACCTTTACAATTGGGGGCAAAGAGATTGAGTTAACAGTGGAGGATGTTGCCCTAACTTTTGGTCTACCTGTCAATGGGGCAGATTTTGTGATGAATAAGACATGTACGATGAAAGATAGAGGGGTTATAAAACATTTTTTCCCCAATATAAAGAAGATCACAAAAGTATCTATTGAAGATGCTTTGGATGATCTTCTTGTCAAGAGAAGGAAGAGGGATATATTAGATGTGACACCGGATGAACAATCTGAGCAGCAATTGTCTATAAATGAAATTATAAGAGACATAAATAGACTTGCAGCTCAAGACTTTACCACATTAGTCATCCTATACATGTCGGCCACGCTTTTCTTCTCTGGCAGTAAATGCACGGTGCCGTGGTATATTGTGAAACAGATTGCCAATATGCAACTGATGAGGACAATATGCTGGGCAAAAGCTGTTTGGCAATTCCTGATTGACTCAATGGACATCTTCAGGCAAACCACGTACGAGCTGTAAGGATGCTCCGTGCAAATTATTGTAAGTAGAAATCTCAAATTTGGCCAACATTGTATGAAATTTACCCATAAATTGAGAAAATTTGTGAAAACTAATTTAATTTTTCATTTTTGCAGTATTGGCTGTGTGAGAGGGCACCTATTTTTGAGCAGAGGTCTGGTTTGGAGGAAAAAACCCCACGCGCAGTAAGATGGGACCTCCAAAATATTAGCAGATCTCTACTTGAAGTTGATCTAAAAAAGATTGACAGCAATATTGTAAGTTAAACTTCTTTTTATGTGTAGTACAAATAAAATGCGACCATAGTCGCAGTATTGAGCTGCACCTTTCGCAGTTCGTTTTCTGCCTGACAAATAATGTGCGACCATGGTCGCATTCTCTTGAAAATGCCCTTTTCAACAGAATTGCGACCATGGTCGCAGTGTTGAGCTGCATGTCTTGGCAGATAAATTTGTGCACGACAAACATACTGCGACCATGGTCGCATTCTTATCCAAAATATTTCATAAATAAACTGCGACCATGGTCGCAGTATCATTATTTCATTGTTTTATTTTTAGCTTACCTTTTTATGTTTATTTTCAGATTTTGAGTCGAATGGCCAACATCTCTAATGCTGAAAAAAATATGATTGGCCTTCCTGTTGAAGGGGAAGAGGATGAGGAAGAAGAAGTAGCAGAAGATGAAGGTGAAGATGAAGAAGAAGAAGAAGAAGAAGGTGAAAGTGAAGGAGATGAAGGAGGCCATACACATGTAATGAGGCTGACATCCCGGCGGAAAAGGAGCCAGAACCGGCTGAAACGAGTGAGCAAGAACCAATTTTTGAAGGTTATTTGCCACCTCCACCGGATGTTCAAGCAGAAGAAATAAAACAATTGAGGTCTGAAAATCAGAACTTGAGAGATTATGTTTCTCAGCTTGAAAAAAAGATTGAAAATATGGAGACTGAGAAAAGACTCAAGGCTGAATTAAAATTAAAAAGGAGAAAAAAAGAGAGAAGAAAAAACAAAAAAGGCAGCAGAGGAAATTAAAGGTTAAAGAAGAGGAAGAAGAAGAGCTGTTGAGAGCAGCCGCTGCTGCGAAGAAGGAGAAGGAGAAGAAGAGGGAAGAAGAGAAGGAAAAGGAGAACAGGAGGAGAGAAGTGGAGGAGAAGAAGAAGAAGAATAGAAGAAGGGAAGAGGAGGAGAATGAAAGGAAGAAGAGGGAAGAGGAAGAGAAAGAGAAGGAGAAGAAGAGGGAAGAAGACAAGGAAAAGGAGAACAGGAGGAGAGAAGTGGAGGAGAAGGAGAAGGAGAATAGAAGAAGGGAAGAGGAGGAGAATGAAAGGAGAATGAGGGAAGAAGAGGAGAAGGAGAAGAAGAGGAGGGAAAAGGAGGAGCAGGAGAAGGAGAAGAGGAGGAGGGAAGAGGAGGGCAGGAGAGGAGGAGGAGGGAAGAGGAAGAGAATGAGAAGAAGAGGAGGAAGGCGCAGATGGAGAACAAAAGAATGAAGGAGCAGATGGAGAAGCAGGCTGAAGAGGAGAAGAAGAAAAAACTGGAAGAGGATAAAATCATGGGTTCTGAGTCTATTTTAAATATTACTGGAGAAGATGTGCCAAGTTTTTCTCTGAATATAAGTCAAATGACTCAAGAAATCCAAAGAGATAGAGCTTCTGAAGAAGAAATTCAAGAACATACTCCGCCTCAGAAGCAATCCTCAAAAGAAGCTGTTTTGAAAACCTCTAAAGGAACAATAGAAAGGGGAGTCAAAGAACGCAAGCGCGCTGAAAGAGATCGCGATAACTCCGACTTTGTTTATCCAAAACAGAAGAAGAAAAAAATGAAAATCCTCTTCCACAGCCTGCGGCTGCGAGTTCTACCGCTGGTTTCGGCGACAAAGAGATTTCCTCTACTGAGCCAAAATCGAGAGAATTGACCGAAACCACATCATACAGAATTCTGCAGCCCCATCAACAAGCTCTTATAAAATATTTCTTCGACAAGTCCTACTCTGAGTAAGTTAATTCATATCAAAAAATTTCTGTTATACCTTTATATAAGAACAATTAAATTACTAACTTTGTTTTGAATATCTTGCAGTTCTACTGCGTATCAGGATACCGATAATGCAATCATCATTTCAAGGAATGACATTGAGGACCTGATGTTCAGTAGAGACTTAGATGCAAATGTCATTCATTTCTACATGCAGCATCTTGAGAAAAGAGAAAGATTAAAAAGCATATTCTTCTGAAGCGAAGCTTGGGTAAAAATCTACTTTCTCCTTTACGGTTTAATGTAATATCAACTCTGGAACAGATTACTAATATTCTCTATCTCTGTGTAGGCATAAATCATGTACTGCGACTAAGGTCGCAGTGTATAATTAAAATGTACTGCTACTAACACATGTACTGCGACTAAGGTCGCAATTTATAATTAAAATGTATTGCTACTAACTCAGGTACTGCGACAGCTGCGACCTGCGACCAAGGTCGGAACTGCGACCCAGGTCGAAGTGTATAATTAAAATGTACTGCTACTAAAACATGTACTGCGACAAATGTAACAACTGCGACCTGCGACCAAGGTCGGAGCTGCGACCAAGGTCGCAGTTTATAATTAAAATGTACTGCTACTAACTCATGTACTGCGACTAAATAATATACTGCGACTAAGGTCGCAGTTTATAATTTTTTGTTATATTTTAAATTCATTTTGTATTTGATATAAATTTTTTTTCTTGTCCGCAGCACGGTGTGGTAAATAAAATTGAAGATCTGGAACGTCATTTCATCAAGCAGAAGCTGTTGAAAAACTGGACAGCTGACGTGCAGTACATGTTCTTCCCGATCAATCACAAACATAGTGCCGACGAGTCGGGATTTCACTGGACCTTACTGGTATTCGATTGCTCCACAGAAGAGTGGATTTTTTATAACTCTTTGGTCCCAGCTGACAAAAAAGGTAGTATAACAAAGCTTTACCAAAGAGATGCAAGAATAATGATGAGTTAAAATTTAATATTTTGATTACTGGAAACTTGCAATTAATTTGATTAATACTAATTTTTGTTCCTATTGACATTGCAGAAAGAAAGATTATTAAAGATTTTTGAGATTCATTCCAAAAAATTAATGAGAAAAATTAAAATAAAATATGCAAAATGCCCCCAACAAGCAAACAGGTATATAAGTTTTTGACATCTAATTTCATTTCATATTTTCTAATTTTTTTAGTACAAAAACTAATTTCATTTAATGATTGCTCTATGGAAATTTCAGTGTTGATTGCGCTATATATGTATGCAAGTACATGGAAAGCATAGCGTCTGGCTATCATCTATCAGCTGCTGATGCTGTTACGGTTGCTGGTGTACAGAAACTAAGAAGTGAGCTTGCATACATGATACTTGCAGATGTAGAGAAGAGTTGGGATGAAGAAACAGACAATATACGACATACGACATATGAAGACTGATCTCCGTGCAAATTATTGAATTAACACAATTTTTTTTATAAATGTAAAAAATATTTCAAGTGCAATTCATTGCATAATTTTTTGTTGTATTGATTTAATTTATACACAGTTCTATACATTTATATATTATAAGTTCCATTGATTATTTACAGTCTTCATTTGTTACAACTTGGCTTTTACTATTGCGTACTGATGTTAGAAACAAACATGCCTTCAGTAATTATGTTAATCAACAACAACACTGCGACCTTCGTCGCTATGCGTGTTAATATTAAGGAAACACCTACCTAACGTACAGCGACTTAAGTCTTCACCATCTCAAAATTCTAAAAAGAAGGTTGCGACTTTGGTCGCAGTTGATAGCCGCAGTCTTAATAAAATACAATGCGACCTTGTTCGCAGTTGATGGCGGCAATGTTTTAATCAACAACAACACTGCGACCTTGGTCGCTATGCGTATTAATATAAAGAAAACACCTACCTAACGTACTGCGACCTAAGTCGCAGTACATGTAGTGCGACCCTAGATTGCAGTTGCTGGCCATCTTTATCATTAACAACAATGCGACCTTGATCGCAATTAACCATGTACACTGCGACCAAAGTCTCTGACTACATTATGTACAAAAAAAAATAAACTATAAAGTAGAATTTTGTAGCATTAAAACTTTAAAGTACAAGTACATACAGAAATAATACAGTAGAAATCAAAGAATGATAATAAATCTGATTATAATTACACGCCAGTGTCAGAATGCGACTTAATCTCTCTACACTGTGCGACCCTGGTCGCACTTCATAAAAAATTGAAGTCTTTGTTCCTTCGAGATGGAGGCAACCCGAACCTACTTCTTCTGCCAATAAAAAAATAAATAGTAAGAATTTTAAAGATTAATCGTTATAAAAAAATGATTAACAGGTTTAATGTAATATACCATTAACGGACAACCAGTCCTGTAATGGCCCAGCTCTTGGCAGTTACCACATCTTTGATGCTTAACTTCCTTCTGATATATAGAATCTTCAAAACCAGACTTAAGCCTGGATGCAGCTCTAGGTCTCCCCTTGGTTGGTACAGGACCAATTGGATCACGTATATTCAATTCTTCACCATCTCGCAATATGACAACGGATCCACTGGAACCAACGGCAGTCTTAGGATGTGATGAATGATCATTTCCTGACATTGCTCTGTATTCTCTAGTGGTATCTTGGGCAAAACTTTCCAAAACTCCCTCCAACTTTGAAAGATTTTCATCAGAATCAGCGATCATGTCCAGAATTGCATTAAATTTTGAACGAACTGTCCACAATCTAGCCATCCGTGGAGTGCCTTGACTGGGAAAAGGCCTCATGCCATTTTCAATTGCAACGTTTTTGTAACGAGCATCCAACCTCCATCTCTGAAGTATATATGATTCCGGTATATGTGTAACGTGATTGCGCCATAAAATACACAGAATATGTCTACATAGGATATCATCTGTTTCAAATAACGAGCAACTGCAAGAAACATGAAGTTCCTCTCGCTTATCATAACTGACATTTTCCCAACTGTCTTTTGATTCTGAAAAATTACCAACCAAATATGTTGATCCAGGTTTGTCATGTTCCACCTCTTCTGAAAACAGTGTCATTACAACTGCCCATTCCTTTTGAAACAACTGAAAAATCTTCAGTGTATACAACTTCGAAACCTGTATCTCATATGGATTGGATGTACAATTGGGCACAGAATTCAAACCCCTAAAATCTTGAAGAGATTCAGATGCACGACGGGAAGCAACGGCTTTATCATATTGGTGAACAAATTTCACTAGTTTAGTGTTTGAGTTAACAAAACCATCAAAGAAGGAATTAATACTCTCGGACCTCTGACTGGTTGTCATTCCAGCACAGAAAACATCCTTGAGATATGCATTAACCCAATGTCCACGAAGCCTGTACATCTTCATCAACCAACTGTCATCTTCTTCTTCTAACTGATATTTTTCACTCATCAGACGCCATCGTTCCTCACAAGTGCTTATATCGCAGGAGGTGTACCAAGCATGAAAATCGGAGACCATATCTTCTCCATACTTGTTAGCCATTGGGATTTGTTGCTCGGCAATATGTTTCCGTACATGCCAGAAACAGTAACGGTGCCAAGACGTCGGGAAAACAATCTTGATGGCCTCACCAATCTGCGCATCCTGATCAGTAATAATCAGCTTCGGTTCAACTCCATGCATGCACTTGAGCCATTTTTGGAATAACCAAACAAAAGTATCCCTCTGCTCATCAGCAAGCATTGCACAGCCGAACAAAATTGACTGCCGGTGATGATTTACTCCAGTGAATGGAGCAAATGGCAAGCTCAAGTTATTAGTTCTGTATGTGGTGTCAAAAACGATCACATCACAGAAGCTCAGATACGAGGAAATAGCTCTTCCATCAGCCCAAAAAATGCTTCTAAGTGTGCCCGCGTTATCAACTTTACTTGAAAAGAAGAATTCTGGATCGGTCTCGGCTTTCTCTTGAAAATATTTGATAATAGCAATAAACTCATGACCGCAGTTATTTCTACGTTGACGAGTGAAATCAATAACTTGTTGAGGGCGCACTTCTTCACAGCCTTCTCCCTGGCTCATTGCATTAACAACGCGGGAAATATTTGAAGGCCGCATTCCAACATCAACCAGATTGCTCATAATGCTTCTGCTAATTGTTGAACGATGAGTCTGGTGAGAGTAATGGTGATGTACCTTATCCGGGCTAGACAATTCATGTGAATGAGTATCAACAAATTTTGTGATAACCCAATATCGAGTTGAGTCCAAAAATAAACGAAGACGGATATGCATCTCAGCAGGACAAGCTACTCTAGTGTTAACTCGACGATGCACTGTAAGCCCCTCTTGTCTTTTGTCACACAACTTCTTCAGACCTTCCTTATTGTAGCAAAATTTTCTGCAAATAATCTCATGAGAAGGCTTCCGTGACTTATCTGTACTTTTTCTTCTCACGCTAAAACCTCTATTCCTTACAAAATAATTGTAGAAATTGTATGCTTCCATATGCGACAGGAACTGTTTCCCTATAAACTTATCTGAGCTTCCAGACATTTCTGCATGTGCATTCATATCCTACAAAAAGAATTTACACGAATTAAATGAATATAATATTTATTAGATATCACTATATTCTAAAATATAAGTTATATAAATGCGACCAAGGTCGCATAAGAGATGAAAACAATTTACTTCTTATCAGCTGTTGCGACCAAGGTCGCAGTTATCCGTATGAGAAGAAATCTATATTACTTCTTACTAAAGACTGCGACCTAAGTCGCAGTAAATAAAAATAAGATTTCACATACGACATGAAATCTATAATACTCCTCATTGAAGATTGCGACCTAAGTCGAAGTAATCAGTATGTGAATAAATCTATATTATTCCTTACTAAAGACTGCGATCTAAGTCGCAGTTATCCGCATGTGAAGAAATCTATATTACTCCTTACTAAAGACTATGACCTAAGTCGCAGTTATCCGTATGTGAAGAAATATATATTACTCCTTACTAAAGACTGCGACCTAAGACGCATACCCTAGAAAAAAAGAATTCACAGCCGGAGATTATTTTCAAATAAGATTGCGACCGAATATTAAAACGGTCGCAGTACCTCATAGTCTAAAGAGAAAACATTAAATATTTAAAAATTTATTTTTAAAATATATATAAACAATTAAAACCTGTTGATCGGCATGCAGAGATGTCAACCCTTCAAGATTTTCAATATTCTGAGAGAAAGTAGAACCAGATGCAATATCTTCCATATTAAGATCGCCGGTATACTGCTCAGACGTCGACATTAAATATTTTGCAGAAAAAAATTGATCTGAAAAGATTTTATATTTTCAGAAAAAAGTTTATCGCAGACTGAAAAGGTGAAACTAGATCTTTCAAAAAGAGGTCAGGAAATAGGGTGAAAAGTAATTTATATAGAATATCTTATAAAGAGCGGCAAAAAAAAGGGGGGGAAAATAATAATAAACAATAAGGAAGGGAACCAAAAAGAGTTGCTTTTCATAAGGGGTATTTGGTAATTTAACAGTCACCTAAAAGCGTGCCGCGAGTCAGTGAGGTGACAATTTGAGCCACGTCACCGCAGGCTGAGAGAGTACTCTCAGCCCGCGGGCTGATATACATTTTTTATATATATATATATATATATTCTCTCTTTTTTATTTGCGTAAAGTCTAAAGGCTTGGGCTTAATGAAGAGAAATAAAAGAGAAAATAAAAAGGGAAGTGGAGCTTGGGCTGGAGTTGAGCTGAGGTTGGGCTTTGTGTGCGTGTGTGTGAGAGGAGAGGGAGAGACAAGATGAGTGATTTTCTCTACTTTCTTCTTTTCTGAGAAGTAGTAGGTTTTCTTCTTGTTTGTACCAACTAGCTCCCAAAATTATGTGGGAAAAGCAGAATATGTGGTCACAACTCCTGATATACATTTTTCTCTCGCTTTGTTTGGCATAGTCGACAATCCATTTCTTAGTAGTAGTCGTTTGTTACCTAAGACGGTTGTGATCCTTTCTGAACCAAAAAGACAATATCCACTAATTTTGAGGGCTTAAACATATTTTGAGGGGAAAAAAAATGATGTATATCAGGAGTTGTCACGCAGAGGTTCCTTCCGTCAGAGTTTGGTCACCTGGTTGAGCGCGAGGATATGGTGACAACAGTAAAGTCAAAATTCACAACGAAGATCAAAATTCGAAGAGCTATTGAGTCGGAGGGGATCCCTTGCACTTACATCTGTTCCAACTTATTTGCTGGCTATTTCCTCCCTAAGCTTGGGCAGATTGGTGCTCAAGGCATCCCACAATGCAAAGTTGTCATCTTGGGTGATGGCAATGTCAAAGGTAACAATGACGATAATGGCATGAACAATAGGATTATTTGTGCAACATTTCATTTATCTTTTTATGTTGATCGAATTGTTTGTTCATCCAGCAGTCGGTAGAATGCTATCTAGTACAAAAAGTATTTTGTAATCTTTTGGCGACAAATACTGACCTCTTTTCTTTCGTCAATTATCAGCAATCTTCGTCGCAGACGAAGACATTGCTACATATACTATCAAAGCCGTAGATGACCAAAGAAGACTGAACATGACGTTATGCATGAGACATTGAGACTGCCCTACGCACAAAATGCGCTTGTATCGCTATGGGGAAAGAAGACCGGGAAGAAACTCGAGCGAATTTTATCTCCCAAGCTAAGACATTCTGAGGATGATTGATGGTGAACTCTGAAGTTTTCCAAGTTCTGATAGTTACAGATAAATACAGTTTAATCACTTCTTGTAATTTATGTTGCAGAGTCTGCATCCCTATACAAACTCTAGCTGTGCATCGGCTGCTCAGTGTTCGCGGAGTGTGATCATACCAACTTTGATATTGATCCATCAAACCGAGTAGAGGCGGCCGAGCTCTATCCTGAGCTCAAACTACTCTGCTGTTGGTGAGTACCTCAACAGATTCCTGTGAGATCGCACTCGCAGTTTCTCAAAGTAGTTTAGAGACATGCTTGATTTGTACGAATAGAGTGCCCCATGGGTATTCAAGTGCTTGTGTATTTTATGTGGATCGTGGCATTTTGTGCTTGCTCGGGCATTATGGAATGAGATTTTTCGCTTTCTTGAAATAGAGTAGTTGAGTCTTGCAACCACTTTTTTGAGTGTTTGATTTTTCTTCGTTGAAATAAGTCATGTTTAAAAATATGCACTTTGCATTTCATTCTAATTAGTTCTTTATTTCAAGTTTTTTTTTGTTTTTTTAAGAAACGTCTATAAAATCTTATCATTACCAATTGTTAAAATATAAATACCTCAACTCTCACCTCAACTTCAGAGTTTTGGTGCAGTGGTGAGGAATTTAAGATGGTATCAGTGCAATACCGGTTCAATTCACACCGGCATTAAAAAAATGGATTTTAAAACAACAAATACCACTACCGCGAAAAATCAAGGTTTCAACCCATAAAAAGAGCGTTCGACCTGCGAAGACATGTTAAAATATAAATGCCTCAACCCTCACCTCAATTTCAAAGTTTTGATATAGTGACAGACATTTTAGTACTCTTGTAACAAGGAAAAAGAACCACATCATAATAGGAGAAAGAAGTTCTCGTGAAAAGAGAATGGAACACCTACTTCACATTCAGCGGTTTTGATATAGTGCACTAAACTGTGCCGCGTTTCCGCGGCTTTTAATGAGATTCCGCATCAAATGTTTAAGCAACAGCTCCCTGCTTTCTTGAGCAGAGAGATGCAAGCAAGCTTAACTTTCTGCAATATTCAGTTTCTTCAATTATTATCCTGCACGCCAAAACAGAGAAGAACGTTGAGTTTAAACCATTCCCATCCCTGGCAACGGCGTCAAAATTTTGAATGGGGCGAAATCAGCACTCGAAAACATGTGTTTTATAAAATCAATGACATCATATATGTGCTAATATTCTCTTGATACTTTCGTTATAGCATTGGCTCAACGGGTCGAATCCACAGGGACAGGAGGCAATAGAAACATTAACAGTTCTTATTCACGTGTTATGTTAACAAGTTCTTTTTTGTTAAAGAATGAGAAAAAGAAGAAAGAAAAGAAAATCCATAAGTGATAGGTGAGGAGAGGCGATGAAAGCGACGATGTGAAAATAAAAGAAAAGTAATTTTGAAAACAAAAAAAAAAGAAACAAAGGTGAACTAAGAGGATGGCAAAAACAACGACAGAAAAAATGATAAAAGATTTTGGAATTAGTTTTTAAAATAAGATAAAAAGAAAACTCATGGCTACTAACTACTAATTGCTCCATTAACCATGCTAACCTTTTAGTGATAGTTGTCTCACATGGATCCTTGGTCATCACTAGTCCTTGGCTTCAAGAGACGATACAAAGTATGGCACATAAGATTATTCATCAACATTCAAATCACACATCCATACCACACAACAAGTTACAAGCTACTATTAGATCATCAAAATCGGTTAGAGGTGAGCATGAAATAAAGAAGACATTACAAGTTAGCAAGTTAGTGGGTTAGATGTTAAAAATATTAGAATATTAGAATCCATCATCATGAGCCATCAATGGCTCTTGCAAGAGAAAGATCTTGTAGAGACTATTAGATTCATGTAGATTATCAAGTAAGTGGTTTGATGGTTAGTGGTTAGTAGTTAGATTGTCATGAGAAGAAAAATTAGCTAAGCATCATGTAGAAGATGGAGAAGATTACAATGGAGAAGAAAGGAGACACTCTTATATAGATTGTCACCATCTGTTACATCAATCTCTCTCTGAATCTCTCTGTCCTAATACATGATCTAAAAATGAAATAAAAATACAAAAGAAAGAAGAAGAACACCTATACTACACTACACTAAAAGATAGAAAACTAGCCTATTTTCAATCTGCTCGCTTTTCGGCCAAACCCTGCAGTATTTATAGGCAAAAGGAGGTTTCAGAAGACGAGGCCACGCGTCGAAAATCGACGAGTAGATCCACTAAAGGGCCGTGGAAACACGTCCATAGTTGCGTTTTCGCGGCAACACCAGGGACCTTGGTCCCTGGTTTTGGTGCGTGGGTTCGTTTCGATTCGGGGACCATCCAGATTGCTCAGATTCAGTTATTTCTGTCCAGATTCTCGTCTGACGTGCGCAAGGGTTTAGGTTCAATGCATCTTCTAGAAGCTCCCTTACTTGACCTCCAAGAAATGCAGATTTAATTACCCGAAAATGGGTTTAATTAAGCTCTTATTATCCTTTTGCCCCTAGACTCTTGATTTATTGTAAAGTACAATTAGAAATGATATATTATTCATAAATCGGTAGGAAAATGCGATATAATAATGTAGAACTGCAAACTAATCACACCATCACACTTACTTTTTTGCGCGTCCGAGCAAAATAAGAAAAGAAAAACTATACTACAAATGTTATTAAACCACTTTCGCAGGTGACGCGATTGCACCGAGCGTGTGTAACAAGCCGTTAAACCTCTAGGCTTCCCCTAGAGGAGGAGTTTTGTCTCCTGAGGGATTTTAGCGGATTGCACCCACAAAATCCATAGAAAAAGAAAACAACTGTTAGTATTTTGAAAACACTTTTTGAAAGAGAGACAAGTTTACAAACTATTTTTGCAAAAATATAAACGATTTAAGGTCATAAGTCCACTAAAAATTATTCTTTCTTAAATTTAATCTATATGCAAGATCTTGTCTTCAATTAAGGTAAGAATTCAAAATTGCATTGAATATTTTATCCTTCATAAAACCTAGATAATATGCACTTTGTGATAGTAAAGATTTCTAGGATTTCAACTCCAACCATCAAGCCATTTATTTATATATATTTCTTTTTTCTTTTCTTTTTTTCTTCTCTTAATTTTCTTAGGCTTTCTAGTTCACCCGGGCAGTGAGCCTTTAATCGATGACTCCCAGACTAGACGGTCTTAGGGCACCAGATGAGAAAACATCCCTCAGGTTTAAGGACTCGAGTAAATAAGGCCACAAAACTAAGAGGGATTATTTGTTCCTTATTACCACCTTTAGGCGTGAATAAGCATGCTTCTTGAGGCATAGTTATCCAGCTCAATAAGTGATTTTTTTCCTTCATATATATAATATATACATATTTATGACATTTTAGGTCTTTGTTTCTATCCCAAAAATTGTGTTTGTGTGAAGTGCAAACTATCTAAGGTAAAAAAAATTAAAGATAAAATTATCTCCCTAATTTTTTATACTTAACCTATAATTTTAAACAAGATCTATTATTTCAACTAGGTTTAAGATGTCATAAATAAGGTTTCCTTAATTTCTAAGATAATCTTAATTTTCTTTAAAAATAGATCAAAATGTTATCTCTTATTTAAAAAAGTTTTTAAAAGAAAGTTAAAAATCCTATACAAAGGATAATTCTAAGAATATCTTAAAAGAAGTGAAAAAGAAAGAAAATCTAAAAAAATCTTTACGTTAGTAGACCCTCCCCCAAACTTATCTCATACATCGTCTTCAATGCATCGTGATGTATGTATGCATCAAAACAAATAGAGAGTGAAGGAAAAATCACCTCAAGGTGGTGGTTCCGGTGGCAGTCCGATTGGTCCACGAAATGCGGCTCAATCTAATTTGTATGGAGTCTGGAGGAACCCACCGAAGCCTCTTTAATATAACCCACTATAATGATGTGCACATGAATGATTTTTATTAAGAATTTTCCCCATCTAATTTTTAAAATTTCAAAATAACTTCAGAGTCAATTTTATCAACATCCTTATTCCAAAATGGAGTGTGAAAAGATGGAATGATTGATTTGGAGTCAGAAAGTGCAGGAGCTAATACTGACTCAGGAATTTAACTTAAGTCAAGTAAAGGTTCAGGAGTCAAAATTGGTTCAGAAATTGGGTCCAAATCAAGAAGTTGAAATTCAAGTCCGCAATTATTTCCCCACAATGGAATGTGTCTCTCTGAGATTGGTGATTCAAGTTAAGAATGACAGGTATGGGAACCAAAACTGACTCTAAAATGTTGCTCAGATTGGGTAGTGAAATAGGAGTCAATATTGATTCAGGAATTTGAACTGGATCACAAATTTGAGGATCAAAGTCATATTCTTATCTAAGTTCAATTTCTTTGAAAGGAAGAATTGTCAATTTGTCAATGGGACATTCAAAAGTATGAAATTGGTCAAATTCAATTTGTTGATCATAAAAAATTGGTGATTCAATTTCACGATGGATTGACACAGGATCTAATGTTGACTCGAGAAAAAGCCTGAAATCAGGTAAAAACACATCAGTCATTATTAAATCAGGAAGTGAAATTGAATTACCAAGTTGAGGTTCAGGATCATACTCATACTCAAGTTCAATCTTAGGAAAAGGATAACTTGCAGAAATGTCAATGGGATTTTCAACATTTGAAGTTTGGTCAAGTTCAGGTGAGTGTACTGAAATTGAATCTTGGTTCCCAAAATAACAACAGTTCTCAGTCAGATCAATAGAATTAGAGATATCTGAATTAGTCAAAGATTGATAAGAGAGAATTTTCTCATTCCTATAAATGTTGACTAATTGACTCAATTGTGTCTCCAACCTATTGATAGACTGAGTAGAAAATTTTTAAAATTGTAGCGTGAACTCCTGCAAGATTTCTATATTCTTTTCTAGATATGATGTTTCTTCAAGTAGATGTTCCAAAAAGGGAGTATAAAAATCTTGATTTTGGAAAGATAGTGAAGATTGTGAGTCCAACATGTGTTGAGATTGTCGCTCAGACTCACGTAAGAGTTCCCCAGTCAATTCCAAGACAAATGTTTGATCATTTTGACGAGGTGGAACTAAGTAAGACTCTTGAAAATACTGTGAAATTGAGAAGGAAAACATGTTCTAAAATTGCCGCTCAGCCTCTTATAGGTTGGCATCTATACTCTTTTCTAACTCAGATTTTTCTTCGAATTGTGATTCTAGAAAAGGAGCATAGGAAGCAAGTCGGGAAATGAATATTGTGAAAATTGTGGACAAGGTGGTTGAAAATTTGACTCGGGGGAGGTGAATCCCCATTGACTCTATGAAGAGTTAAAATTACTTTAGAAATTATGGTCATAAGATTGGGGGTATGGGTTATATTGATTTGAATAAGTCCAACCTGGTGTATTTTGTTGGTTCATATTGTAAAAAACTGGGTTGAAATTATCCGAATCAAATGGGGTCGATGTGAAATATGGATTCATATTAGGATTAAAAGAATTGTTGTTGTTGAATTCTATTTCATAAACAATCACAAATAAAAAGAAAAAACAAACAAATAAACAAAAAAGAAAGAAAAAGTCAAAACCAAGCCTATATTAAGGTTGACCTAGACCTAGACGATTTCTAACTAGTCGATTACCCGGGGGAGGTTGTTGTATGAATCCGACCATAAGCTAATCGGCCAGGTAGGGACAAAATACAGTGGAAGGTATCCGTGCGTAAGCAACGAGCCTTAATTACGCCAAATCAGTATCTTCTAGGCGTGACCTCTTAATCTTCAATCTTAGACACCGATTTCACAATAGTAAGATTCAAAACAAGTTCCACCCTCAGTCAATCTCTTAATGAGTCCGAGATGTCTCTAGGGGCCAACGTCTATCAATTTTTATTAGGGCTTGGGTTGTGTGAGTGGGGAGGTGATTTTTAGGCTAAGAAAGAGTGATGAACTCCCCACCTTATCTTGTATTGGGTTATGCCCTTAAGTCTGATTCGTGCAAGTGTGCAATATAAACAAGAATAACATAAAAAGTGAGTAAATCACCCACGTATTTGTCCTATACTATATACAATACCATATGTACACCTTAGTGCAGATCACAACAACCGAACAAAATATAGTATATTAGAATTGAATTGACACGTGCCTAAATGCAAATGTCTAAACTGTTTTAAAGACATCCAAATATCATATTTTAGTTCTTTAATTAATTACAGTGTGTAGGCAATCAAAATAGAAAACAGATAGCAGAAATCACAGATATATACAATATAGAAGCAGCCTACAAAATATAAGTCCAAGATCTCAAAACTGTGCCGCGTTTTCGCAGCTTTTAATTTCCGCAGCAAATGTTTAAGCAACAGCTCCCTGCTTTCTTGAGCAGAGAGATGAAAGCAAGCTTAACTTTCTACAATGTTCAGTTTCTTTAATTATTACCCTGCACACCAAAACAGAGAAGAAAATGTTAACAAAAATGTGAGTTTAAACCATTCCCATCCCCGACAACGACGCCAAAATTTTGATCGGGGCGAAACCAGCACTTGAAAACGTATGTTTTGTAAAATCAATGAAATTTATATGTTCTAATGTTCCCCCGATTCTTCCGTTATAGCTTTGGCTCAACGGGTCGAATCCACAGGGGCAGGAGGCGATAAAAGCATTAGCAGTTCTTATTCACGTGTTATGTTAACAGGTTTTTCTTTGTTAAAGAATGAAAAAAAGAAGAAAGAAAAGAAAATCCAGAAGTGATAGATGAGGTGAGACGATGAAAGCGGTGATGTGAAAATAAAAGAGAAGTGATTTTAAAAACAAAGAGAAAATAAAACAAAAGTGAACTAAGAGGATGGTAAAAACAACGATAGAAAAATGATAAAAGATTTTGGAATTGATTTTTAAAATAAGATAAAAAGAAAACTCTTGGTTACTAACTACTAATTGCTTCTCTAACCATGCTAAGCTCTTAGTGATAATTGTCTCACATGAATCCTTAGCCATCACTAGTCCTTGGCTTCAAGAGACGATACAAAGCATGGCACATAAGATTATTCATCAACATTCAAACTACACATCCATACCACACAATAAATTACAAGGTACTATTAGATCATCAAAACTGGTTAGAGGTGAGCATGAAATAAAAAAGACATTGTAAGTTAGTAAGTTAGTGGGTTAGATGTTAAAAATGTTAGAATGTCAGAATCCATCATCATGAGCCATCAATGGCTCTTGCAAGAGTAAGACCTTGTAGAGACTATCAGATTCATATAGATTATCAAGTAAGTGGTTAGATGGTTAGTGGTTAGTAGTTAGATTGTCATGAAAAGAAAAATTAGCTACGCATCATGCAGAAGATGGAGAAGATTACAATGGAGAAGAAAGGAGACACCTTTACATAAATTGTCACCATCTATTATATCAATCTCTCTCTTTCTCACTCTAAATCTCTCTGCCCTAATACATGATCTAAAAACGTAAAAATATAAAAGAAAGAAGAAGAACACCTAAACTACACTACATTAAAAGATAGAAAACCTAGCCTATTTTCAATCTGCTCGCGTTTCGGCCAAACCCTGCAATATTTATAGGCAAAAGGAGGTTTCAGAAGACAAGGCCATGCGTCGAAAATCGACGAGTGGACCCATTAAAGGGCTGCGAAAACGCGGCCATAGTCGCGTTTTCACGACAATACCAGGGACCTGGGTCCCTGGTTTTAGTGCGCGGGTTCGTTTCGCTTCGGGGACCATCCAGATATGCTCAGATTCGGTTATTTATGTCCAGATTCTCGTCTGACATGCACAAGGGTCTAGGTTCAATGTATCTTCTAGAAACTCCCTTACTTGGCCTTCAAGAAATGCGGATTTAATTACCGGAATATGGGTTTAATTAAGTTCTTATTACCATTTTGCCTCTAGACTCTTGATTTATCTACAAAGTAGATTAAAACACAATTAGAAATGATATATTATTCATGAATCGGTAGGAAAATGCGATATAATAATGCAGAACTATAAACTAATCAATTTTTTTGAATTATTTTGTAAAATCTCCTAATATTGGTGTCGACCGGTATTGCGGATCAATTTTAGGTTTTAAATTTATAAACGGAGTTGAATTTCTTGAATCTTATTTCACAATGTTCCTCAAGACAATAATTTCTCTTTTAAAGAATTTTTGGAGATTTTTTGAATTAGTCAAAGGTTTACCAATTAAAATAATATTTATATTTTCCCGAACCTAGAGTTTGGCCCGGGTTATTTTTTCCTTTTTCCTTTCTCTTCTCTTTTCCTTTCCCTTTCCCTTTTCTTTTCTTTCTTTTCTTTTCTTTTTTTTCCATCAACTTCCACCATCTTCTACTCCCCTACTACACTCTTCCAGATATCTTTCTCCACTAACTCTCTCTCTTCCTCTCCCATCACCTACTCACTCTTTCTCCTCAACCCACTCTCAAAACCGGCCTCCCCTTTTCTCTCTCTCACCCGCAATAATATCTCCCTTCTCTCCATCTTCAACCTCTATCAAAATCTCTACCTCCTCCTTCTCCACCAACAACCACCATCTTCACCCTCATCTCCTCCTTCATCATCACTCTACTACCACCAAACTCCACCCACACCATATCAACAATTTCTCCTCCACTACAACAACCAACACCTAAATCACCACCATCTCCTTCATCACCACCTCCATCACCATCAAACTACAACAACTTCACCTCCATCATCTTCAACACCAACTTTAACACCTCCACCAACTACCATCCACTCCCTCCTCTGACCATGGCTGGCCACTACCTCCAAGCCAAGGGCTAGCCACCTTCCTCTGGCAATAACTCAGGCGACCTCACCACCTTCATCTTCTTTAACTCCACCACCATTGCAACCTCTCCATCACCACTTTCACCTCCAAAAATATCACCATCTCCCTATTCACACCACCAACATCCTCCCACATCTACACCAAAATCTACCATCTTGACCTACAACCATCACTACCTCCTCCTACAACCACCACTAAATCTTTCATCACTTCCATCAACACCATCATCATCCATATCATCATCTTCATCATCACCATCAATACCATCATCCTCACCATCTCCACCTTCCTCCCTCCGGCCTCCTCCTTTTCCGGCCACCCCCTCTTGACCGACCGAGGCCCCGAACTTCCTTAAGGATCGGCCATATCCCCAGCCTTCTCCTAGGCCAGCCGGCCACCAAGGGGCAAAGCCTTTTCTTCTCTCTCCTCCTTTCTCTCTCCTTATTCTCTAACGCCTCCGGTGCTCTCTCCTTATTCTCTAACGCCTCCGGTGTTCTCTTCCACTCGCTTGCGTGTTAACTCCATTGGCGTTTCCTTGGAGTTCATGCCGTGTAGGCGAGTGACTTTTCTCGCCTTGGCGAACTTGTATTGTATTTGGACTTGTATTACGTTTTCGACTGTATTTGTATTTCTTTGAACTGATGTTATTGGTATTGGTATGATGAATATTTCTAATAGCGTAGTTTAATACTTTTACATCTTCACTGATTATAATACTACTTTATTACTGTATTTGGCTGATCCTTCATGGTTGTTAACCTTCGCGCTTAGCCTCCGGTCTTAACCGCTTTGCTTTTTTATACTACAGTCTTTGAATTTAAGCCACTGGATTTTCTAGCTTTGTCGGGAGCCTAACTATGCCGTGTGTCTGCAAACCAAGATTCATTGCATAGCCTCATCAGGCACGACTTAGCTACGCTCTTACTTTGCTCGGCCACCGGTGTAACGGTCAGATAATAATATTCTGATTCTCTACTAACCTTTAATCATGGGATTAAGAAATCATCTCTAATAACTTAATTGCTCAAAATTTCGGCAGTATCTCCTTTGTAACTTGTGCCTTACCCAAATATAACGCATGAAGTTCAGTAGTGTAGATGACTCTCAATAGTTGTAACATTATTCTTATTGATACTAAGCAAATATCCACGCAGTCAATAATAATATACTCCCCAAACAAGATAATACTTGGAATATCCTCATTTCAAGACTACAACATGCACAATTAGTTAGGAACTACTAGCCATCCCAAAAGTTATACATCTAGTGAAATCTGTCAAGTTACTTTGCATAATATTGCTTACATAAAAGATGTCGGACTATAAATATAAGGTCCGTCCTTTAGACTTTATATATAACACAAAAGATCATAAATATGAATGACATGATTTCTACCAACTTAACATAATAAGTCCAACACAAAACATAAAGAGTTACAAAATGAGTAAAAGTAAAAGAAGACAACAAGATCCTTTCATAGGACGCCACAAATTCTTACGCCGGTCCTTGACCCTTGCTTAGACCTGAAAAGAATGTTGTCAAGAAAAGGGGTGAGCTTGACGGCTCAGTGAGTAAACCAAGTTATTGTATAATATTCTAATTCATATTTTAGCTTTGATAGTTTATGATCTTTACAGTGGGCTGCCACTAGGCCAAAATTTAAGAAACATATGTTAATATTCCTCGGTCTACTTTATACAATCATATGATGATACATACTCATATGATGATACATAGCATGGTAATAGTTTTTCTTTTATCACGATTTATAATATATTATAATTCAAGTCATAACAATTTCTAAGTTTTACATCAACAAGCAACATTCCGTCATCACATCATTTCAAGGAACGCATGAACATTTACATCGTCTTCCCCCTCTTACCGGCTCCCGCCGGCCCCTTGCTACCGTTATAGAATGAGCTACTTTCACAACACCGTCTTCCCCCTCCTATCGGCTCCCGCCGGCCCCTTCCTACAATGAACAAAATACATTTACACCGTCTTTCGCTCCTACCGGCTCTCGCCGGCCCTTTCCTACAATTAAAGATGAACAACCTTTTCCCCCACCGTTTTCCCCCTTCCTACCGGCCCCGCCGGCCCCTTATGACACATAAGGATGAAACAACTCATTCCACAAAAAACAGAAACTATGCACATGAGAAAGGCTATTGCACAAACATAATATAGAATTTCATCTATATCATGCCACTTACTACTTGAACATACAAGATACACATTCATATACATCACTTGTACATGTATATAGTAATTTATATACGTATATATATGGGTATAATCACCTCAATTTACTCACGAGCTTCTATATGTGAGTCATTTCCTTCGTTGATGTTTTTATCGTTCAAATTTTTGTATTCCTAGTATTCCCACTAGTATTCAACTTAGTGTTTACAAGCTTTCATATGAGTGTGGCAAATTAATGTGTACCATCGTATGAGACAATAGTTTAATTTCTTATTCAAATTTCCTATTTTCTGAACATCACAATTTGGCCAATCCTATCTCTTATTTAGCATGTCAAATAGCATACACACATTTAGAACATTCAATTCACATAAAATTTCTACTAAAACAACGAATTTCATAAGAGAGATGGTTAACATTTTCATATTCAAGCTTCTTGACATAAGTTCTTCAAGATTCGAGTTTACTCACTTTTCTTCGAATTTTTCCTCTTCAATAGGACTAAACTTTGCCTCTTCGAACCACAACCCTAAGCAAAGAACGTTTGGATTAATATCTATCACAAAAATCATCGAAATATGAGGATTAAGTGTTGTTTTTCTCTTCAAAATATCAGTCAGAATTATCTTCCCAAAAGAGAGTTTTAGGGCCCCAAAAGCTTAGATTTTTGACCGAAAATCACCTCCTCAACTTGGATCAAAGCCGTAGGAAGGATCTTTCCCTCCTCCTCCGAGTCCCCCCTCCTTGCTCGCGCCCCGCCTGGGCGCGGCCCTTCTCCCTCGTTGCCTCTGTTGTGGAGGAGAACAAGGGAGAGAGAGTATAGGTTTATTGTGTGGAGAAAGGGAGGATTTCTAGGGTTTTTGCCATGAAAATTTTGGGGAAGAAGATGAGTGAAAACTTTTTAGATGAAGAGAGTCGGTTTTCAGATCTAATTGACCCTACAAATACAAGTTTGCCAAGCCATCTCCTCCATCCAATAACCTACACATTCAATCAAGAAAATCCTAACCTTTCTTTCGTTCACCTACCTTCTCCACTAACTAGTTGGATTAAACAATTACTCATGGTGAAATTTTTCTTGATTCTACCCCAATACCTATAATGTAGTAGATTATCATGTGTTCATACATAGGATGGTATAAAGCATGTGCAAGTGTGTGTGTGTGTATAAATACTCCAATAATACATGAAATCTCAAATTACTTAGCCTTAAACTTAATTGGGTATAATAATGTTTCTTTTTTTAATAGGTGATTAGGAGAAAATTCTTTGGATTATATTAACCCGGATGTTACTGTTCTACCCTCCTAACAAAAAGTTTCGTCCTCGAAACTTAACGTATCTTAAACAAGTGTGGATAATATTTCACATCTCTTCTTCTGGCTCCCAAGTAGCCTCTTCGAATTTTTGGTTCCTTCACACTACTTATACCAAGGGGGTTGCTTTGTTTTGCAGCTTTTTCATCTTATGATCTAGAATTTGTATTGGCTCCTCCTCATAGGATAAGTTTCCTTGAATCTGCAGCGGATGATAACTAAGGATGTGACTGGGGTCTGGTACATACTTCTTTAACTGGGATACATGAAAGACATCACGAATTTTCCCGATCTCAGGGGACAAGGCTAGTCTATAAGCCAGTGGTCTGATCTTTTTCAATATTTCAAAAAGTCATGTATATCAAGGAGTCAACTTGTTGCTTCTGCTAGTCCGTACTACTCCCTTCATGGGGGACACCTTCAGGAATACCATGTCTTCTATGGCAAATTCTAGAGGCATGTGATGCTTGTCTGCATATGATATATATGTTTTTTTGCTCTGGGATGCCTTCATCCTGATTTACTCTATTGTTTTTGCACTAAATCAGGGCCCAAAAATCCTCGTTCTCCAACCTCTTCCTAACAAATGGGGGGCTTACACTTCCTCCCATACTGAGCTTCAAACAGTTGCACCCAAAAAGTCGATTGGTAGCTGTTGTTACACGCAAACATCACTAGTGGTATATACTTCTCCCAGTTACCTTCAAAATCTAACATGCATGCTCTCAACATGTCTTCTAATATCTGAATAGTCCTCTCTGATTGGCCATCAGTCTGTGGGTGGTCGCAGTACTTGAATGTAATTTAGTCCCCAAAGTCTTGGATGAGCTCACCCAGAATCTTGATAGAAATCGAGGATCCCTTCTTATACAAATGTCTCAGGTACTCCATGTATCTGAACTATCTCTCGGATGTAAGTCTGTGCTAACTTATCCATCGAGTAATTTATTTGGATGGATACGAAATGCGCAGACTTTGTGAGTCGATCCACTACTACCCATATAGCATCATGTCCTTGTAATGATTGGGGAAGTCTTACGACAAAATCTATAGCAATGTGACTCCACTTCCACTCGGGGATTGATAAGGGCATCTAATCCCAGGGTTTCTTGTGTTTGGCCTTAACTTGCTGGCATATCATGCACTTTTGCACGAATCCCACCAGAAATTTGTTCGAAGATCTTGATACATTTTTGTTGCCCTTGGATGTACCATGTAGGGGGTATGATGAGCTTCTGTCATAATTTCCTCCTTAAGTCTTGCACCTTGTGGTACACACACACACGGTGTCCAATTTTCATCATTCCCTTATCACAGGTGAGGCCTTGAGTTTTCCCAACTCGGATCTTCTCCAAGATTCTCTTTACTCCATAATCCCCTTATTGTGCCTCTGTGATTCGCCCATACAGGTCATATTGAATGCTACCTGTTGGCCCAAAGGCCTTCCACTCTAGTTTTGATGATGATTAACTCATGTAATTATAGTTTACTAATAATCTTGTGATATTTAGTTTCAGATATTTAACTAAGATATTAGTAGGTAATTAGCTTCAACAAAGGTATTTTGGAGCTTTCACATGGTGATTCAAGAGCTCGAGCGTCAAAGTTCACATCTAGCACTCGTTGGAGTCAAGCTCGGGGAATCTCGTTTGGATCGAGTCGGCTTGGAGACAAGAAGACCTCGGTTTGTTTTAGAATAGTTAGTTTAGATCTATTGTTAAAGATTAGATAGTGTGGCATGCTCAATTTCACAACACACACACACTTGTTTTTAAGTTTCATGTTTATTGGTTTTAGTTTTCGTTTAACCGATCTTGGTTTTCATGAATAGAATTGATTCAAAATAAGTTTACATGATTTAATGTATATTAGATTTGATCTATATACATGTATGCTTCATATTCTTAGAAAAGCTTATTTTGATAACCTATTAATGTATTTGGGTTTTGTATTTAAACAAAACTTATTTTTGAATTTAATATCAAAAACACTGATATATATCTCTTTCATGTATATTGGATTCTATCCATATACTATATGCTTCAAAGTTGTTTAAATATCATATTTTTGTATTTATATGTGTTTTGGAAAAATCGGATTTCCATTTCAAAATTCTAAGTTTTAGAAAATACAGATTTTGGTTTTCGGCAAAATTTGTAAGTCATAAAAATGGTTCAAAATATTTGTAACATGGTTTGATTTTACTCAAACATCTTTGTATATCAAAGTATTATATTAAAATTATTTTTGTAGATTTTTAGAGATTTTATGGGATTTAATTGAAGATAAAAACCCAAGTTTTTCAGTCCCATAGTTGCCAGGCTGGCTGACTGCCGGTCGACCGGGCCGGTCGACCGTAGCAGTAAGCGTCGACCGGGCCGGTCGACCGATGTGTACAGAACATGCACGCAGCAAAGCTGGGAGGCCGGTCGACCTGGTTGGTCGACCGCCAGAGAGTTCTGCTCTCTGGAAAGCCTCCGGTCGACTGGGTCGATCGACCGGGTAGAGAGCTCTGCTCTCTGTAAACCAGCTCGGTCGACCAGGCGATCGACCGGCCAGAGAGCCGTTGCTCTCTGGTTCTGGCACGGTTGACCGGGCGGTTGACCGGAGGGCTCAACGGTCTATTTTTTGACCGTTGGCCGGTCGACCGGAAGGCCAATCTGGGCCTTGTCTGCTGCTAACAGGCAGATTTCAAATGGGGTATAAATATCCCCCCATTTGAGTTGTTTCTTAACAAGTTTTCAAGAGAAAAATTTTAGATCTTTTTCAAGTGTTTTAAGAGCAAGTTTTTCAAAAGAGTTTTTGGGTTCAAAAGATCAATCATTTGTTTTTAAAGTGTTTGATTATTCAAAGAAAATAGTTTTTTGGGAATTGACTTTTGGTCTAAAAATTCTATATCTATTTGGAGATTTTTCTCAAGTGATTTTCTTTATTCAAAACACTTTGTTTTCTCACACTTGAGCTTATCATTCTATCCTATCTATTAGGATCTTTGTTTTGTGAGAAAAAAATTGGTTTATGGTTGTGAAAACCACCAAGTTGTAAACCCTCCTTATTTGTGATATCCCTCTTGTATAGAGGTTGATTATTGGAGTAGTGGCTTTGTGCCCTATCTCTCTAGTGAGAGGTTGATTGGTTGTTTGGCTTTGTGCCCATCCTTCAAGTGTGAGGTGATTGTGTTTGAGTGGCTTTGTGCCTAGCCTCTAAGTGTAGAGGTTGTGTTGTATTTAAGAGATGAGTTGTGTACTCCCGGTTATTGTATTGCTCAAAATCCTCATTGGAGGTTTCCCTGTGTGGGAAGTCCTCTGTGGACGAGTTAGTGGAAATCCTTCTGTGTGAAGGCGGGAACGTGGAGCTGTGTGCTCGAACCTCGAAACATATCCGTGTGTTTGCGATTGATTCACTTTCTCTAACTCTCTCTTACTTTGTACATTGATTCATATTGTCATATCATATACATGCTTGTGTTGTTTGTGTGTGCCTCACTTGTGTTTAACCACGAGAGTTTCATATAGCACCTCAACTCTTATTCAGAGGAATCAAGAGGAGTTAGTCCAGAGCCCTTCACCGGGAATTCGGCTACACTCGTTGGTTATACTAAGTGTGTTGCAATTAATTTTAAATTTCCACATTATTGTTCATAGATTAGCCGTACACTTATTCACCCCCCTCTAGGTGTACTTTCAATTGGTACAGAGCCTAAGCTCCTGATATTAGGTTTAACCACCTAGGAGTGTGATCTTGGTTTTGCTAATCTATTATTTCCATTTGCACACATATATTGTTTTCACACACTCATGGATTGCTTGACACCTCCTATGTTTGATGTTTCCAACATTGACATGTGAAAATTTAGGATGAGTATGTATCTAAAAACCCTAGGCTTGCATGTTTTCCTTACTGCTACCAAGAAATCCTATCTTGTAATAGCAAGCATATAGAGGCCAATGCACAAGCCCTTGAAGCACTTAGAAGCACGCTTAATAAAGAATATCTTATGATGGTTTCTAATTGTGATTCCACCTTTGCAGTGTGGAACACATTGACCTCCTTCAAGTTTCAAACGCCCAACTTTGTGGAGGATGAATCTAGTGGAGAATCCGAGAAACAATGCTAAATGGTCTAAGGGAATGACTCCCTTGAGGTATACTCAGAAACTTAATTAGATGATGATGATGCTAGTTCTTCTAGTAATGATTATATTGATGCCAATGCCTTGAATGAAGAACTTTCAATTGTTTGTGAAAAATTGCTTGAAAAATATAATCTTTTGAAAAATAAAAGTCTAGGACTTAACAAAGAAAATAAGGATTTGTATTCAAAACTAGATTTGGTTTTGCAAGAGAAAGTGGAGATTTCTAATGAAAGGGATTCATTGAAATCCAAACTTGAACTTGCTCTAAAAGAAAATGAAATTTTGAAAAGTAAAAATGATTGTGAAGATGTTTTGAAGAAAAATGAAACTCTATCTTCAAAACTTGTTTTTATTTTTAAAAAATGATTCTTTTGATTTGATTTCTAAAGAATTGAAAGATTGCTTAAATGAAAATAAAATTTTGAAAAATGATTTAAACTCTCATGCTTGCCATGCTAGTGTAGCTTCACATTCTAGCTCACCTATTACATGCACCTCTTCTTCCATGATTGAAAATGATATTTGTATGCTTAAGAAGAGTGTGGATTGTTTGGGCTCCACTTTGGGCCATTGTGCCTTGAACCACTCACGTTTGGAATCTATGTTTTGAAAGAAATAAGTTCCTCTTATGCATGCACATAAATCACGGTATACACATGCTCCCCACGTTCACACCCATAACACTTTGTATACTCATCTGTACACTTGTACACATTGTGGACGTATGGGCTACCTTGCTAAGTTTTGTTATGATCGTATACATGATTCAAATTTAGTAACTAAATTTGTTTGGGTTAGGAATGGAGCTAACCCCCATGGACCCAAAATAGTATGGGTACCAAAGATCACTCCTATTTTATTTCATGTAGGTGTGGGCTCTCACTTAACGTGAGAGTGATGGTGCCTTGAGGTGGATGCGTTCCGAGCTTAAAGAGGACAATTTGGATACATTACTTTCAAGGGGAGTTTGGTGGGAAGACCACCATGGTTTGGAGACATAGAGATGTACTCTCATCGGTTTGGTAACAATCTCTTACTCCTTATTTATATTTGCATGCTTTTAGATCATTCATTTATAGCATGTCTTATTTTAACGATCATTATGCCATATGCCATGCTTATTAGACTATTGTCATACATGTATAGCATCTGAGATCACCCATATTTATATGAACCCATATTTTGTGTTCTCTCCATAGTTTAGCTATTATGTATATCATAGCTCTAATGCATGTTCATTTACCATAATGATCATATAAGTTTTGTTTTGATTTCTATGCTTCATGTTTTGATTACATGTGTAGATGTTATTTTTTATTAAAACTTAGGTATGTACGTGTACAACTAGTGAGCCACAAATAGATTATTATGTGCTTGTGCTTAAACGCTCATTTATTAGATGTACTAGTATAGTCTAGTTTTGATGATTCATACATTTTGACTTGTATTCCACATTTTTTACATGTTTTTCATGTTTATGTTTAACTTCATGTATATGTCTATTTTTGTCTAAACTATTAGTTATACATATACATCCTTGAGCCACTTGCCTTTATGCATATACTTTTGTGGACTTGTTATATTTGGATATGTATGTATACTCTAGTTTGTACAAGACATACATATACCTTGAAGGAATTCTAGTTTTTGATGATTTTCATGTTTTTTTAAAGGAATTTCACTTTGAGCTTATTGCCAATTTTCATGATTATGTTTTTCACATAACTCTTATACGCTCACTTTATTCAATGTTTTCTCATGATTTTGTTTTCATGAGTATGATATGTGCTATATAGATTTTGAGTGTTTGATGATCATGTGACTTACATGTCTTTCATGGAAAATATTCTTGTTTTATTCCTTACTTGAATGATTTCGTACTACTTTAAAAGTTTTTTCATATAACTAATTCGTATTCTTCATTTGGTAGAGGTTTTCAAACATATTATATTTTTAAACTTATTTTTGAAAACCCCTACCCTTCCAAAGGCGGCTGGTTGGGCGACCATACCTTGTATGCTCTTAATTGAAAATCTATTTAAACATGTGCATGAATGGGTGATAGAGAATATGAGTTATACACTTGATTCTTATTATACTTTCAATTGATATCACTATGGACATTCTTTTTGTATACTCATATATATTTTTTTATATGCATGCTTACACTTCAAATAGTATCAATTTCGATTGGTATTAATTTTTTCATACATATATATTTTATTTGTGCTTACTATATCTCTATATCTTTGAGCACAAATTTTAGTTATGCTAAGCTTGATTTCTTAAATAACTATTATATTTCAATTGATTATGTTTCAATTGGTATCTTATACAAGCTTATGCATCATTTTGTTTAGTGTTTCATAAAGGGGAGAAAATTCATATTTCACCTTTTAATTGGTTTTATTTACCTTTGGTATTTTACTCCCACACTTTATGTTGAAAAATAATTGAAAAATGATATTGATTTTTTTGGTATCATATGCTCCTAATGAAAAATTACTTTCAATTGGTACTAATTTTTACAATTGGTATCAAGATTACCTATATGTTTACATCTTTTAAATTGATTTCTTCAAAATATTTTATTTACTTTTAATTGGTATAATATATACATGTTTATTTAAATTTATATTAAAAATATTTGTTTTATGTACTTTCAATGGTATGTTTTATTTATTTTCAATTGATATCATGATGCACTAAATTGATATATTTTTTCAATTGGTATCGCAACGTTTTGATTTCACCCCTTGTTGATTTTTTTTTGTTTCAGACAAAAAGAGGGAGAACATTGTTTTATTATTTACTTTAACCCCTTTGTTGATGATTGACAAAAAGGGGGAGAAGTATTTGAGTTTATATGCATGTTTATTGTTTATTTGTAAGATTATATCAAAGTTTGTTTCATATTGGTATCAAGAGAGTTTGTTTTATGTTTTGATGTTTTGTTGATATTGGTATCAAGAGCATGAATATTAATATCAAGAACATATTTGTTGTTTTGTTTATTGGTATCAAGAAATTTTGTTTTAATTTTTATTATTGGTATCAAAAGCTTTTATTGATCATCTTTCAATTGGTATCAAGAATTTTTATTGAATGGTATCAAGAGCTTTTATTGCTTTTATTGATAAAGCTTTCAATTGAAATTTTTATTAGTATCAAGAGTAATATTTTAAGCTTATATTTTCAATTGGTACTTAAGAACAAGTTTATTTAAAAAAAGGAAAAGGAATTTATTTTAAAATTTTGATATCCAGAGCATGTTTCTTTCATTGTTTTATGCATGTTTATGCATATTCATGTTTACCATTCATTGCATACCTTATTGTTTATTACTATGCATGAGTTAAGGGGGAGCTTCTTTGAAGCTTAACTTTAATCCATGCATATATAACTCCATGAGTTTTGTCATCATCAAAAAGGGGAGATTGTTGGCCCAGAGGCCTTCCACTCTAGTTTTGATGATGATTAACTCATTATAGTTTACTAATAATCTTGTGATATTTAGTTTCAGATATTTAACCAAGATATTAGTAGGTGATTAGCTTCAACAAAGGTATTTTGGAGCTTTCACATAGTGATTCAAGAGCTCGAGCATCAAAGTTCACACCTAACACTCGTTGGAGTCAAGTTCGGGGAATCGCGTTTGGATCGAGTCGGCTAGGAGACAAGAAGACCTCGGTTTGTTTTAGAATAGTTAGTTTAGATCTATTGTTAAAGATTAGATAGTGTGGCATGCTCAAGTTCACAGCACACACACTTGTTTTTAAGTTTCATGTTTATTGGTTTTAGTTTTCGGTTTAACCAATCTTGATTTTCATGAATAGAATTGAATCAAAACAAGTTTACATGATTTAATGTATATTAGATTTGATCTATATACATGTATGCTTCATATTCTTAGAAAAGCTTATTTTGATAACCTATTAATGTATTTGGGTTTTGTATTTAAACAAAACTTATTTTTGAATTTAATGTCAAAAACACTGATATATATCTCTTTCATGTATATTGGATTCTATCCATATACCATATGCTTCAAAGTTGTTTAAATATCATGTTTTTGTATTTATATGTGTTTTGGAAAAATCGGATTTCCATTTCAAAATTCTAAGTTTTGGAAAATACAGATTTTGGTTTTCGGCAAAATTTGTAAGTCACAAAAATGGTTCAAAATATTTGTAACATGGTTTGATTTTACTCAAATATGTTTGTATATCAAAGTATTATACTAAAACTATTTTTGTAGATTTTTAGAGATTTTATGGGATTTAATTGAAGATAAAAATCTAAGTTTTTCAGTCCCATAGTTGCCAGGCTGGCTGACTGCCGGTCGATCGGGCCGGTCGACCGGTCCGGTCGACCGTAGCAGTAAGCGGTCGACCGACGTGCACAGAACGTGCACTCAGCCAAGCTGGGAGGCCGGTCGATCGGATCGGTTGACCGCCAGAGAGCTCTGCTCTCTGGAAAGCCTCCGGTCGATCGGGTCGGTCGACCGGGCAGAAAGCTCTGCTCTCTGTAAACCAGCTCGGTCGACCGGGCGGTCGACCAGCCAGAGAGTCGTTGCTCTCTGGTTCTGGCACGGTCGACTGGGCGATCGACCGGAGGGCTCAACGATCGATTTTTTGACCGTTGGCCGGTCCACCGGCCAGTCGACCGGAAGGCCAATCTGGGCCTTTTCTGCTGCCAACAGGCAGATTTCAAATGGGGTATAAATATCCTCCCATTTGAGTTGTTTCTTAACAAGTTTTTAAGAGCAAAATTTTAGATCTTTTTCAAGTGTTTTAAGAGCAAGTTTTTCAAAAGAGTTTTTGAGTTTAAAAGATCAATCTTCATTTTTTTTTAAAGTGTTTGATTATTCAAAGAATATAGTCTTTTGGGAATTAGTTTTTGGTCTAAAAATTCTATATCTATTTGGAGATTTTCCCAAGTGATTTTTTTTGTTCAAAACACTTTGTTTTCTCACACTTGAGCTTATCATTCTATCCTATCTATTATTTTGTGGAAAAGAATTGGTTTGTGGTTGTGGAAACAACCAAGTTGTAAACCCTCCTTATTTGTGATATCCCTCTTGTTTAGAGGTTAATTATTAGAGTGGTGGCTGTGCCCTATCCCTCTAGTGAGAGGTTGATTGGTTGTTTGGCTTTGTGCTCATCCCTCAAGTGTGAGGTGATTGTGTTTGAGTGGCTTTGTGCCTAGCCAATAAGTGTAGAGGTTGTGTTGTATTTGAGAGAGGAGTTGTGTACTCCCAGTTATTGTATTGCCCAAAATCCTCATTGGAGATTTTCTTGTGTGGGAAGTCCTTTGTGGACGAGTTAGTGGAAATCCTTCTGTGTGAAGGCGAGAACGTAGAGCTGTGTGCTTGAACCTCGAAACATATCTTGTGTTTGCGATTGATCCACTTTCTCTAACTCTCACTTATGATTGATTCATATTGTCATATCATATACATGCTTGTGTTGTTTGTGTGTGCCTCACTTGTGTTTAATCACGAGAGCTTCATATAGCACCTCAACTCTTATTCAAAGGAATCAAGAGGAGTTAGTCCAGAGCTCTTCACTGGGAATTCGGCTACACTCGTTGGTTACACTAAGTGTGTTGCAATTAGTTTTAAATTTCGTATTATTGTTCATAGATTAACCATACACCTATTCACCCCCTCTCTAGGTGTACTTTCACTAAATTAGTTCACTCATCCTTATATATCCCCAGGTTCCTTTATTTGGACTTCCAATTGCATTCCTTCTAATTCTTTCAGTAGCCATAGTTGTTGAGTTATCAATACGGTCGGTGATCCCCCTGACTTTTGACTTAGGGCATCGGCTACAACATTGGCTTTCCTCGGGTGATAGTGAATGGTCAGACATAGTCTTTTATCAGTTCCAACTATCTTCGTTGTCACATGCTCAACTCCTTTTGATTGAATATATTTTAAACTTTTATGGTCTGCAATATCTGCCTCAGATGTTCGTTATGTTTCTCGTTACTCTTGGGATAAATTAGTATATCATCAATGAATATGATCACAAATTGATCGGGATATGATTGAAATACTCTATTCATCAAGTCCATAAATGCTGCAGGGGCGTCCAAATGGCATTACGAGAAATTTAAAATGTCCATATCTTGTTCTGAAGGTAGTCTTAGGTATATCGTTTGATTAAATCTTTAGTTGGTGATACTCTGATCATAGATCAATTTGAAAATGCACCAGCACTTTGAAGTTGATCAAATAGATCATCAACCGTAGGAAGCGGATATTTGTTTTTGATAGTAATCTTATTCAACTCTCTGTAGTCAATGCATAATCTCATGCTCCCATCTTTCTTCTTCACAAATAAGACCGGAGCCATTCTATAAGGAGTTTTAGATATAAGGCTAGATCCTGCGAATAAATCAATAGAGAATTCAATCTCTCAGTTCGGAGGTAAGCCTGGGAACTTTTTCGGATTGAGGTACTCATTCACCATAGCTATGTCTTCTATTTTTTTTTTTTTTAAACTCAGTTTCTTTCTTTTCAACACAACTGCTAGGATCCCTTGACATTCCCTTTTTAACAACTTCGCAGCGGTAACAGCCGAAATGGTTTGTATCATTATCTCATCCCTCACTCCTTCAAAAGTAATCTCTGGAACCCCTTCCATTTTAAAGGTTATTTTTTATATTTTTTTATTTTTTCTGGGGCAGTCTACATGGGCACAGTGAGTTGACAACCAATCTATTACTAAAATGACATCGTACTCTATCTTCCCTAGTTTCACGAGGTTCACCCATATTTTTACTTCTCCTATCATAACCTCGCACTCTTTATAGTACATATTAGTAACCATTTCAGCTCCTATAGGAGTCGATATTACAAGTTGAAATTTCAATGGTTCAGGTTTCATGTTCATTTTGGATGCTGATTGAGGCAAAACCTGCACATAAAAATAAAGAATTTCAGATTTAGAATGAAGATGTGCAAGTGCTCAATTCTTACCGCTATAGCAAGTGGCTATGCGGGTCGTGATCCACAAGGAGGGTTTTACGATAGAAGCGTTTACGTTTTTTTATTGAAATCTTTATGAAAACCAAACGAGAGTTCTTCTCTGTTTTTAAGTTAAAAAAAATGGAAAAGAATAATGTTAAAGTTAGAAGAAAATGAGAGATGAAGAAGGTGAAAAAAATCAGAAAACGGCGAAAGCGACTATGTACAAATGAGTCAAAAAAGAATGATTTGGAAGAGGTGGTGATCTATACTAAAGAAATAAAAGAAAAGAAAGAAAGAAGGTTGAAGAAATACTTACCTAATTTGAGTGATGACTTACCTGAAAACCTTTGCATGTTCTACCTTTGTTTAGGAGGCGTTCAACGCATAGATCATAAGCCCGAGCTCAGTCCCGTTCGCATTATATCATCAAGTCTCGCACAAGCATGAAGTGATACGTCTTGAGGAGGAGAACATCTTCATGAACTATCGTTGGCACTCACACAACATCGTTATACTTGTGCTTTGGAATTCACTTGTAAACTCAACAAAAACAAACGAGGTAAAGTAGAAGAGGAAGACGAAAACTAAAGAAAATGAAAGTAAAGAAGAACATAAAAATGTTACCTTTTATTGCTTGAAACGATGGAAGAAAGGAGGAGGGTACATCGGTGTCACTCTCAACATATGCCTCTCTCTCTTACTTACATGAATCATCATCTAACCTAAGCTTACATACAAGTTACATAAAAAGAAAAGAAACACCTAAACTAAGAAATGGAAAACTTGGCTAAATTTTATCTTTGCATGGTCGTCCATTTTCAGTACAAAGACTGGCCTTTTATAGGCAAAACCCTAACCATCAGGATCCCGGGGAGATCGGGGGAGCAAACGCTCCCCTTAACTCCCCAACCTTGCCGCGGAAACGCGGCTTGGGCTGCATTTCCGCGGCCTCGCCCTCTGATTTTATCTGGAGTATGTTTTTCAGTTTGAATCCCGGATTCTGACAAAATGGCCTTGGATTCTTGGCTTTAACCGATCGATTCTGAGATGATTCTTCTTAACCGGTTTTCAACCTCTTGATTTTGCCCTGATTTATTGAGTGCGAATTAATTCTGATTTAATTCAGAATTTTGGTGGGCTTTGGGCTCATTTCTCTTCATCTCCTTAAAGAATGGGCCTGCAAATAAATTAAGCAATTAATTAAGACAATGCAAAGTTTTATTCTAGAATAAGTATGGAAATATGATACTAAATATGCAACATTAGCGACCAATCACACCCCCATACCTATCTTTTGCTCGTCCTCGAGCAAAACAACTAAACTATACTAAGGATTATTAGACCACTTTCGCAGGTCACGCGATTGCACTGAGCATGTGCAACAAGCCGTTAAACCTCTAGGTTTCCCCTAGAGGACGAGTTTTGTCTCGTGAGGGTTTTCAGCGGATTGCACCCACAAAATTCATAAAGAAAGAGAAACAAAGAGTTAGTATTTTCGAAAAGCATTTTGAAAGAGAAAAATATTTGAAATATAATTGTAAGATTTAAGCAATCTATAAGTTATAGGAAAACTGAATTTTCATTCCTAAACTTAATCTCTATTCAAAAATTTGTTATCAATCAAAGTAAGGAGTCAAATTGTACTTCTCATCTAGTCTATTACTTTACCCTAAGTCATATGCACCTTGTGACTGTGAAAATTTTGACTAAGGGTTCATTAACTCTAACTCTTATGCCTTAATTATTTATATATATATACTTTTTTTTGGGTATTATTCCTTAGTTCTATTAGGCTTTCTAATCTGCTCATGTAACGAGCCTTTAATCGATGACTCCCAAACCAAACGGTCTTAGGGCACCGGGTGAGAAAACACCCCAAGGACTTGAGGACTCGAGCAAAGAAGGCACAAAACTAAGGATTTTATTATATGAACCCCTTTTAGGCGTGAATACTTATGCTTTATTAGGCACAAATACCTAGCTTAATCAGAGGATTTTTATATATATATTTTTTCTTTTCAAACTTATCTAATCATCTTTCACATAAATACTAAGGCTTGCTTAGGCCAAAGCACCTAGCTAATCAATAATTAGATTTGTTTATTTTCTTTTATTTTTTATTTTTTTATAAGGCATAAGAATCTTTGTTTTTGAACCCTAAGTGTGTAAGTGTATGAAGTGTGCATATTTCATCAAGGTAAAGATCAAGACTAAATTACTTTGACAAATTATCTTCCTAACTCTAAATATCAAACAAATAATCTTATTTTGACCAAGTATAAGAAATCCTAATTTGGATTTTCCTATTCCTTAAAATTAACTTAATTTCTTACAAAAAATATGTCAAAATATTGTTTCTCTTTTCAAAAAGTTTTTAAAAGTAAAGAAAATGTTAAATTTTTTTTAATAAAAAGAAAAAACGAAGTTATGTTAGACCCTCCCCCACACCTATCTCATGCATTGTCCTCAATGTATGAATTAATGCATAGATGCATGAAAAAGACGAAAGGGAAGGAAAATGTTACCTTAAGGTGGTGGTTCCGGTGGTGGTCTGATTGGTCCACGAAATGCGACCAAATCAACTTTTTGTTGGATTCGGAGGAACCCACCAGAAATATCTTTAATATAACCCATTAAAAAGATAAATCCATGAAGAATTTTTATTAAAAATTTAACCCCATCTAATTTTCAAATTCCATAACTAATTTTGGAGTCAAATTTGTCACACCTCGTCCCAGAATGGAGTATGAAAAGATAGAATGATATGACTTGAACTCAGGAAGTATAGGAACTAATACTGACTCAGGAAAGTGACTTAAGTCAAGTAAAGATTCAGGAGTCGAGATTGGTTGAAGAAGTGGGTCCAAGTCAAGAAGTTGAAACTCAAGTCCACATTAATTTTCAACAATGGAATGTGACTTAATATTGGTGATTTAAGTTCAAGAATGATAGGTGGGGGAATCAAAACTGACTCTAACATATTACTCAAGTTTGGTAACAAAACAGGAGTCAAGATTGATTAGAAAGTTGAACTGGATCACAGATTTGAAAATCTAGGTCACATATCTCATTGAGTTCAATATCATAAAAATGAGAACTTGCCAATTTGTCAATAGGATCTTCAAAAGTGTATAATTGGTCAAGTTCAATATGATCCTCAAAGATGAGTGATTCAATTTCATTATGAATTGGCACAGGATCCAATGTTGACTCGGGAAAAAGATCGAAATCAGGTGAGGACACCGGAGTCATTATTGAATTGGAAAGTAAAATTGAATCACTAAGTTGAGGTTCATGATCATATTCATTTTCAATTTCAATTTCAGGAAAAATATAACTTGCCAGACTGTCAAAATTTGGAGTTTGGGCAAGTTTAAATGATTGTTCTGAAATGGAATCTTGATTTCTAAAACAACCTGACTCTTCGGCTCTAACAGAATGGTTAGTGACATCAGAATGGTCCAGCGGTGAGAACGTAGAGATTCGACCATCATATCTATGTCACGATTACGAGTGTTTTGAGCCTGAGTCATGGCTTCAAGCATTTTTTCATAGTTGATAGGTTCATTGTTTTGATGAAAAGATGAAGAACTGTCTTGAAAGTGGTAGTGAAATTGCGAGTCCATCAGATTTTGGGATTTGTGGTTGGACTCACGCATACTCATTTCCAAAATTGATAGTTTTCTATTTTGGACTGGTGGAACTGAGTAAGAATCTTGAAAATATTGTGGACTAGGTGGAGAAGGAGGACAAATTGGTTGAAAATTAGACTCGGGGGAGGTGAATCCTCAATGACTCTGTGAAGAGTTGAAATCATTATGAAATTATAGTTATTAGGTTGGGGGCATGGGTTATATTGATTCGGATAAGACCAATCCGGCACACTAGGTTGGTTAAAGTCATGATATGCCAGGTTGGTAATATCCGAAAATGAACTCGGTGTGTAATATGGATTATTATTAAAGTTGAAAAAATTATTCTTATAAGCCATATCACACAATAGAATACAAAAAAGAAAGAAAAAAATAAACAAATAAGCAAACAAATAAAAAGAGAAAATTCTAACTAAGTTAGGGTAGACCTATGACCTAGACGACTCCTAACTGATTAGACTGTCCACGGGAGGTCTAATGCAGACTTTGACTACAAATTAATCAGCCAGGTCAGGGTAAGGTTGGTGGGAGATTTTCCGTCAAAGACGTTCCTTAATTAAATAACCACCAACCTTCGGGCTTTCGGCCCTTAATCCCTTTCCTAGACACTGATTTGGCAAGAGTCAAATTCTAACACCTTTCCCCTTAGGATAATCTCCTAATTGAGTCCGAGATGTCCCTAGGGCCAACGTCTACTCATTTTTAGTTAGGTTTGGGTTAGTGAGTGCTTGGAATCTGATTTTTGGGCTAAGGAAGGGTGATTAAATCCCCACCTTATCTTGTTATGGGTTAGTGCCCTTAAGATAAGTTTGTGCAAGTGTACAAGATAAAAAAGATTCACTCAAAGCGATATAAATCAACCAAGAAGTGAGTCCTATGCTAAATGCAATGCATACGTACCTTGCTCTAGCACTCTTCAACAGTAAAAATAAATGAATTGAAAAGACACGTGCCTAAAATGCAAACGTCTAATCAATTTTTTATCTTTTCAACAAATGTTTTACTGTTGATTATTAGCAGGCTTATGTGATGGCATATAAGAAAAAGTAAAGTTGCAGAAAACTACAATTTGCAAAGTAAGCAGCCCTGCAAAAAGAACGTTAGTAGTCCACTCCTTTTTGCCGCGGATCCGCGGCTTTGGGCGCGAAAACGCGGCAAAGCAGATGGCACTTGGTCTCTGCTTTCTAGAGCAGAGGTCCAAGGCCACTTATATGTTACTGCAACTTTAATTTCCTGTTTTGCTTGCCCTAACCTCTAACAGAGAAGAAAGTTCGTTTTAGTTCTAAAAAATTTTCAATAAAAATCAGATTTCAATAAAAACGTTACCCTCCCCGGCAACGGCGCCAAAATTTAATTGAGGCAAAACCTGCACATAAAAATAAAGAATTTCAGATTTAGAATGAAGATGTACAAGTGCTCAATTCTTACCGCTATAGCAAGTGGCTATGCGGGTCGTGATCCACAAGGAGGGTTTTGCGATAGAAGCGTTTACGTTTTTATATTGAAATCTTTATGAAAACCAAACGAGAGTTCTTCTCTGTTTTTAAGTTAAAAAAAATGGAAAAGAATTATGTTAAAGTTAGAAGAAAATGAGAGATGAAGAAAGTGAAAAAAATCAGAAAACGGCGAAAGCGACTATGTACAAATGAGTCGAAAAAGAATGATTTGGAAGAGGTGGTGATCTATACTAAAGAAATAAAAGAAAAGAAAGAAAGAAGGTTGAAGAAATACTTACCTAATTTGAGTGATGACTTACCTGAAAACCTTTGCATGTTCTACCTTTGTTTAGGAGGCGTTCAACGCATAGATCATAAGCCCGAGCTCAGTCCCCGTTCGCATTATATCATCAAGTCTTGCACAAGCATGAAGTGATACGTCTTTAGGAGGAGAACGTCTTCATGAACTATCGTTGGTACTCACACAACATCGTTATACTTGTGCTTTGGAATTCACTTGTAAACTCAACAAAAACAAACGAGGTAAAGTAGAAGAGGAAGATGAAAACTAAAGAAAATGAAAGTAAAGAAGAACATAAAAATGTTACCTTTTATTGCTTGAAACGATGGAAGAAAGGAGGAGGGTACATCGGTGTCACTCTCAACATATGCCTCTCTCTCTTATTTACATGAATCATCATCTAACCTAAGCTTACATACAAGTTACATAAAAAGAAAAGAAACACCTAAATTAAGAAATGGAAAACTTGGCTAAATTCTATCTTTGCATGGTCGTCCATTTTCAGCACAAAGACTGGCCTTTTATAGGCAAAACCCTAACCATCAGGATCCCGGGGAGATCGGGGGAGCAAACGCTCCCCCTAACTCCCCAACCTTGCCGCGAAAACGCGGCTTGGGCCGTGTTTTCGCGGCCAGGGTGTGGCCAGGTGGCCACACCCTGTTAGTGGGTTGCCCTGGTTTCGCCCTCTGACTTTATCTGGAGTTGGTTTTTCAGTTTGAGTCCCGGATTCTGACGAAATGGCCTTGGATTCTTGGCTTTAACTGATCGATTCTGAGATGATTCTTCTCAACCGGTTTTCAACCTCTTGATTTTGCCCTGATTTACTGAGTACGAATTAATTCTGATTTAATTCAGAATTTTGGTGGGCTTTGGGCTCATTTCTCTTCATCTCCTTAAAGAATGGGCCTGCAAATAAATTAAGCAATTAATTAAGACAATGCAAAGTTTTATTCAAGAATAAGTATGGAAATATGATACTAAATATGCAACATTAGCGACCAATCAGATGCAAATGCTTAGGAGACAAAAGAGTATGTGGCACCAGGGTCAGACAATACTCGGACAATATGCCCCATTAAATTGATTGTTTCTTCCACCACAATATTTGATGTTCGAGCCTCCTGCTGAGTCAAGCATTCATCCCTGTCAAGCTCTAGGTTATTGTACTGATGACTGAGTTATCACCGGTCGGGGTGTGTTGAACGGTCGCCTGAAAGTTCCTGTTGGTCCCGAAAATGAAACAATGCCCCTCGCTCGCCTTTCAGTCCCAAATCCCGTACTTGGGTGCCCTTGTAAGATAGGACATTCTTTCCTTATGTGACCCATTTGACCACAGGAGAAATATTGTTTGCATTGAACACAACTGCCCACATGGTTTAAATGACATCTGGGGCACCGCAAGTTTCCTGCAAAATCGGGACGGTGAGAAAGTATTGCCTGAGGTCTTCGAGGGAATCCCACTCAATGCCATGTACCTCCATTAGGTCTGGAAGCCGTTACTGTCAAGGACCTCATACTTCTATTGAATTTGTGGTTTGACATATCGGAACAGGTTCTCCTGATAGTGGGGGCGCTTAGAAGGGGGTAACTCTTTGCTTTTGACTTCCTGATCTTCCAATATATCCGTTCAACTTCCAATGCCTTCTCTACTGCTTGAATATGGATTTGGAGTTGGAACGGAATTAATTTGCTTCTGATTTCAGATTTTAATCCCCTCATGAACCTTTTGGTCCTTTCTGATTCTTCATGTACTAGTCCTACAGTATATCTTGACAATTGTGTAAACTTGACATCATACTGGTTGACGGACATTGTCCTTGCTTTAATTCCTGAAATTCTAGCGCGAATTTATTTTAGCTACCCCCGGTATGTACTTTTCATTGAACTTCTTAACCAAAAAGTTCCAAGAAACTTCTTCTCCCAAAAACTTAGCTCCGTCTTTAACCATGTCCCACCAACGTTCCGCCTCACATTGAAACATGAAAGAGGTAAAGGACACTCTTTGATTCTCATTACATTCCATAACAGTTAGTATTTTTTCAATCTGACAAAGTTATTCTTCTGCTTGTATGGGGTCAGCTTCTCCTTTAAATGCTAACGGGTTCAGCTTCTGGAATTGTTCTAGAACTCGACGTGGGTTGCTTTTCGTTGCCAGTCACGCCAACCAATCTGGCATTATATCAGGGATTTTCTAGTATTCGCTGATGTGCTTCACCACAACCTCGTGTTAGTCGGGGGATGGACACTCCCAACTATACTATGCGGTAGGGCATTGCCTTCAGGATCAGTGTCTGGTGGTGGAAGATTTAAGTCTATCTATCCCTAAAAGAATAATCAGTTCTTATTATCAATCAATATTCACAGTGCAAAGCAAGTCTTATATAACAAATATCACTTCATTCATAACTTCAAAAGTATCCTTGGAACCAAGATTTACATTGATATGCTTACATTCATACTAAATATTTAAAAGATTTTTTTTTGATGAAACACATTGTTCACACACATTTCTTTACAAACACATAAACCCTCCTACCCAAAAAAAAGCTCTAAAATAGGCGAGCCATGACACCCCTTCCCAAAATACTAAACATTCCACCTCTATTCAAGGATTTATATTAGAACCAGTGGAACTTCCCTCCTTACTGTCATTATTAGAATCCTTTCCTTCTGGGTTTTCTTCCTCAGGGTCTTCTTCATCTTCTTCCTCAGGACCTTCCTTCTCAGGATCTTCACTTTCCATTATGAAATCATCGTCATATTTTCAGTACTCATAATCATCATATTGATCCCAGTCGTCGGCCAATCTAGCATTCCACCAAATACCTCTAAAGGATATTCTTCCTTGGGTCTCTACTCCATTACTGAGGGCGGCTTCAAGAGTCTCGCTCATTGGTAGGTCTCCAATGGAGCTTTCAATATCAACCGCTACAACTATATCCTTCTCCCCTATTAAACTTGCTTCAACATCATTATCCATATGATCCTAAAAAAAAAATCATTTCTGGATCAGTCTCATCCGAGTTGAAATCCCAGTCTATAGTATTTGCTTCCCAACTCGAACCATCAGTCCCTGAACTATCGGATGAAAATCCTGACACCTCAAAATCCCCCATCTGCAGAGGTAAATGAGTTGTACAAAATACATCCATATATATAACGGAAAATTTTATCTCAAGATAGTTAAGCTATTGGAAGTCAACAAATCTGTAATTGCTTATATTTTCTCTCTCTCAGAGTCTACTACTCTAAAACGTTCTTACGTTCTGAATTAACTTTGACTTGCCAGATATTTTAGCTGCCCTCTCATTCCAGTATCACATACTACTGGCGATCCATACAAAGGGCCCGCACCCTTAGTATGATACATTTGAATCGGAGTATGCGGGTACTCAAATTCGAATATAAGAGAATAGTTAAAATCCCATATTTCTAAGTTAACCATATTCGTAATAACCTACTACACCTTAAAATACCCACATCGATCGTACAATCATACATAAAATTTTCACACAATTTCACATCAACCCTAACTTATCCTATCTACCCAATGTAACTTTACACATAAACCTTGAGCTTTGATACCAACTGTAACGGTCCAGATAATAATATTCTTGTTCTCTATAACCTTTAATCAGGGGATTAAGAAATCATCTCTAATAACTTATTGCTTAAAATTTCGGCAGCATCTCCTTTGTAACTTGTGCCTTACCCAAATACAACGCATGAAGTTCAATACTGTAGATGACTCCCAATAGTTGTAACATTATTCTTATTGATACTAAGTAAATATCCACACAGTCAATAATAATATACGCTCCAAACAAGATAATACTTGGAATATCCTCATTTTAAGACTACAACATGCACAATTAGTTAGGAACTACTAGCCATCCCAAAAGTTATACATCCAGCGAAATATGTCAAGTTACTTTGCATAATATTGCTTACATAAAAGATGTCAGACTATAAATACAAGGTCCGTCCTATAGACTTTATACATAACACAAAAGATCATAAATATGAATGACATAATTTCTACCAACTTAACATAATAAATCCAACACAAAACATAAAGAGTTTCAAAATGAGTAGAAGGAAAAGAAGACAACAAGATCCTTTCATAGGACACCACAAATTCTCACGCCGGTTCTTGACCCTTACTTAGACCTGAAAAGAATGTTGTCAAGAAAAGGGGTGAGCTTATGGATCAGTGAGTAAACCAAGTTATTGTATAATATTCTAGTTAATCTTTTAGCTTTGATAGTTTATGATCTTTATAGCAGGCCGCCACTAGGCCAAAATTTAAAAAACATATGTTAACATTCCTCGGTCTACTTTATACACTCATATGATGATACATACTTATATGATGATACATAGCGTGGTAGTAGTTTTTCTTTTATCACGATTTGTAACATGTTATAATTCAAGTCATAACGATTTCTAAGTTTTGTATAAACATAGCACAAGCATTTTATAAGTGTTACATCAACAAGCAACATTTTGTCATCACATCATTCCAAGGAATGCAAGAACATTTACACCGTCTCCCCCTCCTACCGGCTCCCGCCGGCCCCTTCCTACCGTTATAGAATAAGCTACTTTCACAACACCGTCTTCCCCCTCTTATCGAAAATTGATGTTTTTACCTACACATAAAAATACAGAATTTCAGAACTTTAAAATAGAGATGTGCAAGTGCTCAATTCTACCGCAATAATAAGTGGCTATGCGGGTCGTGATCCACAAGAAGGGATAACAATGGAAACTTTTTAGTAAGTTCTCTTTTACGCTACAAAGTATGGTTAAATTTCTTCTTTAGTTCTTAAAAAAAAAGAGAAAAATGGAGTTAAAGTTAAATTAGGAAGAAGATGGTAGATTAAGAAGATGGAGAAACTAGAAATGATATGGACAAAGAAATGGAAAAGGAGTGATAAAAGAAGTGTAGATTGTGGTGTTCTAAACTAAAGAATTAAAAGAAAAGAATCTAAAAGTTACTTTCCTCATCTGGCCAGATGCTTATCTTGAATCTTTTGCAATGATGTTACCTTAAAGTGAGGCGATCAACGTATAGCCCATAAGAGTTGATTCTCGTCTCTTCCACATTATATCATCAAGATGTTGCAAGTATGAAGTGATATAGAATGAAACTCAAAATCCATCGTCATGAGCTATCAGTGGCACTCGCAAAAGAAAGGCTCTTTCGATACTTTAAGACTCACTTGGATAGCAATTGATACCAAAAGAAGAAAAGTAGAGAAGAAGAAGAAGAACAAAAATAAAGTACATACAAAAGGAAAACAACAGATTCGATTTTATAACAATAAGAGAAAAGAAGAAAGTCTTACACTGGTGTCACTCTCAGCACAAGCTTCGTTCTCATTCTCCTATGAAACTCTGATCTCCTCTGATTTACATAGATTAAAATTGAAAATTACATGAAAAGAAAAACAAAAACCTACACTAAAAAAAATAGAAAAGTGGACTAAATCCTATCTCTGCATGGTCACCATCTTTTACAGTGAAAACCTGCCTTTTATAGGCAGAAACTCAGAGGGGAGAGGCGTAAGAAGATAGGGGGAGCAAACGCTCCCCCTAACTCCCTAACAAAACCGCAAAAACAAGCCGCGTTTTCGCGGCCCTGGTGTGGCCAGGTGGCCACACCCAAAGGGTGGGACTCCTCGGTTTGTTGATTCTCTCATATCTTCTGCTAGTTTTCTCGATTCAGTTCTAGGATTTGACGAAACAGCCTTTGATTGTTGGCTTCAACCGTTTGATTGGGAAGATTCATTTCAACCGGTTTTCAACCTCTCTGATATGCCAAAATTTGCCCTGATTCATTGATTTTGAATTTATTCTGAATTAAATTAAAATTTGATGGGCTTTTGGGCTTGTTTCTCTTTCCTTTCTTTTAGTACTGGGCCTACATTTAATAAAGAAGAATAAGACTTATTAATAGGATTTATTCGATAAAAAGTATGATAATGTGACAATGTATATGCAATATATGTGACTGATCACACCCCATACCTATCTTTTGCTCATCCTCGAACAAAACAACTAAACAAAAAAATTATTAGACCACTTTTCCAAGTTACGCGATTGCACTGAGCATGTGCAACAAGCTGTTAAACCTCTAGGTTACCCCTAGAGGACGAGTTTTGTCTTGTGAGGGTTTTCAGTGGATTACACCCACAAAATCCGTAAAGAAAGAGAAAAATGTTAGTATTTTGAAAACACATTTTAAAAGAAAAATATTTGAAATATTATTGTAAGTTTTAAGTAATCTATAAGTTATAGGAAAATCGAATTTTTCATTCTTAAACTTAGTCTCTATTCAAAAATTTATTATCAATCAAAGTAAGGAGTCAAATTGTACTTCTCATCTAGTCTATTACTTTACCCTAAGTCATATGCACCTTGTGATCGTGAAAATTTTGACTAAGGGATCTTTAACTCTAACTCTTATGCCTTATATATATATATATATATATATATATATATATATATAGATATATATATATATATTATATATATATATATATATATATATATATATATATATATATATTACTGGTATTATTCCTTAGTTTTATTAGGCTTACTAATCTGCTCATGTAACGAGCCTTTAATCGATGACTCCAAATCAAACGGTCTTAGGGCACCGAGTGAGAAAACACCCAAGAACTTAAGGACTCAAGCAAACAAGGCCATAAAATTAAGGATTTTATTATATGAACCACTTTTAGGCGTGAATACTTATGCTTTATTAGGCACAAATACCCAGCTTAATCATAGGATTATATATATATATATATATATATATATATATATATATATATATATATATATATATATATATATATATATTCTCAAACTTATCTAATCATAATATATATTTTCTCAGACTAATCTAATCATCTTTCGCATAAATACCAAGGCTTACTTAGGCCAAAGCACCTAACTAATCAATAATTAGATTTATTCATCTTTCATAGATAAATTTTTCTCTTTTTTTTCTTTTTTTATAAGGCATAAGAATCTTTGTTTTTGAACCCTAAGTGTGTAAGTGTATGAAGTGTGCATATTTCATTAAGGTAAAGATCAACACTAAATTATTTTGACAAATTATCTTCCTAACCATAAAAATCAAACAAATAATCTTATTTGATCAAGTTTAAGAAATCCTAATTTAGATTTTCCTATTCCTTAAAATTAACTTAATTTCTACAAAAAATATGTCAAAATATTGTTTCTATTTTCAAAAAGTTTTTAAAAGTAAAGAAAATGTTAAAAAAATAAAAAATAAATTTTTTTTGTTTTTTTGTTGTTTTAATAAAAAAAAACCTAAGTTATGTTAGAACCCTCCCCCACACCTATCTCATGCATTGTCCTCAATATATGAATTAATGCATAGATGCATGACAAGAAGACAGGGAAGGAAAATACTACCTTAAGGTGGTGGTTCCGATGATGGTCTGATTGGTCTACGAAATGCGGCCCATCGACTCTGCATGGAGTTCGGAGGAACCCACCAGAGATCTCTCTAATATAACCCACTAAAATGATGTATACATAAAGGATTTTTATTAAAAATTTAACCCCATCTAATTTTCAAATTTCATAATTAATTTCAGAGTCAATTTTGTCAACCGCCTTGTCCCAAAATGGAGTTTGAAAAGAAGGAATGATTGACTTGGACTTTGAAAGTGTGAGAACTAATACCGACTCAGAAAAAGGACTTAAGTCAAGTAAAGGCTCAGGAGTCGAGATTAGTTCAGAAAGTGGGTTCAAATCAAGAAGTTGAAACTCAAGTCCACATTCATTTTCCCACAAGGGAATGTGACTTAATATTAGTGATTCAAGTTCAAGAATGACAGGTGTGGGAATCAAATCTGACTCTAAAATATTACTCAAGTCGGGTAACAAAACAGGAGTCAATATTGATTCGGGAATTTGAACTGGATCACAAAATTGAGAATCTAGGTCACCTTTCTCATTGAGTTCAATTTCATAAAAATGAGAACTTGCCAATTTGTCAATGGGACTTTCAAAAGTACGAAACTGGTCAAGTTCAATATGATGATCATCAAAGATGGGTGATTCAATTTCATTATGAATTGGTACAGGATCCAATGTTGACTCGAAAAAAGATTAAATCAGGTGAAGACACCGGAGTCATAATTGAATCAGGAAGTACAATTGAATCACTAAGTTAAGGTTCATGATCATATTCATTCTCAAGTTCAATTTCAGGAAAGGGATAACTTGCCAAACTGTCAATGTTATTTTTAAAATTTGGAGTTTGGGCAAGTTCAAATGATTGTGCTGAAATGGAACCTTGTTTTCCAAAACAACATGACTCTTCGGCTCTAACAGAATGGTTAGCGACATCAGAATTGGCCAAACGGTGAGAACGTAGAATTTGGACCATCATATCTATGTCATGATTACGAGCGTTTTGAGCCTGAGTCATGGCTTCAAGCATCTTTTTATAGTTGATTGGTTCATCATTTAGTTGCGATTGGTCTTGAAAAGATGAAGTGTTAATTTGAAATTGGTGGTGAAATTGTGAGTCCATCAGATTTTATGATTGTTGTTTGGACTCACGCATACTCATTTCCAAAATTGATGGTTTTCTATTTTGGACTGGTGGAACTGAGTATGAATCTTGGAAATATTGTGGATAAGGTGGATAAGGAGGACAAGTTGGTTGAAAATTGAACTCTGGGGAGGTAAATCCCCATTGACTCTGTGAAGAGTTGAAATTATTCTGAAAACTATGGTTATAAGATTGGGGGCATGGGTTATATTGATTCGGATAAGACCAATCTGGCACACTAGGTTGGTTAAAGTTATGATATGCCGAGTTGGTAATATCCGAAAAAGAGGTTGGTGTGTAATATGGATTACTATTAAAATTGGACAAATTATTATATAAGCCATATCACACAGGAAAACACAAACAAAGAAACATAAACAAATAAGCAAGCAAAATAGAAAAAAATTCTAATCTAAGTTAGGGTAAACCTTAGACCTAGACGACTCCTAACTGGTTAGACTTTTTACAGGAGGTATAATGTGGACTTTGACCACAAGCTAATCAGTCAGGTCAGGGCAAGATAGGTGGGAGGTATCCGTGCAAAAGCGACGGGCCTAATTAAGCCAAACCACCAGCCTTCGGGGTTTCGCCCCTCAATCCCTTTCCTTAGACGCTGATTTGGCAGGAGTCAAATTCTAACACCTTCCCCTTTAGGATAATCTCCTAATTGAGTCCGAGATGTCTCTAGGGCCAACGTCTACTCATTTTTAATTAGGCTTGGGTTAGTGAGTGAGGAGATTGTTTGTGGACTAAGGGAGGGTAATGACTCCCCACCTTATCTTGTTTATAGGATAAGCCCTTAAATCAATTTAGTGCAGTGTACAAGTATATAGAAAAAAAGTAATACTCAAGCAATATTTCATACAAGAATGAACCTTATACTAAATGCTATGCACACATACCTTAGCTCTAGCACTCTTCAACAGTAAATAGAAAATGTAATGAAATATACATGTGCCAAAATGCAAAGTCTAAATCATTTTTTAGCATTTACAATCAACTTTTTACTGTTGTGTTAGAAATATATATACAATGAGTCAAATAAGGAATAAATGCTACAGATATTTAAACTACGCAATTCAGCCAACCTGTAGAAAATACAGGTTAGTAGTTCACTCAGTTTGCCACAGGTCTGTAGCAAATCTGAGGGCTTCTTGGCTCTGTTTTGAGCAGAGTCCAAGGCCACTTATGTGTCCACTGTAGCAAGAATTCCTTGTTGTTAAATATGTACAAAAAATAAAGAAGAAAGTTAACAAAAAATATAAACTTTAAAGAGAATTACTTACCGTCCCTCCCCGGCAATGGCGCCAAAAATTGATTGATGTTGTTACCTGCACACAAAAATACAGAATTTTAGAACTTTAAAATAGAGATATGCAAGTGCTCAATTCTACTGCAATATTAAGTGGCTATGCGGGTCGTGATCCACAAGGAGGGACTAGCGATGGAAGCTTTTTAGTAAGTTCTCTTTTAAGCTACAAAGTATGATTAAAGTTCTTCTTTAGTTCTTAAAAAGAAAAGAGAAAAATGGAGTTAAAGTTAAATTAGGAAGAAGATGGTAGATTAAGAAGATGGAGAAACTAGAATGATATGTACAAAGAAATGAAAAAGGAGTGATAAAAGAAGTGTAGATTGTGGTGTTCTAAACTAAAGAATTAAAAGAAAAGAATTTAAAAGTTACTTACCTCTTTTGGCCAAATGCTTACCTTGAATCTTTTGTAATGATGTTACCTTGAAGTAAGGCGATCAACGTATAACCCATAAGAGTTGATTCCCGTCTCTTCCACATTATATCATCAAGACGTTACAAGTATGAAATGATATAGAATGAAACTCAAAATCCATCGTCATGAGCTATCGGTGGCACTCGCAAAGGCAAGGCTCTTTCGATGCTTTAAGACTCACTTGGATAGTAATTGATACCAAAAGAAGAAAAGTAGAGAAGAAGAAGAAGAACAAAAACAAAGTACATATAAAAGGGAAACTACAGATTCGATTTTATAACAATAAGAGAAAAGAAGAAAGTCTTACACTGGTGTCACTCTCAGCACAAGCTTCGTTCTTATTCTCCTATGAAACTCTGATCTCCTCTGATTTACATAGATTAAAACTGAAAATTACATAAAAAACAAAAACCTACACTGAAAAAATGGAAAAGTGGACTAAATCCTATCTCTGCATGGTCGTCATCTTTTACAATAAAAACCTGCCTTTTATAGGCAAAAGCTCAGAGGGGAGAGGCGGGAGAAGATAGGGGGAGCAAACGCTTCCCCTAACTCCCTAACAAAACCGTGAAAACACGGCTTGGGTTGCGTTTCTGCGGCCCTGGTGCGGCCAGGTGGCCACACCCAAATGGTGGGACTCCCCGGTTTGTTAATTCACCCATATCTTCTGCTGGTTTTCTCGTTTCAGCTTCAGGATTTGACAAAACAGCCTTTGCTTGTTGGCTTCAACCGCTTGATTTGGGAAGATTCATTTCAACTGGTTTTCAACCTCTCAATATGCCAAGATTTGCCCTGATTTCTTGATTTCGAATTTATTCTGAATTAAATCAGAATTTGAAGGGCTTTTGGGCTTGTTTCTCTTTCCTTTCTTTTAGTACTAGGCCTACATTTAACAAAGAAGAATAAGACTTATTAATAGTATTTATTCGATAAAAAGTATGGTAATGTGACAATGTATATGCAATATATGTGAATGACCAACCGGCTCCCGCCAGCCCCTTCCTACAATGAACAAAATACATTTACACCGTCTTCCCCCTCCTACCGGCTCCCGCCGGCCCCTTCCTACAATTAAAGATGAACAACCTTTTCCCCCACCGTCTTCCCCCTTCCTACTGGCTCACGCCGGTCCCTTCCCACACAAAAGAATGAAACAACTCATTCCATAAAGAACAGAAACTATGCACAATGTGCAAAGCTATTGCACAAGCATAACATAGAATTTCATCTATATCATGCCACTTACTACTTGCACATACAAGATACACGTTCATATACATCACTTGTACATGTATATAGTAATTTATATACGTATATATATGGGTATAATCCCCTCAATTTACTCACGAGCTTTTATGTGTGAGTCCATTTCCTCCGTTGATGTTTTTATCATTCAAATTTTTGTATTCCTAGTATTCCCACTAGTATTTAATTTAGTGTTTACAAGCTTCCATATGAGTGTGGCAAATTAATGTGTACCATCGTACAAGACAATAGTTTAATTTCTTATTCAAATTCCCTATTTTCTGAACATCACAATTTGGCCAATCCTATCTCTTATCTAGCATGTCAAATAGCATACACACATTTAGAACATTCAATTCACACAAAATTTCTACTAAAATAGCGAAATTCATAAGAAAGATGGTTAACATGTTCATATTCAAGCTTCTTGACATAAGTTCTTCAAGGTTCGAGTTTACTCATTTTTCTTCGAATTTTTCCTCTTCGATAAGACTAAACTTTGCCTCTTCGAACCATAACCCTAAGCAAAGAACGTTTGGATTAATATCTATCACAAAAATCATCGAAATATGAGGATTAAGTGTTGTTTTCTCTTCAAAATATCAGTCAGAATTACCTTCCCAAAAGAGAGTTCTAGGGCTCCAAAACCTCAGATTTTTGACTGAAAATCACCTCTTCAACTTGGATCTAAGCCCTAGGAAGGATCTTTTCCTCCTCCTCCGAGTCTCCCCTCCTTCCTCGCGCCCTGCCTGGGCGCGACTTCGCCCGCGCGCGCCGCGGGGCGCGGCTCCGCCTGGGCGCGGCCACCTGGGCGCGGCCCCTTCTCCCTCGTTGCCTCTGTTGTGGGGAGAACAAGGGGAGAGAGAGTATAGGTTTATTGTGTAGAGAAAGGGAGGGTTTCTAGGGTTTTTGTCATGAAAATTTTAGGGAAGAAGATGAGTGAAAATTTTTTAGATGAAGAGAGTGGGTTTTCAGATCTAATTGACCATATAATTACAAGTTTGCCAAGTCATCTCCTCCATCCAATAACCCACACCTTCAATCAAGAAAATCATAGCCTTTCTTTCTTTCACCTACCCTCTCCACTAACTAGTTGGATTAAACAATTACTCATGGTGAAATTTTTCTTGATTCTATCCCAATACCAATAATGTAGTAGATTATCATGTATTCATACATAGGATGGTATAAAGCATGTGCAAGTGTGTGTGTGTGTGTGTGTGTGTATGCATATAAATACTCCAATAATACATGAAATCTCAAATTACTTAGCCTTAAACTTAATTGGGTATAGTAATGTTTCTTTTTTATAGGTGATTAGGAGAAAATTCTTGAGATTATATTAACCTGGATGTTACATCCGGGCTTAAACCCTTTGGGTTTTACTAGCTACGGTTGTATTGCGAGCCGAACTTAATTGCATAACCTCGTCAGTCACGGCTTAGTTATGCTCCCACTTTGCTTAGCCTTCGGGCCTAATCTTCAGTTCTATATAGCTCCCCCGGGAGGCGAGCTTAGCACTCAGTACAGATAACTTGCCGGAGCGTAGCTTCGCCGCATGCATAGCCAAGCGTGTGTTTAGCTTCGCCGCGAGCATGGCTTCTTCACGTGTTAGCATAGCGTTCATACGCCGCTTCATCGTGTGAGTGTGGCTTCGCCGTGAGCGTTAGCTAGACATTCATAAGTCGCTTCAACGCGAGCGATAGCCTCTCCGAGCACTTTAGCGTTTAGAACTGCACTCTAACTCCGCCAAGATCCAAGCTCTTTCGTGTACCTAGCGTAATGCCGACACGGCCTGGCTTTGCTCTAGCTTGACCAACCCCGCCTGAATAATTAAATAATTTAACTATTATTCTTTTATGAATGATTGTGAAGAGTTTGATCTTTACTTATACTATTTTTTAAAAACTATATTGTTTTGCAGTATTCATACCAATTTTCTGTATCTACACCATTTTATCGTGTTGTGTTACATGACAGTTTAATATCAATGTGCTACTCACCTGACACCTGCATGTTATCACCTGACACCTTCTATATTATCACTTGACTTATGATTATCACATTACAGGTAATTAATAATTGATATCCTATTATACTTATGTACTCTTGTACTCCTGTTACCCTTATATCATGCTCCTGCTCATTCGTGTATACTAATAGTTATGTATATTTAGTAATAAAAAAGACAACTTAGACCAGACCGTGGGAAATTGATGGACTTCTCTGTGATCGTGTTTATAGTGACATTAGATATGTTGTGCAACTAAAACTTCGATTCTCCCCGTGGGCCTTCAAGTGTTCCGCGGGGTATTCTGGCACCTCGATTTTACCTCTTTCCCATGATATACAATAAGACCCTTCTCCCTCCTGCGTCTCGCGGTAGGTTTCGTACACCAGTGATGGGACAATATGGACCATGATCTCGGGTATGCACGAGACTCATTGTAAACATAATTCGTTGATTTCTTAGTTTTCATTAACCAACTTCAACTTACTCATATATGGATGTATGTATGTTGGGATATACGCCAGGATACATACCTAGATATATGGGTCGGGCAAATAATAATAAGGTGATAGGATTAGCAATACATTGATTGTTTGTGTTTTATCGATCTTTGTCTATGTTGTTTTCTTAGTCTAGGAGGCAAATTGGGTTGTATAAACTTAGGTTATAGTGTCGTAAGGTATATGCTATATATATGAGGGTTTCTTTATTTGAATTATTTTTTCGATGTACTAATCTCATAAATCCATAATTTGAGATTGTACAACTAATTTTACCAAATTTGCTTTACTTAATGCTTCATTGATTGCTTGTGTATATCTGTGCTTACGACACGATTTTCGATACATGCTCTTCATTTCGAATTTATCAATACAAGTGTATCTGTATGTGCACGCCATTTGGCCTCATTTTATCACTCGTTGGATAGCTTTCTAACTCACCTGGACCTGCATGTCTAGCTTTCTGAGCTTGGACCGTGGACATTCCTGCTATTGATCAGAGTTGTGCAATGGTCGCGTGGTGAACCTGCCATGGCTCTTTTCCTTTCTACCTCCTTTTGACGGGCTCTCGAGATTTCTTCTTCCTGGTCGTGAGTATCTTTCGTATTGTTCAGACTTGTATATATATTTGTAAATTATATTTTGCGCCTTTTGGTGATGTAATTTTCATGTAATATTATGTCACATTCTGTGATAACTTTGTAATTGTACTATTTTATTGGAATGCATATTACCACCGTATTTTCGCACTCTGATTCCTGCATGTACTGATGCTTAGCGTATATATGTGATGGTTTTTTCGCTCTACGTAGTAACGTCTCCGTACCCATGGGATTGGGGCATTACAGCTAACCGCCCACTACATTAGTGGGATTAATACCCACTTTAAGTGCGCAATTATACCCCACTATGTCCCCATTAAGTGGAGACATTTAAGAGGGTCGTTCCCCTCTAACAAGCCAGAATGACTGCTATAACTTCACAGGAAGCTGTCTAGGCTCGTGCAGAGCATGTATAAGCCTCGCCTGTGAGGCTATAAAGGCTACTTTTGCTTTCAGCCTTTGCTGATTTCTAGGGACTGTTACCCCTGAGAGACATATAAACAGCCCATTAGCAGGCTAGGCCAAAGGGGGAAAGAAGAGGAGAGAGAGGGGCTGATAGCCAAGATATAGACGCATTGAGAAGAGAATTGCTATTTAGCTTTCAAGAATTCAGAGCATACTTTCTCTCATCTGTCAAGGATCATCCCAGGGTTCTAATACATTAATCTTTCAATCTCAAGGAATCTCCAGAATCAGGCGAGAAAGAATTTTTTTTGAAGACTCGATGACTCATCGCTAGCATCATCAAAGGGACAAAGTGGTCGCACGCTGACCAGATTCCTACCGGCACACTTCCCCAGAAATTCTAGAAGAGAGTTCTTGTAATTTTTTATTTTATTTGTAATTTCTCTTCGACTTAATTTAAGTTTTCCCCTTCGATCCGATGAAAAACAACATTGTATTCGGATACATATATCATGTCGACATATTGTGACACATATTCTCTTCTTGCGCCAAATTATTAGGACTATCCAAATGTTAATATCAACTAAACACTCAGTAGAAAAATAAATGTATACACCAGAATAAAATTCACAGTTACTTACGTATTATGTACCAATGACATGAAGCCTGTTGATTAACTTTTTAAATCGAGCATACATGTAAATTCTCCATGACCTTCATGTATTCGATGGCTCACATTATTTTTCTCACATATAACTCTATCGTACTCATGACCGGGTATTATTCAAGCGTTGCATATGTGTCACCATCTGATATTCCCACTACTTGATAATGCCCGTATGCTATTGGCCACTTGCATGTCAAGTGAATCTGATGCTCATTTGAATTAATTTTGATGATTTGGTAGACTTTCTCCACCAATTCATTCCTTATGATTGATTTTCTGACAATTACGGGTTTATTATTCCATTAACATATGTTGGGTTATTATCTCTATCTATTATTAGTGTACCATTAAACCAACAGCGAAGAGGGATATTGACATTAGACATTGCACACAGTTTAATGGATAAAACAAAAAATTATCAAATTGTTCCACCCACTAGAATTTAATTGAATATATATACGAAGGCATGGAAAGTAACTTGAAATTAATAATACCACTTACCTCAAAATAAACCATATCATCAAAGAAGAGACACACCCGTAGAAGAGACACAAGCGATCCTTCTTTCTGTTTAAATCTACACAGATAGAATCACAATTATTTGTTAATATTCTCCAAATTTCACAAATTTAAATATTCCCTCAATTTCACAAAACATGTATTCTCTAATATTATCACAAATTTAAGACCAACTTTGTGTGTGAGAGAGAGAGAGAGAGAGAGAGTAGATTGACAATGTGAAGGCCTGGCAAAGGGAGAGAGCGTGACACAGAGAGAGAGGGCATGACAGTAAGATAGAGAGAGTCGACGTTAGGGAAATGGGCCGAGCGAATTAGAGGGATAGGAGAGAGAGGAGAGTGGAAGAGAAAAAGAGAGAAAGAGAGTGTGTCAAAGAGACAGAGAGGATCAGTTTAGGGCAAAAGGTCGCGGATTGTGGGGAGAGGAGAGAGAGGAGAGAGAAAGACAAGAGAGATAGAGAGCGGATTAAGAGGGGAGGATCTTACCTGGGGCGGCAAGGCAACGGAGCCAAGCGGCGACATGTTCAATAGTAAGAGCGAGAGGGGTTGGGTTATGGGGTGAGAAGAGAGTTTGAGAAGTGGATAGGTGGGAGAGAAAGAGAGTGAGAAGGGAGAGTTTAGAAAAAAGACAAAATGGATACGTGAGACCCACTCGTATAAACAGTTAAGAGCTAAGAGTTATTTTGCCAAAGTTTTCTTTGTCCGAGTTAGTAACCCCAGACATAAAAAGTTAAAGTTTTTTGCCCAAGTATTCTTTGACCGTGGGTTGGCAACCCCGGACAAAGTACAATCAAACTTTCTTTATCTGGGGTTGTCAACCCTGAACAAAGAAAAATAAAAAAAATAAATATTTCTTTGTCTGGGGTTGGCAACCCTGTACAAAGAAAATTAGTTAATTTCTTTGTCATGGGTTGCCAACCTAGACAAAGGGAAAAGCTAAAAAAGAATACATTCTTTGTCCGGGGTTAGCAACTCCGGACAACAAAGAACACTTGGGCAAAAAAATATATTCTTTACCTGGGTTGCCAACCCCGATGAAGAAAAACCGACCTCTCGTCAGCGCGGGCGCCACACCACCGATGTGGCGTGTCAGAGGTCGGTTTTTAGATTCATTTTTTTTTTTGGGAGAGGTCGATTTTTCAAATTATTTTTAAAAATATATATATTTTTTGAAAAATGCCCTTTCTAATTAGGCTATTATATCCGATCAAAATTACTATCTTGAGTATTTGAGTATTCTCTAAGCCTTCTGATTTATTGGTAAAGAAACAAAATTAAGTTTTGATCATAAATTTCTTAAAATTATCAAATAAGATTCATGAGAACCGATGGGTTAGCTCAGTGGTAACATCCTTCCCTCTCAAGAGGGAGATTTCATGTTCAATTCCTGCTGTTGTCGAAAAAAAATTTTAATTTAGGTACCTCATCCATTTTCTCAAAAAGGAAAAAGATCATAAAATCCATTTATTTATGGTATTGGGTTCATCACGAACAATAAACTTATACTTTAAAACTAATAAATTTTTGTAGAATTTTACAAGTATTTTCTTCATGCTTTATTATCAGGTCAGGTCTAAATTTGCCAGAGCCAAACTCAACTTACTCGGAGTTTAGGATCAATATTTTGGACCCCTATCCTTATGTACAATTAATGAGTAAATTTCAGATGTCAGTTGGGATGAAACCGGGTCGGAGCCGGAACGATTTCAGATAACGCCGCCCACTTGCAGCCCGAATCGATCCGAGTCATCGGACTCTGTTTGCGCATTACACGCTTCTTGGCTCTTTCGGGCTAATATAGAGATAAATTATGTCCTGTTTGTTTCGTTGCAAAACGTCGCAAGTCGTAAGTCGTAAAATGAGAATGGAAAAAGTGAACTGTAGTAGAGAAAATATATTGTGTTTTACGGTGTTTGGTTGATAAAGTGAAGTGTAAATGGAAAAGTATATTGTGTTTTACGGTGTTTGGTTGATAAAGTGAAAGTGTAAATGGTAAAGTATATTGTGTTTTACGGTGTTTGGTTGGTAATGTAAAAGTGTAAGTGGAAAAGTTGACCACAAAATTAACTGTAGCAGTGATTTAAATATTATAAATACTATTAATTAAATCTACTATTGCAAATTAAATTGTATTAATAAATTTAAGATAAAAAATTAATAATCTTAATATTTTATTTATAACAATAATATTAATAAAGTATTAGTATAAATAGTAAAATATTACTAAAATATTAACTAAATAAATAATATAAAATTTTAAGAAGATCAAAAATTTAATTAAAATTACAAAAATAATAAAATATAGTTATAATATTATAATATTAAAAATACTTGAAAATTATTATAATATAAATTTTATTATAATATTATTGTAATATTATAGAAATATAAAATTAACAAGTAAAATATAATTATAATTTAATAATAAATTATCATTATAGTATTATTATACTGAATTATTATTACAATATTAACATAATAAAATATTAATAGAATAATAAAATATATTATGATATTAATAAAGTAATTTTTTATATTAAAAATAAATAATTAATATATAGTAAAGTATAATATTGTTATATCAATAAAATATTAACTCTAAATAAAATAATAAAAATGTAATAAGTATTAATAAAATAATAAGTATTAAATAAAAATATTAAATTAAAATAGTAAATATTAAATATTAAAACAATATTAAAAACATTAAAAAATTAAAGATTAAAATATAAAATAATTAAATAAGAAATTGAACACTATTTAAAATATTAAATATTTAATAATATTAAATTATATATTGATTATCAGGTAACTATTTTGAACTGTAAGTGTACTACAAGTGAGAATTACATGACCACAAAATTAACTGTAGCAACTGCAAGTGAGAAAATATTAGTGTAAAAGTGAGATTTACATGACCACAAATTTAACTGTAGCAACTGCAAGTGGGAAAAGAAGAGTTATATTCTGTAACTTGTTTTTCAGCGAAACAAACAACGGAAAATGCAAAAGAAGTTTTACGACTTGCGTTTTGCGACGTTTTGCGGCGAAACAAACACGCGTTTTGCGGCGAAACAAACACGCCTGTAATCTAAACTTTGGCATAATTAATTGCAACAATTACTGCGCTTTGGACACTGAGTCTCGTCGAGCGCTGAGCAAAGCAACGATGTCGGCGAGCGAGGACGGGCGGAGCGTGCTGGAGACGAGCAAGGCCGATCGGTCGGTGTGGCTCATGAAGTGCCCGCCGGTGGTCTCGAGGTCGTGGCAGGCCGCCGCTTCCAAGGCCGCTTCCTCCTCCCGTCGGCGGCCGACCCCAGTGCCGCTCACCCCGTCGTCGCCAAGGTCGTCCTCTCCCTCGACCCTCTCAACAACGACGAGTCCTCCTCGCTCCAGGTTAGGGTTTCTGCAGTTTCTTCGTCTTCCTCGGCTTTTCAGGTCTTGTCATCGCTTCTGATTTTACTTTTTGGAATTGTTCGATCCAGTGCAGCAAATCCCTAACATTTTGAGATTAGCGTTTAGTGACAACTTGCCTTTTGCACGAGAAAGGTGCCTAATTTAGGATAGGGGATTCTAAGAATTGAGACTAAGTGAGAGCCTGAAACTGGGCCAATTATATTGTTCAGCAAATTTTGTTGATTATTGAAAATTTTGAACGGTTGGTGTGCTATCTTCAAACTAGCCACTGTTTCTCCCTTGTCGAAAAGCATAATAACAACACCCCTCTCAGTATAGCCAGGTATCTTGATTTGCTGGCGTATCTTCTGGACATTTAAGTGCTAGTGCCAAGAGAGTGATTAAGCAGACCACAACTAGTGACTGAGTATGAATATCATCACATGGTCACATCATGGTGCATGGATTTATGATCAAACAATAACTCTCTAATTTGCAAAGTCTCGATGCAATTGAGCAGATGTTTGGCCTATTGCATAGCGAATTGTAAAAGGTAGCTTATGCTTGTCTTCCTCAAACAAAAGTGACATTGGAAAGTCGATATCGTTTGCCATATTCGTGTAATATGGGCCTAGTAGATTAAATTAGGAAATATATGTAACTCTTTTGTTCACGAAAAATTAAGGGTCTCTATTTTGTAGGGAGTTGGTGTGTGTTTAGAGGTGAAAAAAATAGTTAAGGAAGGATAACGTCGGTAACAAAGAGAAGGTTTCAAAAGTTCATATGATAAATGTCAGACTAGAAGAGAAATAAAACACTGAAAAAATGAGAGAGAAGGTTGTATGACTCGAATGATGATTCATGTCATTAAGTCCTTTGATGACATACATAATCATGATTTGTAGAAAAATCCATCCAAGGTGCAGTTGTTGCGTTCTTATAATAAATTCTATATAGATGCAACTTGTAAATATTTGGTTGATCAATTTTACGGTTGTGGGGTTTGGCCTTTGAAACTTGCGAGGCTTATTAATGACAAGTGAGGTAGTACGTCGGTTAATGTCACCCACATAACAATGTATTGATCATTTGCAAACTAAAAGTAAGAATGATGTTGACCATGAGTGCATGATTATGCTTCAACAATTTTTCACGAGATGAAATATGAATTGTTAATTCTATTATGCCATTGTGTATGATGATATTTGTAGAGTATATTCTGGGCTGATGAACGGACTAGGACATCTTATCTGCAGGTCGTTGTGTTGTGGTTTTTGACATCACGTACAAAACTAATAGTTTTTTATTGCTTGTTGCACCATTTATAGGTGTGAACCGTCACAAAGCAATCCACTCTGTTTGTATGTTCTCTTTTAGCTAATGAAAAGGAATAAACATTGGATGGTTGTTTCAAAATTGGCAGAATTGTACGAGGGACAAAGCATATGGAGCTATTATTACTGATCAAGAGCCAACAATTTGCAATGCAACTAATAGCGTCTTCCCAAATACACCCCATAGATATCATATATGGCATGCATTCTTCATGCAAATGTGCCATATGAAATATATGTGGCATATATTTGGAAAACCCTCCTAATTGCATTGTAAATCTCCACTTCTTGATAAGTAATAATAGCTCTCGGTGTTTTATCTCACATGCAATTCAATCAATGTTGAAACAACCTTACAATACTCTCTTCCTTTTCATGAACTGGAAGAGCACATTCAAACATAGTAGATTGCTTATGATGGTTCACACCGATAAATGATGCAAAAGAAAATAAGAACTATTAGTTTTGTACGTGATGTAAAAACAGAACATCACCAAATTGCAGGTAAGATGTCCTTGAACATCCATTAGCCCAAAATATACTTATGCAAAACATCATCATCATACTCAATGACATAATAGAATTGATAATCCGCAACTCGTCTTAGTGAGAAATTATTGAAGCATAGTCATGCACTCATGACTTGCACCATGCTTTTAATACACAAATGATCAACATTTTTCTGGAGTGAGATTGACCGAAGCACTACCACCAGGACATCAATAAGCCTCGCAATTTTTAAAGGTCCAAAGTCACAAATATAAAATGTTCAACTAAAGATTTACAAGATGCATCCATGGGATTTACTATGATAACACAATAACGGAATCTTGGATGGAGTTTTCAACAAATCATAATTATGTACGTGAGCAGAGGATTAATGACCCATACTCCATTGTTGCTTCTGTAAACCATCATTGGAGTCATACAACCTTCTCTCTCATCTTTTTGTCGCCTCATTTCTCTTCTGATTTAGCTCTTATCATTTAAACTATAGAAATCAACTTGTTGCGGACATGGAGGTTCTGTGAGATAGCACCATCCTTTCCCATTGCACTCGTGGATTTATGGATGGAAACCCTTGCCTCTTTGCGTATGTATTATTAAAGTCTCATGCTTTCTCCGTTGCAGAGAATTTCATGCCAACATGTGGAATGCCTTTACCAATATAAGTATCACTATTTTGCTTTCTCAATTCGCTTTTGTTGTCTACAACATTCTCTAACACCTTAAGCTAATCCAAGCTAGCATGCTCCACAATCTCATACGGAGAGAGAAACACATTAGCATCAATCTCATCTATCATTCACACTGCTTTTGCGATTGTTGAACAAGGACGTGAAATAAGATCTAAAAAGTAAAGTAACTTTGGAGCTCTACACAAATTTGTGATATAAGATCTAATGCAAACAAGGATTATAATATAAATAGTGGAATAGTCAACAAAATATGCAAGGAATTATCATCACACTTGAGTTGCATATCAGATTTGAAAATCTAACTAATTTTATTTCAAAATCTAATAATTTTATATTAAAATGAAACTTGTTTAAGTTTCAATCTTCACACCAATTCTCGAAATTGAACAATCATACTCCAAAATTTGTTCAAAAATTAATTGGCTTAACTGGCAAACCAATCTTTAATATTCACATTTCATACTGAACAATAAGGTTTAAATTCACTAATCAATGTAAAAAGAATCACATATCATGAGTTATTGACCGTAGTTTTTGAACTTTCTTACTTATGTAAGAGTTCATTAACTATAAGTTGATTAAATTCTCATTGTTTGATTGTAAGACTTGTAGTTATTAGTTATTTTTTCTTTTTGAACAAATTTGAAAACATTTTTCATTAATTAAATATACTCCACAAAGGATCAATTTACTCAAAACCTATTTAAAAGTCTAAATTCTTAATCCATTTCAAGAAGCAAATTAAATAAATGAATTATTATAACCAAGATTTGGTTTATCTAACTAATCCTAACTTTAAAATTTTATAAGTTACACAAATAAATCAATGCCTGCATAGGAATCTTAGGTACCCATGTGACTAAGGCGGGTTTCAATTGTCACTTGTAGACGAAAAGATGAAGTGTTGTTGGGGAGATGACGAGTCTCTACCGAGACGAAGGAGAGGTGTTGCTGTCGAGTATGCAAAGGAGAGAGTAGTTGTAGAGTTGTAGAGTTCTTGAGTTGCCGAGGAGAGGGGGAGGGCACATGTGGCGGTGTAGAGATAAGAGGTGCCAAAGAAGACGTGGAGAGTACTGGTGGCAGCAGAGAGATGAGGATTCCTGGGGGCCTTTAGGAAGAGAGGGGAGAGGGTGACCAACATCTGCGCGGAGAGGAGAGTAGAGCGTGAGAGAGAGGAAAGAGGACATGATCATGAGTTTTGTAGGAGAGTAGGGATTGCAGATGATCCCAATTCAATTGAGGCATCATAATATTCATCTTGATTCTTAATTGAACATGCACAACTAATCCTAGTCGTGGGAAATTGTATCCATTAACTTTGCCCATATTTGCAGCTAACTGGATCATTGGTTTTCCTTGGTTATCGTCAAAAAGAAAGTAGACAATAATGATGAGAACATGAAGAGGGGAAGAAGATAGAGAAGGTAAAGATATGACCTAATTTTGATCTCTTTGTTAGATTTCATATAAGTTTCAACCTATATATGATTGTGTTCCCACTTTTCTCATCCTCTCATTTTAATCAATAATCTATATCTATCTGATCTCTTAAATTTTACTTTGTACTATTAATAATTAGCTTTCTAACATCAAAATAGGGTTTCTTTTGCCCTCTTATGTACCTAATATCTAAACATTAGACCGTTGGTCAGTTGGTTGGAATTGTTTCTATAATCTCAAAGAAATCCATCTTGACCTTTTCTGCAACACATCTATCAAATCTCAACCTTGAAGTGTATTGGACTGAGCAACCTTCATGTACCCTTAAAAAGGACCTGGTTGGCCTTGGCTTTAGTGACATTGCAAGGAGATCCAGTTGGGGAAGGTAGTGTTGAGGTGTGTAACAACTAGATGTGGCTTGAGTGGCCTTCATTTGGACACCAATTTACCCAAGTTTTAGACTAGTGAGAAGGGAATTACGGTCAGCAATATATTAATGCACACACACAATTAATAGTAGTTGTAAAATTGTATTGTTATAATGGTTATATATACTAACATGTTCCTGGTTAAGTACACTTTTAGTCTAGTTACAAAAGAAGAAAGAGATGATGTCTTTAATAAGAACTTTGATGGTGGGATAAAGTACAATATTGCTCATGTGGTGTCATTCAATTATTGGAATAAAAAGTGAACCTCAAACAATAAAGGGGATACAAGCAAGCCAAAAGAGCCATGGTTCAAAGTCACGGTCTTGGCCACTGACTCGACGGGCACTGAGACGCATCAGTCGCGGCGTCTCGGATCGGTTTCGGGCGATACGCGCAAAACATTACATAGAAGCTTAAAAAATTCTGAAAAATCAGGACAAATCTTAAAAGAAAATGTAGACATCAATATTTATGTATCACATATCCAAAACATATCATCTGCATGCTCAACATAAAGAGAGGGTGAGACTCGGTCTCTATCTCTGTAAGTCTCTATCACACACACTTTCTCTCTCTATCTCACTCACTCTTTTTGTCCTGCTCACATTCTTTTTCTTCTCAATCTTACCCGCTCACTCTCTTTTTCTTCTCACCGTCTCTCCTCAGGTGACGACGACAAGAGAGAGGGGGGAGAGAGCGAAAAGAGAAAAAAATCGGAGGAAGCCGCTGCTAAATCGAATGGCGACGACGGCGGGCGACGATGTCACAAAGGTACTGCGAAATCAGAGGGAGAGAGCGAAGAGAGAGAGATCGGAGGGATGGAGGGAGAGATCGGAGGAGGGATGGAGGGAGATAGAGACTTACCTGGATCCATCTGCGGCGGGCAAACGACAACGGAGGGCGGGAGGGAGGGTGGCCGAATGACGGTTGCGTGAACGAGGTAACCCTAAATCGATCCATCTTTTTTTTCTTTTATACTTGATTGACGGGCCGACTCGGTCGAGTCAACACGAGTCGTCTCGCGACTCGACCTAGTCGGCCCCGAGTCGGTCAAAACCCGGGCTCTTGGCCGGATTACGTCGCGGTCTCGTCGCGGAGCCCGCCGATCCGGAGACGACTCGGCCGAGTCAACTCCGATTCTGCCGAGTCTTTGAACCCTGAAAAGAGTAGCTTGAATTTATGTGTGTTGAAACTTGAAATTAGGAAGATATGGGAAGGAATGAATTAACCACAAGAGAGGATTAGGAGTTGTGCCAGGAGATGAGGTTGATGGAGATCACACTTCGATGGTGTGAGCATGGATCACAAAGAGCTATGGAGGCCAAAGCAGAAGTATTTTGTATATGGTTAGCATATCTTGAAGAAAGGGATGTGGAGGACATAAGTCAGTATAATATAAGTTGCTAGAGATAATATGGAAGCTAGTTAATTAATGTAGTAATACAAATATTTTGGATGAAGTTTTTATAGTTATATTGCAAATAATTGGTTGGAGGCTTGATAGTTGTCTTCAAGGATCTTGATATAGCATTCAGGAAAAAGTAATTTTGACCATTGTAAATCTTATAGCAAGGTTTGAAATCTAGGTATTAGTACTTGTATCAGTATCTGTAGGTTTTTGATATCAAAATGCACAATATCAAAAACATTGACCAGTCATCTTGGTTGTATCGGCAATATTTGTATCAGCCGTATGTATCATGGTTCACAGTCGCGGTCTCGGCCGCCGACTCGGCGGGCACTGAGACGAATTGGTCTCGGCGACTCGGATCGGTATCGGGCGATACGCGCAAAACGCTACATAGAAAGCTAAAAAATTCTGAAAAATTCACGACAAATCTTAAAAAAATGTAGACATCCACATTCATGTATCACATGTCCAAAATATATCACTTAGCACACTAAACATAAAGTAAAGTATAAATACACGCGTCGTCGGTATAAGCATATTAAAATACATGCACAATATAGTAAATTACACAAACTACATTCTTAAATACATGTTAATCTAGTTATTTCCACATTGAATTGCGATGAGGCATAAAATCATCATCATAGTGCCGAGTCGATCGAGTGAAGTCCGATTCTCAGCCGAGTCGGCCTCCTCTGAGTTGAGTCGACCGACTCGTGACTCGGACTCGTCTCAGAGTGGGCCGAGACGGATACGACTCGGCTGACTCGTCTCCGACTCGGCCGAGTCTTTGAACCGTGGTATGTATTGCTAGATATTTCAAACCGTATGTTATAGATATATGATCATGGTTCAAAGACTCGGCCGAGTCGGAGACGAGTCGGCCGAGTCGTATCCGTCTCGGCCCGCTCCGAGACGAGTCCGAGTCACGAGTCGGTCGACTCAACTCAGAGGAGGCCGACTCAGCCGAGAATCGGAGTTGACTCGGTCGACTCGGCATTATGATGATGATTTTGTGCCTCATCACAATTCAATGTGAAAATAACTACATTAGCATGTATTTATGAATGTAGTTTGTGTAATTTACTATATTGTGCATGTATTTTGATATGCTTCTATCAACGACGCGTGTATTTATTCTTTCACTTTATGTTTAGTATGCTAGGTGATATATTTTGGACATGTGATACATGAATGTAGATGTCTACATTTTTTTTAAGATTTGTCGTGATTTTTTCAGAATTTTTGAGCTTTCTCTGTAGCATTTTGCGTGTATCGCCCGATACCGATCCGAGTCGCCGAGACCGATCCGTCTCAGTGCCCGCCGAGTCGGCGGCCGAGACCGCGACTGTGAACCATGTATATGATAATTAGTCATTAAAGAATACCACAAGATAGTAGTAGGAGGGAAACGATGCCATAAGAACCAGTAGTTGGTGAAACATTTGTTTGGAATGCTAGTGGTTATGTTGGGAATATCTTGCATTAAAAGGTTTTTTTGAGTTTTAATAAGAGTTAATGCATCTAACATAGAGTGAAAATTTGTATATGCTTGTTTCTTAGCTAATGCCTCTCAGATAGGATGTCTACACTTATAATCATATAGGCACCTTAGAGAGAGGCTATTAAATGATGAAATATGCAAATTATGAGTCCACAATGCGAGAAAGTTTACTGGCAAATTACGTAGTGATAGAGAAGTAATGTGCAAGACAAGTAATAAAGAACCAAGTGAGAAAGAAAGCAATTATTCTAAGTCTCTTGGACTACGTCTAATCCCCATGTATCCTATGAGATTTTCTTCACTATTAAACCAATATGTTTTGGTAAGACCTTTGCTTTAATTGGTGCGATCTCCCACTCCTTACAATACATGCAAAAGTCCTTACAACATAATCAGAAGTTGAGTATATTCCCAGAAAGAGTATTGTTAGAGTTCTAATAGTATTTGGAGTCCTAGTAATATTATGAGTCATAGTTTGAGTAGGATTTGGTCTTGTATTGGTCTATATAAAGAGAATTTTTCATGGCTATGTAATTGTATTTTGTCATTATTCTCAATATCAATTTCATTGTTTAATATGGTGGAGCCTTAGGGTTCTTGATATAGATGTCCACCATGACCTGACGTGTCCTCACCATCATTATTCTTCTTTCATCTTTCAATTATTCTCCATTTCGTTTGTTTTTTTCTTTCCTTCCTTTCTTTTTTCCTTCATGAAGCCCCTCTTACCAAAAATGAAGAAACTGTACTGTTCATGTGAACAATGCATGATTACTGTTCATCGTGAATGGTGTTAGTTTATTGATCATCTATGTTGCATGGACACAACCACCACCCCGACACGGACACAACACGTGGATACGTGGAAAATTTTTAAATATACACACGATACATGTGTTCGACACGTGTGTCGGACACGTTTCGGTCACCAACGACTCCATGATAGAAGTGTTCATGCTATATAGCTGATCATTCATAATTTTTTTATTTCATTTCTAATCTATTTTTTCTTTCAAATTTTCAATTTGATTTACGACTAGTTTTTGAATCTAATTGTGATCATGTTTTTGTACAGTTCTATTACAACACTATTTTCTTAATCCCTTCCTAATTCCATGACAACTTTGTTTTCACAATCTGATTGATTTTAAGCATGATTTTCTAACCTGCATTTTGATTTGTGATTATCTAGAAAATTGAAACTGTTTTGGTCATATATCGGTGTATTGAAATCTGACTTTGGTGATTTAAAAGTTGAATTTGATGTATTTGGGCATTCTGGACAAACTGATATTTTTGTTTGATTTGATTCTACTTGAATTTGACAGGTCTTCTATTGAATTTGAGGACCTCTCAAAATCTCCTATTATATTGAGTTTGAGAATATATCAAATCTCTTCTTCTCTTAAGTTTGGGGATCTTTAAATTTTAACTCTATCCAAGGAGATGAATAGTTGGCTTTTTACGCTTCTTCATAATATATGGTTCAGTTTTCACTTTAGCTCAAAGCTTGGTTTGGTTTGCAACTTTGTCATTGACTTCAACAATTTATTTTTATCACTTTAGTGATGTCAATATTTGTTTTTCAGTTTTTTTTTGTTAAACAAATTCTCGATGTCATACCAAGTTTGAGATTTTGTTAGAGTCCAAATAATATTTCGAGCCTTAGAGTCATAATAATATTACAAGTCATTGTTTGAGTAGATTTGGTCTTGTATGGGTATATATAAAAGAGAATGTTCATGACTATGTAATTCTATTATGTAGTTCTTTTTAATCTCAATAAAGATGTAGTCATTCGTAGTTTACAAGTACAATTACCTCGCTACAAAAGATTCACTTAAGAATATGTTAAATAAAGGCTGTAAGGGAAACTTAGAGAAGAGAAAAATGGCACTTAACGATGCCACTCCTTACAGTACATGCAAAACTCTTTATAACACTATCAGAAGTTGGGTATTATCCTACAAAAGAGTACAATTAGACTGCTACAAAAGATTTACTTAGGAATATGTTAAATAAAGGCTGCAAGGGAAACTGAAAGAGAATAGATAAAAAAAGGGCACTTGGTTTTAACGATCCAAGTTTTTACGAGACTAATTATTAATCTTAGATGTTAATCTCTTTGGTTAAGATCATGTAGTGGGATGCAAGGGATACTAGCAACCCACTCAAAGCACATCTAGTACATGAATTTGGAGAATAAGAAAGGATGGATGATCATGATGACATGGATGGAAATAACCAACATGCCAAGTTGAAAGTGCAAGTTCAAGACTCAAAACTCAAATTTCAAGATCACATTGAAATAAATCCATGTAACTTTTGATACTTTCTTGATTTAGGATAATATGTAAGGACTAGTAGAGCTTAGGGTGGAAATGGCATACACATGTTTAGACATACTAGCTTAATATGTAACCATTTGATATTACCTTTGATTTTCATTTGCTAAGATTTATTTTGTCTAGATCAAAACAGATCTTTTTGGGAGCTTAGTTTGAAGTACCTGTCCAATATTGTTTCTAGAAGTCGGCTTCTGTGGTAACCCATGTTCTAATTGTCATGAAGTTTTCTAATGGAACTGCTCTTTGGATGAACATAGGTTTAACAAAGACGTTCTCTGGATGAACAATGTACTTTCCTTGATACCGGATAAACGTTTCAGAGAGTTTTCACCATTAATTAAATATAACAGAGTGTTATCATGACTAATCTCATTTTGATGGCAGCTTTGCCTATTTCATTGGTGCTGGTGCACATGTACTTCTTCTTCCGAAACATGTTCTGTGACTAGCAGTGGAAATTTTTAATTTTTTAAATTATGCTATAGCAACTAACAATATATATAACATTAAATGCTAGATATACTTAAAATCTTTTGGCATCTATATTGGGTTGATAATTTGGGATAATTTGATGAACTATTGGTCTAAGTTTCATAAGTATTTGAAGAATTATTTTGTTGATTGTCACAATGTGTGGGACACCATATGAAATATCTTATTATACAGGAGACAAATGGTTTAAGCCTGCAACAGTACCTATAAGACCGCCTTTGTCTTATTATATGTTGCTTAGTATTTAATGTAAATCTTGCATAATTTTAAGGCTTTGCGTATCACCTGTATATTTTTGCTTACAGTCATTGAAATAATTGACTTAAATGTGAGTGCTTTGTTAGGTCTTTCAAAATTTCTACAGCTCCCTTTCTTTACTGGCACTGTACAAGTTGATATTATTAGTTAGCAATATGATTCTGGATGGTTCACTTCTTTTATATTTCATATTTACTGTTCACAAGTTCTAAATAGTAGCTTCAATAAATATAATAACTTGTTTAGTTATTAGGAACTGTATGACGAGCATGGTAGTTCTATATATATTAGTCATTGATATATCATAGGAGCTTTCTTGTTAAACATGTTCAGGTTATAGTTAGTATTTTCAGTTCAATTTTATAAACAGTCACATGCCTATTCATGGCTGTACCATTTTCCTTATGCCACTTTCTTACTCTTATTCACACAATTGGGAAATAACAGTTCAAGATGGAATTGGCTCAAAATGAGATTGGCAATACACCGAAGAGCTACTCTTTAAACATGTTCAAAGACTTTGTACCAATGTGTGTGTTTTTCTGAATCAAACCAAGGTAAGAACTTTAACTCTTTTAAATGAGCATTTATGGGTCATGCACACAACGAATACACACATACTATGTTGCACGAACACGGCAACGTTGAAATGGACATGACACGTGGACACGTGGCAAATTCTTAAAGATACACACGACACGTTTCGGACACGACACGGCTCCATGATAGAAGTGTCCGTGTTACATAGCGCACATACACACATGCTCATACACATATGTGCGTGTCTGTGTTTACTGGTATTGTATACTGGTTGATTGATGCAACATTTACCATTTTCCTTCTTGTATGATATGATGAATAAGCACTCGTGCTATTGTACTATTGTATTGAGTGTAGGTCTATACCTTGTACGCATGCACATCGTATGTGTTGGTTGCAGCTTAATAGCAGAATTACCATAATTGTGTTTACTGTCCTTAATTAATTTAGAGATGCAGGAACCCTTATCCATTAATCTACGCTATGGTACTAGTTTCATCTTAAGATCCGTCTTCTACTGAATCCTTTGTCTTTTCTTATTGCTATGCAATTGGATTATTTTAGAGGGAACAACTCAAGCATGTGGGACTGGGCTGAGGTGAACCATGTTACAATCCAATTTTTAAAACTGACAATTCAAACCAATTTCAATCAGATCCCTTGGTTTGGTCACCAATCTTGTAGACCAATTGGGAGGGGCTGGTCTGAGGGAGTGAGATTGAGTTGCAACCTGGGTGAAGATTGGATTAATTCACCTTGCCTATTCGGGAACTAGTTATGCCCAACTACATTTTTGCATGTCTTGCCTGGCAAATTAGTTAATTGATACAATTTTGGGCTTAACTTTAAAAAAATGAAGAAACTTTAATATTTTTTATATTACATAATATGTAGTTGGGTTGAGCTCGCCTTGGACTTTGGGTTGAATTTTGTTTTCGAACATAAAGCCCATTCCAAATGCGTGGCCAAATACGCAGCCTTGTTGGTTCTGTTGAGTTCAACTCCCAAACTACTTGTTTTCCTTTTTGTTATCCTTTTTGATCTAGATCAGCCTTTTGCTGTCCAAGTAAAATTCCATTCAACTCTGTGGTGAAGCTTCACAAGTGATTGTATGATCGATCCTCACCACAAGCGAGACTGGGAAGTGGGGTGTGTGTAAATGTAGATAATGCACAATGTAGAAAAGAGAGAGACAAAGGATTTTGTGTGGAAACCCTCAATTGTGAAAAACCGCGTGGAGGAGAAAATTTCACTATAATTCTCAGGTTACATGAATTGTTTGCGAGAGTCTCAGTGCTGGGCTGCTCTCAGAAACCCGATCCCCCTTTCTCCTTGGAGGAGAAGGTATACTAATTATTCTGATTTGTGTCTATGGAGGTGGATGGTACGGGCGTGATCCTCGTAACTGCACGATTTGCCTATGCTGATTTGTTATAACAGCTGTGATTACTGGCGCTAATTGTTAGGATTGCATGTAGGAAATCCGTCTCTATTCATAACTGCCCCGCGCTGAGTGGCATTACACATTATGAACGTGGAGGAAGACTTAGTTGCGAAATTGTCGGCGGAGATCAGGGATGCTCTGTTGTTGTAGTTGTCTTGTGTGGAGCTGAAGTCTCTGGAACAGAGGGGGCTCTGGGATTACTTAGAGTGTTGGAGTTGCCAGGAATTCGAGATGGAAGTATCCTCAGGATGAAGGCTGGCTTCAGTGTGATCTGGAGTGACGGGGGCCTCGGGATGGATAGTAAATGTGGGCATCTCAGGGGGAGGCTTTCGATTGTTTGGACATGTGTCGTCTTGATGAGGGTCGATCTTTTATCACTACAGATGCCTTCCGCTCTTTTGCTTGCCGGAGCCTGCAGAAGAGAAGCCGGAAGAGCAGAGTCGGGAGATCTTTTAATGTCTTGAATTCTTCCTAATGTCTGTGAGCAGAAGAGGATCTGGATCATTAATGCAAATCTTCTGGATTTACCTGGGGATCATGCAACTAGCTGACAGCTAGCGCGTCAATCAATTGGATTTCCTTGAAACTTATAACCGGTGTCTCTTTGAATCCTGGTGTCATGATGACTGAGATCTTGTGGTAGTGGCGATTGATATTCTGCTGATTTAGTTGACCGAAAATCTCGGGACGTGGATCGATTTTTTGGGGATTGAGAATTTGAATTGAAGACGGTTTGGCTTCCCTTTTTCTATCTATAAAGTGGAGCTCTTGGATGGAATTCACTCATATTGTCTTCTCTAATGAACCCTTACTTCTAAATTCTTCTCCTTTGCTTTGTTGTGCTGTCATGTCTTCTTTTCTCTTCATCAGGTGGAGGAAAGAAAGGAGGGGATAATGGTGGAGGAAATGGTGGTTGGGCTCTCGCCATGTGGAGTCATGTTGGTGCGGTATATTAGTTGTCGTGATAAACCTCGGTTATGCCATCTGGTCTCTGGTCTTGGGGCTTGGAGTCATCCTTTCCTGGTTGTGTGCATGAGGAAGGAGGAGGAACTCTCCCGGGAGGTGGATGCGATTCCATCACCGTCTTGCCTGTTTTAGAGGTTTCATCCTGGTCGGACATCGCTGCCTTGCACTTGGAGACTCTTTACGCCGAGCAACAGGAGGGAGTACGAGGGGTGTGTTCGTCGGGGCCTCGTCGATGAATCACTCCTTCCAGAGCTCCGACCTCTTTCTCAGAACAAAGGTCCATGGTGTGATATCATCACTGGCTTGTATGTCTTGCCAGAGTGGAACTTAGGGCGCTGCTGTGATTTCGGAGGGATCGAATTTGTATCGCCTGTATTTCTTTTCAAAAAATGTAAACACGAATGTGTTATGAAACTTTGTATTACTCATGTTAGATGTAATTAAGTAAATATGATGTATTCAGAATGGAAAGACTTTTGAACAAATTTGTGTGTATTTGGCATGGAATAATTGTTTTAGATCTTGTTTGGTTTGTTTTACTGTTGGTTTCTCGGAATTGGTATGATCGTGCCTCTTCGGAGTATTGATCTATATCTTTGGCATGTTGGTTGGATATGGGTGTGGTTTGGAAGGCATGTGACGTTGTTTTCGAGTTGGAGAAATCCCATCAGTGGTACCAACAAATTTTTTTCCTCTGAGTGCGAGAAATCCGAACAACGGAGTTGGATTTACGGTTGCTTCTGAGTGGGAGAAATCTCATCAATGGAGGTGTGAACTTGGGACTCTTGGAGGAGAAATCCCTGCAGCAGAGTAGGGACTCCGAATGGGGGAAATTCCATCAGCAAAAAAACTGACTCTGAGTTGGGAAAATCCCAGCAACGAAGTGGTTCGAGTGGGGGAAATCCCATCAGTGGAATGTGCAAACTTTTGGGGAAGGAAGGAGGATGCACACACAAACACGCAATAAAACAACTTAAATAAAACATTAGATGCAGGAGATTAGAAATAAAGAGGTTAACATAAATTAGATTGGGTTAACAAAACTATGTATGCTCAACCTTTAATCACATGAAACTAATACGTCGAGAGGATACTCCAAGCAAGAAAACTCTCATGTATATATCATATATTTCGTGTAGTTTTAAGCTAAACATACATAATCCATGTCATCCCGGGATGAACAATACGTGCACACATATGCAAAGTTTGTATTTGGACAATACCTGGATAATCATACCATTTCAAAATGTTTGGTTTCTCCAGCCTCTAATCACACAAAACTAGTATGTCGAGGGGATAATAATCCAAACAAGAAAATTCTCATGTATATACCATATGTCTCGTGTAGTTGTAGGCTCTTCAGAGTATTTTCTTGCAAATTTGAAGGGCTCTAAAATGGAGTGTCACCCATTGACAGGTTGGATGCATCGATCCCAAGTGGGTAAAATCCCAGCAACAAAGTGACGATCCGGATCCTGAGAGGGAAATTCCCGTAGTGGAATTGGGCCTTCGAGTGAGGGAAATTTCATCAACAGAGTTGGGTTCCCAGTTGCTTCCGAGTGGGAAAAATCCCATCAGCAGAGCTGTGAACTTGGTAAGGACCTGAAGTGGGGGAAATCCCATCAATAGATTGGATGCATCGACTCCGAGTGGGAATATCCTAGCAGCGGAGTGGCTATCCGGCTTGGACCCGGCAGAGGAAAACTGCTAGGGGTTTATTCGCCGTGGGTCAGATGAAGGGAGCCCGTAGGCTAGTGTTTGTGTTTTCGAGTAGGAGAAATCCCAGCAACGGAACATCAAACGGGGCTCTTAGAGGGGGTAATCTGTGCAGCAGTGTAGGGACTTCGAGTGGGAGAAATCCCACAGCGGAGGGTTTTGATTCCTGTAGGCTAATCTGAGAGGGGGCCTGTAGGCTAATCTGCGTTGTTAGCTCCGAATGGGGACAATCCCATCAGCGGGACATACAAATTCAGTCCTTTGAGTGGGGGAAATCCCATCAGCGGAAGGACCGACTCCGAGTGGGGAAAATCTCATCAGCGGAACTGGATTGGTAGCCGTCTCCGAGTGGGGGAAATCCCTTCAATGAAGCATCGAGCTTGGTAAGACTGCAATGGTTAGGAGCAAAAGTATTATTTTATTCAATAATAGAATGGAATACATGGAATTGGAATTCAAGTAGTGCTATGGATAGAAGTACTACTGCCTTATCTGTTGGAAATGCTGGATCACTCAATTGCTTTTTATTGGGTGACATGTTTTGTGACTGGTAGGTGGAGCGTTATCTGTCTGGATCCGGAGGCTGCATCGTAGTAAAGATGTACTCTTTGAGAAAGTCTTGTCCGATGAGCTCTTCCAGGTACTTTCGGAGGGCCCAACAGTGGATGATCTTGTGTCCTTTACTGTCGTGATAGGGCAATACTGTTCTGCTCCGGGAAGTGTGGGATCGTACTGGATTGGCTTTGGATGTCTGACCCATGGCTGGTCTTTGATGGTGTTGAAGACTTCATTGATGAGGAGCTTCAATAGAATGAAGTGTTCCTTCGGCTTGTGGGTTCGAAGTGGACTTGGTGAGAGAATCGAGAGCGCTTGCCTTTTGTAAGGAGGCTTCTCCAGTTCCTGTTTAGGAGAGGACAGTAGCTTCATGTTGCGGCTTCGACTTTCTACCGTCACCAGCTCACTTGGTGGAGTGTTGGTGGAAATCTTCATTGTCTTCTCCAGTTCGATGTAGGGTTGAGCTTGAAACAAAACCTTGCTCATCCGGGTGACATGGTGCTTCAGGAGATGTTTGTACAGGGGGTGAGAAACATGCAGCTTGCTGATGAATGGAGTGCAGTGATGTCCTCACCGCAGTTGGGAAAATTAACTAGTTGGCTCTGGATGTACCTGATGTAGGACTTGAAGCTGTCACTCTGCCTCATTTTGACGGTGAGAAGATGGTGGTTCCTCTGGGCTTCCTGGCGAGATAGGTACTAGGTGAGGAACGCTTCGGCCACCTCCTCGAAGTTGTGGAGAGAGTGCATATGTAGGGAGTAGAACCAATCCGATGCTACACTTTTCAGACTAGAGGGAAAAGTGAGGCACATGAGTGGATCGTTACGGGAGTGAACTACCACTTTATCCTGAAAATGCCGGATGTGTTGTACCGGGTCGCTCATTCTGGAATAGTTGTCAAAAGTCGGGACTGTGAATTTTCTCGGGAACACACTCTAAGATTTTCTCGGAGAGGGAATCAGAGATTTTGGCGACAGTTTGCTTCGTTCCGCTTCAAAATTGCAGTCTAGCCTCCTCGATTCGCCTCTGGATCAACTCGTCGAGGGTTTGAATATCGGGAGACTCGTTGCCTCTCCTTCGGCTTTGGCGACGGGGAGTTTCTATTTGGAGACAGAGCGAGTCGATTCCATCATCGGAGTGGTCTTCATGCGGGGAAGATGTCGGATTGGGTCGCTTCAGACTTGGGATGTGCCCACTGGTCTGAATCTCCCCGATTACAGGGTCGCCTTCTTGTTGCGTCTGCACTTGGGGGTTTTGGAGGGCGACAATCTGCGCCTGGAGTTGGTCATTGTGACGCCTTAGTGCCTCCTGCTCACGATCTAATCGGGCCTGTTGTTCCTCCATCTACTTCTGCAAGTCGGCCAGCATCTGCAGGATCTGACCCTCATACGTTGTCGGTCGGACGTTGGTGGCTGCCCCCTGTGATGAGGAACTCGTATCTCCAGTGGAGTGTTGTTGTTTGGTAGCGGGTGGAGGGGCCGTGCCCCCTATGATACTCTTTGACGTGGCCCTTATTTTTTTGGGGGCCATCGGCCCGTAGAAGAGGCTTTTTGAGAAATGTTTTGAGATGAATGAGAGAAATCTTGAGTGTAGGGACTCAGATCTCAATGAAAGCACCAGTTTGTGGTGGAGATTTCCCACTACAAGTGATTGAATGATCGATCCTCACCACAAGTGGATTGGGAAGTGGGGTGTGTGTAATGTAGATAATGCACAATACAGAAAAGAGAGAGAATTTATGTGAAAATCCTTTATCGGGAAAAACCACAAGGAGAGGAAATTTCACTATAATTCTCAATTACATAAATTACATGAATTGTTTGCCAGTCTCAGTGCTGGGCTGCTCTCAAAAACCCGTCCCCCTTTCTCCTTGAAGGAGATGGTATGCTTATTCTTCTAATTTATGTGCGTGGACGTAGATGGTACGGGCATGATCCTCGTAACTACACGATTTGCCTATGCTGATTTGTTGTAACGGTTGTGATTACTGACGCTGATTGTTGGGATTGTATGTAGGAAAATCTGCCTATCTAAAATTGCCCGCGCTGAGTGGCGTTACACGTTATGAATGTGGAGAAAGACTTGGCTGCGAAATTATCGGCGGAGATCAGGGTGATCTGTTGCCATAATTGCCTTGTGCAGAGCTAAGTCTCTGGAATGAAGGGAGCTCTGGGATTACTTAGAGTGTCGGAGTTGCCGGTATGGAAGTATCCTCAGGATGAAGGCTGCCTTCAATGTGATCTGGAGTGGCGGGGGCCTCTAGAGAGACTGGTAGAGGTGGGCATCTCAGGGGGAGGATCTCGGTTTCTTGACACATGTCATCATTTTGATGAAGGTTAATTTTTTACTACTACAAACTCGAAGAATCCTTGGGCAACAAGTCTGACATTGTTTCTAGGTGACTATGCCATGTTCATCAAGTTTATTCCTAAACACCCATTTAGTTCCAATAGTTTAACACTTCTTGGGTCTAGGAACTAACTCTCAAGCACGATTTCTTTCAAAATTATTTAATTTATCTTGCATTGCCAAAAAACCAAACGTATCATCAAGTGCATCATTTATATTTTTAGGTTCTACTTGAGATAAGAAGGCTAAATTACCACATTCACTTTGAGATTGAGCTCTAGTCTTAGACTTCTCTTGATGCATCACCAATAATATGCTCATTTGGATGATTTTTGACGAATCTCCATGCCTTGAATAAATTGTGGTTTGAATTAACCATTTCTTGCTCTTGAGGGGATTGAAGATTATTTCCATCTTTATTTGAGTCATCAAAATTCATTTTTTTCAAAACGTCCGACAATGTACTTGTCCCGTCATCATCTCCCCCCCCCCCAAATTGTTAGTCTCTATAAAAGACACATGAACCAATTCTTCAACCATTATAGTACGCTTATTGAGAACATGATAAGCCTTATAGAAGTGGAGTATCCAAGAAAAATACTATTATCCGATTTTGAATTAAATTTTCCCAAGATATCATTGGTATTTAAGATAAACATTTGCATTCAAAGATACGATAGTATGAAATGTTTGGAGATTTTTGATAATAAAGCTTATACGGAGTTTTCTTCAAAATCGATCAAATCAAAACGCGATTTAAAACATGGCATGCCGTGTTAACGGCTTCAGCCCAAAAATATTTTGGCAAATCACATAAGTTCAATAAAGTGCGTGCCATCTCTTGTATAGTACGATTCTTTCGTTCAACAACACCATTTTGTTGCGGTGTTCTAGGTGTGGAGAACGTGTGCTCAATGCCATGCTCATCAAAAAACAATTCAATTTTTTATTTTCATATTCACCACGGTGATCACTTTTAATCTTAACTATAGCATGATCACATTTTCTTTGAACACATTTGCAAAAACTTCAAAATAAATCAATTGCTTAGCGATACAAGTGAATCGAGAAAAATCATTGATAATTACGAAAACAAAGTTTTTGCCTTGAAAACTTATTGTCCTTGTAGGACCAAATAAATTAATGTGGAGTACTTGTAAGGGTTTAGAAGTAGTTACCACCTTCTTGTGGTGAAATGAGCCCTTGACTTATTTGTTTCTCTTGCAATCTTGACAAGTCAAGTCATTCGTGATTCTTAGTTTGGGTAGCCCTCTTATCAATGATTTTTTGTTGAGCTCCACAATGAGTTTCAAGTTTGCATGCCCGAGTCGCTTATGCTTAAGCCATGCCTATTCATCTAGAACACTTAAACACTCAACATTTTGATTAAAGAGGTCGTTAAGCTCAATAGTGTAAACATTTCTATTTCTATTATTTTCAAAAACAAATTCACCATTATGATTAACAATTAAGCAAGTAATACGTTTGAAAGTAACATCTAAGTCTATCACATTTCACACTAAGAAGATTTTCTTTTAAACCATCAATAAGTAAAATATTTTCTAAAACTATAGATGGAGATTTAGTGATATTACTGATACCGACAATCTTACCGACTCCATCGTCTCCAAAGTGATCGTCCTACCTTGCATCTTTAATAGCGATGCAAATAAGTGTTAATTGCCTGTCATGTGCTGTGAGCACATGCTATCAAGGTACCATCTCTCTCTCTATGTCTTTAGAGAGCACACATCTACATCACAAGAATTTAGTGTGTTCTTAGGTACTCACACTTTCTTGGGTCATTGGGGGTTAGTAGTACATTTAAAACCCACATCAAATTAGAATAAAAAGAAAAATGATTCTTAATATCATAAAAGGTGCCAACATCCCTGTATTGCATACACTATGTGCATATAACATTTTATTTATATTTATTTTTGTAACTATCATACATATCATGCTTTTTATGATGTATGTATCTATGATTATGATACCTCTTAGCATGAGACATGCGAGTGAAAAGTGGCTGCATGTGGTGTAGCTAGTTTAGCATTCAATTCATTCACTTTTTCTTAAAGAGACTTATTTTCTACTTCTAGCTTCTCGAGAGTATTCTTGTGAGAATCAAGCTTACTAATGTATTCATTTTTATCTTAAGTAACTCATCAATTTTAGAGTTACAATATACATGCTCTTTCTTGAGAGTAGAGTAACTCTTTCTCAATCTCCTGAAGTCTTTTTCCGATTAAATGTATGCATCTTCAAGTTCATCAAAAATAATAATTTCATTGGAATCAGAATTTAGCTTGTCTTCATGAGGCATGAAGCATATGTTATCCACCGTTCTGAGATTGGCCGTCTCATGTTGCTCTTTATCAGAATCACTTGGTTTTGATTCTTCCCAACCAACATATAATGCCTTCTTTTTTCATCTTCTTGTACTTCTCTTTAAGCAACGAATAATCTTTTTTCAAGTGTCTCGGTTTGTTGCATTCAAACAAGTAGTAGACAAAACTTCTTTTCTAAGAATAAGCTTCTGTTTGGGTCTTCTCTTGTAGAATTTCTCTTTTCCCTTGAAAGGTCTTCTTGCACAAGACCGACATCCTCATCCTCATCTTGAGACTCACTCTCATTGTATGAGGATTCATCCCGAGTGCCTTTGAAAGCTAATCCTTTTCTTCTTGCATTTGAGGCTTTTACTTTCTCACTTAGCTCTTGAGCTTGTAGCTTGATTTCAGCATTTTTAAAAATTTTCATGAACTCTAGAAATTTTAGGGTGTTGATGTCGTGCACTATCTCAAGAGGATGGATGATAGGATTGCAATTCTTGGGGAGTGATCTCAACACTTTGTTATTCATCATGGCATCCGTCACCTCCTTTCCAAGTGCTTGAAGCTCATTGGTGATTTCTTTAGACTATTGAAAAAAATGCATCAATAGCCTCACTAGTCTTCATAGGAATCATTTCAAAATCTTTAACAAGCATATTTATTTTGCTTTTCTTCACTTGACTAATACTCTTATGAGTAATTTTAAGGTAATCTCATAAGTCTTTAGCACATGTTATATTCATAATTTTCTAAAATTCATTTTGGGTTAAACCGTTTAATTGAGTGCTAAAAGCTTTAGAATTTAGATTGGCAAACTCTAATTTCTTCTCATTCATTCGGAAATTAGTTTGGCTTTCTTGGCACCGTCAACCTCTGTGGTTGGGGTGTCATACTCTTCGCTAATTATTCCCTATATTTTCCAATCAATCGATTGACTATAGATTCTTGCACAAACTTTTCAATAAGTATAGTTTGTTCCATTGAACAAGAATGGTTTATTATTAAAATGCCCCTCCGGGAGTTCATCACTCTTGTAGGTTGCCATATCACTCTAGGATGTTAGTTTTATAAATTGAGTAACCAATGCTCTGATACCAATTGAAAAACAATATGGTAACCATAGAGGGGTTGAATAGGGTTTTTTAACTAGATTATAACAATTTAGTCCCAATTTGATTGGTTGGAAACAATAAAGCTATAATGACAAGCAATAACAATCAAATAGCAATAAACAAGTAAAAAAAGAGAGTAAGAGAGATAGGCAATGAGAGTCGATGCGCGATATATAGTGGTTCGGCCACTGACCGGACTACTCCACAACCTTGAGGCCTCTTTTTTAGGATTTCAACTAATATTTATTGGTAGCTTCCTTTCTGAGTAGAAGCTTAGATCTTTATACTGATTTTTTTTTGGGTGGAAGCCTAGATCTTTACAATTGTTTCCTTTATGGATAGAAGCATAAACCTTTCTGACTTTCTTTCCGAGTAGAAGCCTAAATTTTGCATCAATTCACTTTTCAAGTAGTTGGATTTCTTCACAACAAGTTTTCACAAGTTGGGTTTGTTCTCTAACAAGAGGAGCCAATAAAGCACAATACACAAAGAAAGATTATAACTCTGAGGCTTTACTAGCGAGAAGAAGTAAGATGAGGAATAACTTGGCAGTATAGATCTAGATGCTTGAAAATTAAGTTGAAAGCTTGGATTTAGAATCTATAAAAACTTTAGAAGAGATTGAGAATGAACAGTAGAGAATGTAAATCAAATTTAAAGCACAATTGAATCACTCGATTTAAAAGAATGAGGAAGTAAACTTGAAAGAAGAAAATAAAGCACAAATCTCTGAGTGATTTTGATTTCTAAAAGTTTTCCATGAGTTGTTGAAAGAGTAGCGTAAAGTAGTATCTATGGGGTGTTTGGATGCAAGGAAGTGGGGGGAAGTAAGGAAATGAGAAAGTATAATTGCTTACTTCCCTATCTATCCAAACACCGGAAAAGGAAAATAAGAAAACTCCTTTTCCTTCTCTCTTTTCTTTTTTTACACAACCATTTCCTCACTTCCAAAGTGCTACAGTTAATTTTGTGGTCATGTAAATCTCATTTATAATAAATTGTAGCACAAAACAGTTAATTTTTTGATCATGTAAATCTCACTTGCATTCTAATTACAGTCTATTTTTTATTTTTCTTAATTAATTTTATTTTAATATTATTTTGCGGTCAACTTTGTGGTCAACTTTTCCACTTTCACTTTCACATTACCATCCAACACCGGAAAAGACATAACATTTTTCAAATCACACTTCCTAATAACATCCAAACACCGGAAAACTTACTAACCAATTCCCAAGTTCCAAAGGGAACTATTACCAATTCCTCACTTCCTTACTTCCTCACTTCCACCGTCAACCAAACAGGCCCTATAGGTAGGAGAAGATAAGAGTAGGTGAAAGAAGTTCAGCCCAAAAAATCGTGTTCAATCTTCTAAAAAAATAAAATTGTACTCTTTCGGTCGACCATTGAAACTTGGCGATCAACCGTTTTGATCGATGAAATCCAGTTCAAGTCAAAAGTATCATCCTAGCGGTCGATTGGCGGTCGATCGTGGGTGAACAGTGAAATCTCAACCATTAGAAGTGATTGTACTGTTCAGATATAATTAGTTGGATTTGGATCTTATTCTCACCATGTCCTATACAAACTATACCTTGCAATTTAGTTTGGTTCATGTTTCTACATTGGGAATTATCCCTTCATTTTGCCCATCAACTTATATGATCTTCAGACCAACAACTTGCAATATGGAATCCCATCCTGAATATGCCTCTAGTCTTCCATACTTAATGCAAAAGGGTTAAATGAAGGCATACTGCCTCCTCTTGATGCAAGCTTGCAGTAATAAGCATTGTCACCTCTTTGATAAATACAAATTCTACTGGTATAGTCTACCTCCAATTGTTTTTACATGTTTAATATTCTCAATCATTGTTTTAGCTACAAGTATCCAATATCTGTTCCTATGGTTCTCTTTTCTTGTTTAATAAAGTTTATATCTTATATGCTTAATTTCCTTAGATGTCTAACTTATCCATTTGTTTCGTGCAAAAAATACTTATTTATAGTTCTTTATCATTGTGCCTACCAGTTTAATCCCCTTGCCTTTAAGTGTTCCTAAACTCCAAATACCTAATCTTATTTTACTCTGATAGACTACCTGCTTTTCTTGCTAAGCATACAAGTCCTTGCCCATCTGATATCACATTTGGTTGCCCATTCTGGTGCTCAGGAACATTCCCCAGCCCATCCTTCCTTAATTGTCAGTGCATGAGAGTGTTGGTGCAATGCATTTCTTTCAGCCAACACCCTAGGGAACTATTTTGCCCACTTGAGATTGCAGTGCAGAGGTTCCATGGAATGCCTCACAACTGTGCAATGCCTAAATGTGTATTCTAACAGGATTAATTTCATGGGAGATCTGACAGTTTTAATGACAGCTGTCGGCAACTTAAAGAAACCTTTCTTTGTTTGGCCTTTGGATCCATGGTAAAAGACAGGCATTAAGCACAACCACGTGAAGTTAAAGTAGACAAAGATTGAGCAAATCCATGCTCAATCTAGCACCAAATTGTGTCAGTTTAGCTAGCAATCATCATATGCGGAAGGGTTTCATCTTCCAATTTCTTATTTCTATGTTAATTGTTGATGCGTAGCGGCAGAAACAATCCAGGAATTTTGTTATTTATTTCGAACTTAGTCTGTGAATTTTATAATTTAAGCCCATTCCTTTTTTTCTGCAAAAAATATATAGAAAAACAATTATATTATGTCTTTCATGTTCCCTTGTACAACTAGAATAAATGGGCTCTGATGCAGACGGTCGTGATAGGTACAGGTGTGGTAATATTTGTTTAATATTGGTTACTCTGAGTTGTCCAGTTGGACTTGTTATGTGATTTCTTTTTTGGTTTCTTGCTTCTTTACCACAATGTTTCTATACATTATTTTACTGAGGTCACTTGTTTACTGCAGGAAAGTTTTCATTGGAAGGAAAGGTGGAGCATAAATTTGACATGGAGCCTCATAGTGAGAACTTTGGGGAGTATGGCAAGTTATGCCGTGAAAGGACAGACAAAGCTATGATTAAAACCAGACAAGTTCTGGTATGCATTCCCTTGCGAGTCAGGAAACTTTTATATGTCCCCTCTTTAAATAAATTCATATTACAGCTATCTTCTTGACTAAAATCTCTTTTAAGGTGATTGGAAATGATTATGGAGAAAATATGAGACCCCTGCCTGGTATGGTTGGCTTGGTTCCATCTGGTTCAAAGGTAAAGTTTTTACTGACTTGATCTTTTACTAGGCCTTTCCGTATATGGCTGTGATTAGGTCGTGTGTTTCTGGTCTTGTATGACATGGTTTCTAAAAGTCGGCAGACTGGTATAGATTATTTTCATTCAGAGTTTTACTTGACACAAATGAAGGGGAAGTACCTGATTTGACCAGATCAGTGGAATCTTCTGTTATTAGCAGTAGACATCCATTGTTGTAATGGTTTTTATTTTATTGTACCAGGAGAAGAAGAAAGTACCACCAGCAAAGGGATCTGAAACTAAACGAACACGAAGAGACCGCCGTGAACTGGAAAATATTTTATTTAAACTCTTTGAAAGGCAACCAAATTGGGCATTGAAGGCATTGGTCAAAGAGACAGATCAACCTGAGGTATGTTTTGCCCCCTCACATTTTGAAGTTAGAACTTGTGATTGTAGTTAAATACAGGTTCTCTCTTACTTTCGACTTCAGGAAATACTGGCCAGACTGTACATTCAATATCTTTACAGTCCTCTAAGCCTTATCCCAGCAAGCAAGGCTGGTTTTAAAGCATGATTCAAAGTCGATAGGTTCCAATAATTGACTGACTTTTTACCACCAGCAGTCAATCTGACATCAGCCCTTTATGATTTGGTGCCAAATGCTGAACAGAGGAAACCAACCTTGGACAAGCCTTATTCTTACTATTTGGGGTTGGTCTTATAGATCCTTCCCAAATATTCCTAATGTCAATCACAAAGCATTGTAAAAGCACTTTCCAGTTCACTTATCCAGCCTTGCTCCTAGTAGAAGTGCCTTCATCTTTCTCCCTTCTTTTATATTCTGAACCCAGGATAACAGATGCAGTTCCATTCTTGGATTTCTTGTTCATTAATTTGGTCTGAGGCTGACTTCTAGAACCATGGATATTGTACCTCATGTACTCTGTTTCTTCACTAACTTCTTAGACCCTTACCCTCAAATGCCTTTCTCCGCATGTCATTGCATATAATTTGTTAAATAATACTTATAGATATGAGATATGCTTGAGTGAATATTCATAGAAATAAGGTGACTATCTTGTCAATATTTTCCTTGAGCTGTTTTAGCATTCTGAAAATTTAGGATTCTACTGAATTCATCATAAACGTTAACCTTAATTTTTGAAGTTTTTTTTTCAATTAATTGAAATTACTGTGGCATATTTTTTGGATAACTTTGGCAATACCGGTTGCTAATATAGGTGTTACCTTATCCAGTCTCACTTGTCTACACTATGCCTAGCCAGTCAAAAACTAATACATGTCATCACCTTTGTAGCACGGACACGGGTGTCGGACACGGACATGAACACTGGACATGATGAAATCCAAAAAACAGGATACGGAAACACGACAAGCAATATTTTATTATTATTATTATTATTATTATATATAGATAAATTCCCTCTCCATGTTCCTAATTTTCTGATTTTCTCTCATACTTTCAAAGATGTGCATTGTCTTCAGTTTTTTCAACAGTACTTTCCGAAGTAGATATTTTTACACAACTCTACCTATGTGAGTAGAACAATGAATAATCAACTTGTCAAAAATAATCAAATATGAATAATTAGTTTTTATTAAAAGTAAGATGAAAACAAATAAATCTAAATAAGTTACATCTATAGCTTCTACAAAGTAACAAACAAAACAAAAAAAAAATCTAAAAAAAATCTAACTAATACCTCACCTAGTTCATGATGTGTGTAAATTCTATTAACATTTTGCTTATGTCAGAACGATATTTTTTTCATGTTTATTTAAGAGACGTGTGACTTTTAGATATATATAATACATGATCTTTAAATTTTATTTAATGTCGACACAGTGTTGGACACGGAGCTGACACGTGGTTTTATGGTTTAAAATCCGACACGACATCAGAGTGTCCGATACATGTCGGGCAAGTGTCTTGCAAGTGTCGGTGTCCGACACGTGTTCGACACAGACACAACACTCACTTTGAAGTGTACGTGCTTCATAGGTCATCACCATTGCCAACACCATCATTTTAGTCTTTTCTATCACGAGTGGTCAGCTATGAAGTATGACTCCTCTTTGAGGCAGCTCCTAACTTGACCAAGTTTCTATGACCAACTTTTCACTTGTTAACTTCCTGTCAAGGAAACTATGGGCAAGGGAGGATGGGCATTCCATTGAACCTTCACGGCTAGCTGGTGGTAAATAGACCTAAACTTTTCTGCTATACAGTTCATGTTTGTATAACAAACAAGTCATCAAATCCCCTAGACCAAAAAAAGAATGTAGAGTAAAGACAAGATTAGCACAAAGAAGTAAGGTGCTATAATTTTCTATATAGAATAGTCCATTCTAAAGGCAAGGTACAGTTTAGTTGTATATTTAGTTAGGTTACTCAATCTTTGTAACTTGGCGAGTATTCTTTAAATGCTTGCTGTTTTTATCCTTCCATTGAAGGTGTAATGCCTGAATCATGCACTAGAAGAGAGACATCGATTAGCCAACAGGATGGATCCCCTTACTAACAGTTCTACTAAATCATTTAGGCAATTTTAAAAATAATCTTATTTTAATAGATAATTATAAAAACATCTATAGAAATCGGCCTCTCACTCATAGCAGTGTTTGAAAAGGCGAAAAGCACGAGGTGAAGTGTTGGACCCTTTTATAAGGCGAGGCGTAAGCTAAGCTCGGGGCATGAGACACATGCCTCGTGAATTTTTCATATTTGTATTTTTTAAATTATAAATATTATAAAATTATATGAAGGTATAATATTCTACAAATGAATAAATCAAAGTCAACACACTAACCAAGAATGATTCAAGCTTAGCATACAAATAAATACAGCTATAAAATAAGTTGTATAGAAAAGAGTCAACACTAACTTATATTATAGCCGCATGGTCTTACTTAAGACCACATGGCTAAAGAGTTCATATAAAAACACAAACAGAAAAAGACAAATTATAGAAGAGATAAAAGAAAATGACTGATGAAAACAAAATATTTAGTTCTCAAAGGGAGAATACAACTACAATTAAAAAAAAGAAAAATATAGGTGTGGGGTCTGCTCTTTTTCTTTTCTAATCTAAGTCAACATTCATTTTTTTTTTCTTTTTATACCTTTTTTTCCTTTTAAAGTGTGTGCTTCTGAAGAGAAGCGCTTCATAGGTACAAAACGTACACTTTGGATATGCTTCAAGTAATGAGGCGTATGCCTCGTGAACAAATTACTGTTTTTTATTTTTATTGTTTGCACTCGAGGTGATTAGCTTTGAAAATGCCAAGGCGAGCTTCAAAGAAAAAGCCTAACGCTGTGACATGGCATGGCGCAACTGCCTTGAGTGACATTTTTCTTTTTCTTTTTCTTTTTCATAGCATCTTCAAGATTCTAAGGTTGCCAAAATTTTGATTCTGGGGTTTGCAACCCCAGAACAACAAAGCGAGCAATGACCATCCTAGCGGACACCAGATCCTCAATGGATGCATTAGAGACCACCTCTTTGGGTACATCTGCCTCATGCATGTGATTCAACTAGGCTTGGCTCATCAACCCCAAGTCCAAATTCTTTCAGCACTCGCACCATGTAGACTGTCTAGTCAACATATGCACTCAATTGCCAACGGGCCAGGGATCAAAGACTCGACCGATCTGGTTACGATCGAGTCGTAACAGGATCGGCGACCCCGCGATGAGAACGAGACCAGAGTCATGGATTGGCCTTGAGTTTTGACTGACTTGCCCGAGTTGTGAGATGACTCAGGTTCGATCGAGTCAAGGCAGTCGGCCCCGAGTCGGTCTCAGCTTGCTGTAAACCCATGAGCAACAATGTTAAAAAGGAAAAAAATAGATCTGTCGACTGTCACCCTCTTCCTTCGCCCGCGAGATCCGATCGTGAGCCCTCTGTCGCTGTCGCCCTCTTCCTCCGCCGCTGTTGACCGCCTCCGCCGCTGTTGACCGCTTCCTTCTTTAGGTAACTCTCTCCCAGTCTCTCTTTCTCACTCTCGATCTCTTTGTCTCTCTCCCTCTGTCTCTCTCTCTTTCCTGATCTCTCTCTATCAGATCTCTCCCTCTCTGTGTGTCTCTCTCCCTTTTTCTCCCTCTCCTCCCCTCTCTCTCTCCTTTCTCGCCCTGTCTCGTCTCTCTCTCTCTCTCTCCCGATCTCTCCCTCTCTCTAGTTAATTTACCATGTTAAATAGTATAATATAATATAAAGTTAATTTAATTTGAAATTTATTTTAAGTTACATTTTAATTTAATTTAATTTAACATGTCATTTTTATAAAAGTATAGATTTAATTTACTTTAACTTTAATTTGAAAGTACAGATCTAGTATAATTTAAATTTAATTTAATTAGATATAGTTTAATTTTTAAAAGTATAGGACCTGCAAAAGGAATTGATCCTTACATGTTACCATCGAATAGAAAACAATCAAAAGCATGTTCTCATAGGAGAGTGTTAAAAAAGTTGAAAAAGCCATTTCAAAATCTTCTCTTCAATGAAGGTATTCGTTGTGGTGAGAAAAGTAGAGGTGTAAAAGAAGCAGATGATGATGGTGGTGATGTGAGGGTTTGATCCAGTTCTAGTAGTAATGATGGTAAAGATGGTGATGATGATGATGATGGCGGTAGTGGCGGTGATGGCAACAATGGGGAAATGATGATGCTTATGGAGGAATCTATGGTGTTGGTGGAAGTCAACGAGGTGTTATGTCGTGGAATCCAAATAATTATGTCACACAAGATTTAAATTCTAGTGATGATTATTTGAGTGGACATAATAATTACTAATGTGGTTATCATAGTCTTGAAGGTTACATGTAAAGTTTGGATTTGACATCAGGCTAACATTATAGTGGGGGATATGACTATGCCATAAACCACAACTTGAGAGATCTGCGAGTACTAGTATCAGTTTCTCTACTTATCGTAGGAATAATTACAATGATGATTTTGTGTCTCATCGCAATTCAATGTGAAAATGACTACATTATGCAGGTATTTATACATGTATTTTGTGGTTTGACTATATTATGCATGTATTTTGGTATGTTTTTACCGACAACGCATATATTTATCTATTCTCTTTATGTTTAATGTGTTAGGTGATAAATTTTGGACGTGTGATACATAAATATTGATGTCTATATTCAAAAATTTTGAGCTTTCTACTAACATTTTACGCGTATCGCACGAGTGATTTGCGAGGCCACGACCGATGCTTCTCAGTGTCAGCCGAGACTGCGACTTTGAACCATGCAACGTGCTCTTGATGTCCTTTTTTTATGCCAACATTTGTGGTTTTACTACCCCGTTTCCATCATCTCCTCTACACCTGCATCCCATGATCAATCACCAATCTCTCTCCCTCCCCCCCCCCCTCTCTCTCTCTCTCTGTGTGCACGCCTCCCTCTTGCTTGCTACTTTGTTGTGCATACAAGATAAATAAGTTTTTACACATTTGCAAAGTGTAGATAATGAATGAAGTTTTCGGTTTTGCTAGTGACAAGTTCACGTGTACATACGCGTCGTGGTAAGTTAAAGTTGGAGCTACATGCATCTCCAAGTATAGGAGACAAATCATGTCATTTGGTTTGCTATAGTTGGAGCTGCATGCAACTCCAACTGCTGCAGTTAAAGCCTTAAAATGATTATTTATTGTAGTAAGATCTACTGCAAATTTAACTACGACTCCAACTGCAACACTTGATTATTTTGAGAAAATCTAATAAATGTTGGCACCTTAGCAAAAGTTGCCTTTTCTAGTACAATACTCTCTCTCATGCACTACACCGAACACTTGTTTTTCATTTATCGTAGTTAAAGTTACACTGCAAGTTGTCAAACCAAACAATATGTATGACTCTAATTGTATGAATAAAATCTACGTATAGTTAATGCTATTGTAGTTTCAACTGGGGTAAATACACAACATCCGTAATATTTTAGTCAAATTCAACCGTACCTCCTAATGTTCAAATTTGTCACTATCCTCCAATACATTTAAAAAGTTGTATGCTGTGAATATTTTGTTATTGAGCAACGAAAAATGCCCTTTTTTATCTAAAAAATGATCGATCTTCTTCCTCCCCCAAAAACCCAACTCCTCTCTCTGCATAATAACCCATCCCGCCTCTCTCTCATATCCGACCGCCATCCCCTTTCAGATCTTTCATCTTACCCTTGTCCCTCTCTCTCTCTCTCTCTCTCTCTCTCTCTCTCTCTATATATATATATATATATATATATATATATATATATATATATATATATATATATATATGACTACCTCTTTCTCTTTCTTATCCGCCTTTGATGTGCCATAAGTCATATTCTAATTCTAATTCTAATTCTAATTCTTGTTAAGTTGTAAGAAAGAGAAAGGTCGGAGGAGGAGGAGTTTTTTTTTTGGGGGGTTTTTTTGTTTTTTTTTTTTTTTTGGGGGGGGGGGGCGAGAAGAGAGGGGGAGAGAGCGTAAATTAGGGACTGACGGGTTTTTTTTTTTTGTGTGTGTGTGTGTGTTTTTTTTTTTTAGGGGGGGGGGGTGTTGAGCAAATTTGAACCGTAGAGGGTATCATTGAATTCGACCAAACATACGGGGTTTTTTGTTTATTTACCCCATCAACTATATGAACCAAACCACCTCTAATTTTGTTGTATGAAGCCAGTTTTTAATACATGAATTCAGTGGTAAATATTAAATGCTTACAATATTTGAATGATATTTACTCTCTTTTAGTCCTTTTGCTCTATTTCTTGCATGGTTCACAGTCGCGGTCTCGGCCGCCGACTCGGCGGACACTGAGACAGATCGGTCTCGGCGACTCGGATCGGTATCGGACGATACGCGCAAAACGCTACATAGAAAGCTCAAATTTTTTTGAAAAAATCACGATAAATCTTTAAAAAATGTAGATATCCACATCCATGTATTATATGTCCAAAATATATCACCTAGCACACTAAACAAAGTGAAAGTATAAATACACCGTCGTTGGTAGAAGCATATCAAAATACATGCACAATATAGTAAAAACTACATTCATAAATATATGTTAATGTAGTTATTTCACATTGAATTGTGATGAGGTACAAAATTATCATCATAATGCCGAGTCGACCGAGTCAACTCTGATTCTCGGCCGAGTCGGTCTCTTCTGAGTTGAGTCGACTGACTCGTGACTCGGAATCGTCTCGGAGCGGGCTGAGACAGATACGACTCGGCCGACTCGTCTCCGACTCGGCCGAGTCTTTGAACCATGATTTCTTGTTCCTAGGTTGAAACAGCCCTGAAACCTGAAAAAGTGGATAAAAAATGCCACATAGGGGGGGGGGGCTGTTGCACCCGACGCCGGCATGGCGAGTTAGAGGTTAATTTCTGTTAATATTTTTGGTGGAGGTCATTTCTTATAATTATATTTAAATTAACATTATTTTGAAAAATTTCCCAAGCATCTATGACTCATTGACTCTTTTGGAATGAACTGGCAATTCCTAGAGTCTGTTTTAGTTACTTTGGTGTGGATTGTGGTAGGACTGAAGTCCAGGGCCTTTCATTTGTGGTCAATACGGCAGTGTGATGGGCAAGGGATTCAGCAATATAGTTTGCTTTCCAGTGTGTGTGACGACCAATCATTCAATAAAACTCATTTATCTGACAATCAATCCTGGCTCACCATCCATGCATTTCATCTCTCAAGTACCGTTGGTGAAAGAAAGGTCTTGCTGTTATAACTGTCTTCCTTTCAATGGTCTTCTTTAAATGCTAGTTAGTGAACTGTTTATGTAATAACAAAGTTACAATTTTTTGTGTACTGTAACTAATAATCCCTGAAGAGTTTCTGAACTTTCTGTACCAAAGAACTAGCATATCTCTAGTTGTCATTTGTTGGCCTGCCTCAATCATGACTAAAAATGTGGTCTTTTTGTTCTCATCTCTGCAGCAATTTCTGAAAGAGATACTAAATGATCTGTGCTTTTACAACAAGAGGGGACCTAATCAGGGTACGCATGAGCTTAAACAAGAATACAAGAAAACGAGTGAGGAGATAGATACTGCTTCCTAAATAAGTCCTCATATTTGCTGATATCGGCAAAAAATTAATGTATTACAAGAGTTCCGACGGATGATAGATGCTAATAGTGGATCTCATGTTCCTATCAGAAGGGAAGTTCTACCATTTTCTGGCCAGTGTCTCCAGTCTTCTTGAGGCATCTGTTCATTTGCAAGACGGGGCAATTTGAGTTTGCAAGTAGTCAGTTGTGATAGATGTAACTACACCTTGTTGAAACTGTGGGGCACCAAAGTATGCCACTGTCAATAGTGTTGACAAGGATATGCAACATATATGTAATAAAAAATCATAGGCCAGAGGATTAACATGGGATGTCATGTTTGAAGGTAGATGAAAATGTCAAGCATGAAGCATGCATATGTATGTTCGACGGCAGCTCCTTTCTACCTGTCGATTATCATCCTTGGCCTGAAAATTTTCCCGATTACTTACCATGGTGATGCTTAGGCTCTTCGTTTACTGATAAATGTTACTGCAAAGACAATATCAGTTTATGCGTCTCTTTTAACCCTTGTACCATAATCGTCATGGTTCCAAAGTTTAGAACAGAGTTGGCCACATTATAAAATATAGCTTCTCATGATATTGCTGTTGCTGGATTTCTTGGTTGTAGAGAATGGTCTTCGGACGACAAACCCATAATTTTCTTAGTGGGGTTTTGATAGCAGAACGAAGCTTTTGAATGTCACACTCACTCTTCTCACTTATTTCTTTTCACCCGTTTCTTCTGAGAAATGTTTTTGATGCCAAGTTTTGTGGGACATTATGTTTATGTCCCAGCTGTGTTTGTAAATGTCTTTTTATTTATTTTCTGAAAAGCTGCTTTTATGTTTATATTGTTGATGATATCTTCTTTTTGAACAAAAGTTGATAATATTGAAAAGAACCAAGTTTTTGCTGGCATTTGGACGTCGGCTTTCGCAGAAATAGCAAGTTTAGTTTCCTTTATTGGTATTGTTTGGACAAAATCAGCATGGTTTACTATTTTTCACTTACGGCCATGCGACAAAATGGTAGGAAACACAAATGCAGTCATGCCAAAATGAAAGAGCCAGGCTATTTGGTCTGAATCATGTAGAATCAGAGGTACTAACTTTATGAACACAAACAATGGAGTATGAATTTTTTTTATTTTGTGAATAGCATCTAAAGAAAACGAAGGACTGTCCAATATCAGAAAAATCTACGGAAACTGAGTGATTGTTTGGATGTGTGGCTAGCTGGAGCAAAATACAATCTTAATTTTTTTCTTCTGTTTGTTGATCACAAATCTTTTCCTAGTCTTGTGACTTGCTATTTTATTATTGGGGCATTTCAATTGATTCTGCTTGGCTGATATTGATGGTGGTGGAATTGAAAAATGAAAAAAAAAAAAAGAAAAAAAACCTAGTCTTGAAGAATGTAGGGAGATCAAAGGATCTAACATAATAAATATTTTATACATTTGTTTCATCATCAGTAGTTACGTGCAGAGTAATTTTGCACGTAATTTATTGAAATTGCCTGCTATTGATGCGTATATTCCAACTGTTGGCTGGCACTGCTGAATTTGTAGAAAAATCTTTAGCTTATTTTATGGCTTTATACGTTGCCTAAAACTATTTCCTTGATCTAATGCTGAATGATTGAGAATTACAGTTCAAGATGGAATTGGCTCAAAATGAGATTGCAAATACCCCATAGCTACTTCTTGAATATGTTCAAACACTTATGCTACAATATCAGTGTTACCCTAATACATATGATTTATTATATGATTTGTACAGAAACGACATGTTGTTTTGTTGAAGCAACCATCCATGATCGAAGTACTTGCATGCATATTTTCTGTGAGTTGTTGAGGTGCTCACGAAATAAAAGTAAGGTGAGGCAGGGACTAATGATGGACCAAGAAAAAGGGTTATCAATATAGAAAAGATCACAACCTCGTCAGATCACCTCAATCTGAGTCTTGTTATCTTCCTGGATATTGGATATTGCCCCATAGCTCGTGGTGACAGATCGAATTTATCTGGGTATCAGAGTGAATGAGCCATTTCACATAACTGCCTAGTGATCTCTTTTAGATTTCGTATGATTCTCAAGAACTCAATTATTTGACATTGCATTTGCTACGACCATTTCTCGAATTCAGTTAGGACGTTGTGCACAATTATATGGTTGAAAAAATAGATTCTTTTCACTGCCAACTTGTCGTCAATTCCTACATCTCTGATATAGCTTCTTGGAATTTAGCTTTCCTGAGAGCCCTTTGCAAATTGGTGCCCCTAAATAAGTGAACCTCACACACCACCACTCTTTAGCCGGAGGCCTGCGAGACTGTTATAGCATTAGAATTTGTTCGTAATGTGTTGGTCCTTGCTCTGTGTAGATGTTGAGAAGAGACGACATTAACCCTAGATGGGTATTATATAGATGAAATAGCAAAGAGAAATTTACATGTAAGTTCTAAGTACTCTAATACTCTCCCTTAAGCTGAAGCAAAAATATCAATGATGCCCAGCTTGTTACACATAGCCGAAGTAAGCTTCTGAATTTTTTTTTTTAATATCACCTAATCGGGCTTCAGAAGTAACATAGGACGTGACAGTTCGCTTGGCCATAATCATATCATGAATGGAGTGACAATCAATCTCAACGTACTTCTATCTGAAACACGGGATTGTTGACGATATACATAGTCGCACGATTATCACAATACATCACCATTGACTGCAAGAAAACCACTCCTATTTCTGACAGTAAAGACTGGACCCAAATCAGCTCACATGTTGTGTGAGTCATAGCTAGTACTCAGCCTCAGCGTAAAAGTGAACAACCATTGTCTGTTTTTAACTGCTCTAAGTTATCAGGTTATTACCACAAATGTACCATACCCACTAATCGATTGACGTTCAATAAAATCACCAGCTAAGTCAGCATCAAGATAACTAGTTACAGAGAGATAAGAAGAAGGTACGATTAATAGCGTGTTGAGCATCAAAGAAGAGATAGACGGTGGTTGTCCTTCACTCTTGTATAGTGATGATGTCGTCTCTGACTCAACTGATGGTTTACGTCTCAGAAATCAGTAATTATGAAGTCGGTGATGAGATGATTGCTGATGAAGATGGGGGATCTCAACTAGTTTTGTTTCAACCTTTATAGAGATTTGAAGATGGCTTTTCTGACGAAGATAATGGCTGGGATATTAAAAGAGGTGTGATTGCGACAATGCGGTTGATGTCTTCAATGTGAATGATGGATATGAGGTGCTGGTGGTGGTGGTGATGATGAAAGTAGCAACAAGCTATAAGAAAGAAGACAAATATTAATGTCAAAGATGAATCTTCACACGTGACCAAGTTTGACAGTACATATAATTGTTCTTTCACCATGCAAGAGCTTCTTCAACTAGTCTAGATCTGGCATACCTACACTTTCTCTTATTAGTCAAATCAAAATAGGAAAAGAACTCCTCAAGTCTATACTCCCAATCTTCGTATTTTATCATTACCTCAAAACACTACATCTTCATACATGTCGCACTATACTTCTAATGGGTCTTTATAGTAGTCCCATGTAGCGATTATCTTAGTAACTGAACCCAATAAATGTCTAGTACCAAATTGGACGCAACACCAAAGAGAATTGAAAATTTTCAATTTTTTTTAGATTTGTTGATTTGCAAAATTTTCTTTTATATATATATTCAAGCTCAAATCTTCACTTTGTTTAAGGCTGAGTTCTTGATGTAACAGTGAAAGTGAATCTTGTTTTTCATTGACCGGGTGAATGTCAGTGTCTTCTGAGAACCTTCTCTTCGGATTATGGACGGAGTAATACAACTCCTGTCCAAATGGAATCTCAAAGAGACTTGGGAAAAAACTTGAACTCAGCAAGTTAGGAGAAGAGTTAAACTCTATATCAGTATTTCTTAGCTGAAAAATTCTGATTAAACTCGACCAAGTTCAACCGACCTGAAAATTTCGACCTCAAAAATCCCGACCCTCAGTAGCAAACTGAGCTATTTATAGGGGTTTAGGGGTAAAACTGTCCCCTAAAAACCCTCCACGATGGGGTTTAACTCTCCTCATTACGTGTGCAGTAATTGGCCCGATAATGACGACATTACAACTGAAACCTAGGGCTCTTTCACAGTTGAAACACGGGCTTCAGGCTCTGCGTCTTGGCATTACAATGATGCTGGGACGCGGGTTTTGAACCTCGCGTTTTGACACTGCGGTGAGGTAGGGACGCGGGCTTCGAGCCTCGCGTTTTTGATATCGCAGTGATGCTGGGACGCGAGCTTCGATCTCTGCGTCTTAGCTTTGCAGTGAGCTGGGACGCGGGCTTCGAGCCTCGCGTTTTGACACTGCGGTGATGTTGAGATGCGGGCTTCAAGCTCTGCGTCTTGGCATTACAGTGAAGCTGGGGATGCGGACTTTGAGCCTCATGTTTTGGTGTTTAACCATTGAAAATGTTAGCTTCGAGCTTTGCAAGACGCGGGCTTTGAGCTCTGCGTCTTAGCTTTGCAATAAAGTTGGGACGCGGGCTTCGAGCCTCGCGTTTTGACTTTACATAAGTGACTCTGATTAGCCTTGCGTTAGGAGCATAAACTCTGCTCTTTGATGACTTGTCCTCAGTAATTTTTAGATAGCTTACAGAACTCCTTCCAAAGTTTTTAAAACTCCGTGGTTGACTAGGACGGGTTTAGAAATACTTTAAAATTTTCTTCTGATAGCAAGCTCTGAAGATTGGACTGGCGATCTTCTGAGATACCTTGCGCTCGATCTTATTTGGGTCTTGGTCTTCGTGAGTGTACTGTTAAACTCTTTGAAGCCACCAGAGATGATCGTCGTGAGTGTCTGAATACGCAGTCCGGACCTCCTCGATGCTCTGAGCTGGTGGTTGGTGTACTGTTTAATCAGGAAATATAGTCATCTGCTTTTATCAGTGTACTGTTGAACTGATTGCAGAAGTAAAGACTCAATGCAGGTCTTGTAGGCACAAAGGTCATGCTGTCTTAGATACGCGGACCTTGTCTAAAGTGGAAACGCGGCTCTTATTCATCGGAGAGACGCGAGCATTGAAGTGAAGACGCAGCTTTCACTTGGTTGAAGTAATGTAGACTTCAAGATAGAGACGCGGACCTCTTTATGCTGGGGAGACGCGGCTCTATGAAATGCGAGACTCGCGTTCTAGGTGCATTGTCATGTGTCTGGCGGAACTTAATGAGACACCTTTCTCTTAACACGCGAAGTTCGCGTTTGAGGCGCGTTGCCACACGTCGGGCAAAACTTGAAGAGACGCCGTTCTCTTAACATGTGAGGTTCGTGTTTGAGGCGTGTTGTCAAGCGTCGGTCGAAGCTTGAAGAAACGTTGTTCTCTTAACATGCGAGGTTCACGTTTCAGGCGCGTTACCATGCGTCGAGAGACGATTAATCTCGAGATACGTGACGGTATCTTGGTGAATTACTGTGTCTATAAAAAGACATCAGTCTTTCAAGAATCATCATTAGACTCTTTTCTTCTCCGCTGAGCCCTGCGTCGAGAGTTTTCAGAATTTTTAAAAAAGCTCTAAGCTTCTTCTTCTTTCCTTCATCTTTTAGACGAAATTCATGTTTGAAATGGCCCCATAAATCAAACCTGTGGCTTCGTCATCGAGCGTTGTTGCTCCAGAGGCTCAAATAGGTGGTTCTTCCATGCAGGAAGCTCCCATTTTAGGTAAAAATCATTTGGATTGGTTTTCACCATTAAGGGACTTGAAGAGTTATCTTAACTCTTAAGTCTCTTCTAAATTGAACCGCCAATGCGAGGCTCACGCCTGCGTTTGATATTCAGACGCGGCTCTTGCACTGGTAGGCAAGACGCGGGTTTGACGACCTTCGCGTCTTCGCTTCATCTGCTTAAGTCTGTGTCTTTTTGTTGAACGCAGACTTCGTTGAGCCTTGCGTTTGATTCCAACACTTAGAGAATTTTTCTAAGTGGGAGAGTCAGACGCGGATTTCATGTAAACCTCGCGTCTCTGAGATTTGACATGGGTTTCACTGAGTCTCGCGTCTGAGTCCAACCTTAGAGAAATTTTTAAGTTATGAAATTTCAAACGCAAACTTCGTGTGAGCCTCACGTCTTTGAGTTTAAACGCAGGTTTCGCTGAGCTCCACGTCTTAGTCATTAGACGCGGCTCTGGGATGAACCTTGCGTCTGAGCTTCAACACTTAGACATTTTTCAGCTTCTAATTGTTGTGTTGTCCTTTTTGCAGTACGATACTTTTTAAATCCTCTATCTAAGAAGTGTCACTTTGGATATGTAGGTGGCGCTGACCCAAACCTGATCTTCATTCTCCAGAGGACTGCTCTTGTGACTACTGAGAAATCAAAGGAGCGACGAAGTTGGATTAGTAATGCCAGTATGCTGACCCATCGAGAAATCATTTCTGATGGCCAGTTCGAGATGGACTCCCATGCTCTACTGAGAAAGCCCAACTTTTTTTTTGGCGACTCAATTGAAGAGGATGAGGCTGCCCTTTATGACGGGGATTACAAATGGCTCCGCCAAATTGGCAATGAAGGTTCTTCTCTCGAACATGGAGAGGATGCATCCTCTGGCCTATCTGCAACATATGTCCGCGTGTCGGACAATGAATTGGGAGTTGGTCAGGCCATTCTCCAGAGTCTCCCTGGGCAAGATAGGTACCCGTGAAGCCTACACCATCAGACATGAGAGGGATGTGCTGGGGTTGCAGCCTAGCTTGGTTAGGGCTGAGTACCTGACGAGAGAGACCCCCCAGCTCGCAGCCACCTTCATCAAACAATTATTGGATGTGAGGGGTGACTTCCCTTCTGAATTTTGTACCACTGGCTGGGTCCATTCTACCGATAAAAACTGGTGGCGTCGAATGGTAGGGTTCACTCTGGTAGAATTTGAAGGTCTTCTACTACAGGCTGGGCTGTACGGGGCCGTAAGGGCTGTTCAGTACGGCATCCCGCAGAGCACCTAACATTTTTATGCTATCCTGGAGCATTATAATCAGAGACTTGCACATTCTTTACTCCCCTCGGGAAATAGGGCTTGCCCTTCATGAGATGTATGAAGTCTCAGGGCTGATAATTGGAGACGCCCCTTATGAGGAATATGTCCTGTCAATAGAGGAGCTTCATCTGCTGAAGAAGAGCGATCCTCTGGTGCATGAAACATATTGGAAAGTGCTGTGCCACTTTCACGTCTGCGGGTAGGTGACCGGATGGAGGAGCGGGGGAATCAAGCAGATGTCATGGGCGACTTGTCTGTTTAATTTAATTTTCTTCACAATAAGTGATAAATGAATGATTGATGAACTCACCACCTCTATCACTCCGTACGCGTAAAATTGAAATTTTTTTCTTTTTTAACTTGTTTTCTAAAAACATAAAAAGCGAAAAAGTTTCATCTTTTTGTTCTAAAAAAACCCATGTAAATCGTGAGAAATCATCAACTAAAACAAAAAAAATGGTACAACTAAGACGTTTGATTTTAGTTGGACCAAACAAATCTATATGTATCAATTCTAGAGGTTTAAATGTCACGATATACTTGATTGATTTGAAAGAGGACTATGATTGTTTCTCAAGTTAGCACGCATCACAAATGTGACCTTTTTCAAATTTGAAACTAGGAATACCTTTTCTGATTCCTTGGATTTAATTCAGGATAGATGGTCAAACAAAATATTACCTAGTCTCCAATGCCATAATCAAGATTCTTTATTAAAATCATTCAAGCAAATAACATTGCATTTAAAATTTAGTATGTTAATCATATAAACACTATTTTCACGAAAATCGAAAAGAACACAAGTATTAGATTTCTAACCTAAAATATCACAAGTAGGGTCATCAAAAATAACCCTTAAGCGTTTGTCACATAATTGACTAATGATTACTAGATTATGTTTAAGTCTATCTACCAAATAACATCTTCAATGAAAGAAGATGGGTCAATTTTGATATTACCTATGTCAATGATTTTACCTTTGGAATCATTCCCACAGGTGACAGTGCCACCTTCATGATATCTTGATAGGGTTGCAAAATTGTTGATATCACAAATCATGTGCCTTGTGCAACCACTATCAAGATATCATCCCTCCCTACATCTTGGAGCCTTAATGCATACCTATATCATGTAAAGTAGGAGTTGATTTTGATACTCAAATTTTCTTGGGTCCTAAAATGTTAGTTTTTTGAATCCAAACATGAATATTATATGCAATTAATTTATCATAAGAAAACTTAGCCAAATGACCTTTGCAATAGGTGCATGTATACACTTTGACATATAAAAATGCATGATGTGTGTGTACATGATGAGCATGTGATTGTGCTTGTGTGTGAGCATGATTGTATGAATATGAACCATGATGAGTGTGGTTTCTTGAGTTTGCCTTTTTGAAAACATAGATTCTAATCTAACTTTTGTCAAATTCATACTTTTTCAAAATATTCCTTAAAATGTTGATTTTATTTTTAAAGTGAAAATCTCATTTTCATCAATGATAGAAAATTTAGCTTTGTAAGAGATTTTGCGTACATCAAAATTCTTTTGTGTCATTTCAAGAGTGAAAGACAAATTGTTTTCCTTTGAAAATGATAACTAATTTATTTTAAAGAAGTTCATTTTTCTTTTTCATTTTCAAATACTTCTTTTTAAAAAAATTATAGTTATTAGAAATTTCTTCAAAAGCTCCACCCAATTCATCCATGGTCAATTCACAATCATCAAGACAAGATTCGAATGTTACCTTAGATGTGTTCTCATTTGCCATGAAACATATATTCCGTATCCACTCCTTCTTCGGAGTCGCTCTCCGAATCCCATATTGCCTTCAAGATTTTCTTTTTGTAAGGCTTCTTGGAGGTAAAGGGTTTGCTCTCTATATTCGAGAAATCGAAGATGACATGTCGGGACTTCCGGCAATTGTAGCAAGCTCTCTTCTTCTCCTACTTCTCTTGTCATCTTCGGTTGTTGAATTTGGTTTTGTTGTACATCCTTCTAATATTCTTTATAAGAAATAAATCTTCATCATCTTCTTGGTCATCAATTTCAACATTGGAGATGGTATTAGTGAATTTGAAAGTAGAGTCTTTCTCTTTTAGGGTGCTTTCTCCTCTCTAACCTTTCTTTCTATCTCATGAGTTTTTAGATTCCCAATGAGGCCAAGAGCTCCATCTTTACTTTGTCATTAAGCTCCTTCAAAATTGTAGACTTGACCTCTAAAGATGGTGGAAGTGCACGAATCACTCTTCTTACCTTTTGGTCATTGTCAATCTTATCACCTAAAGAAACAAGATCATTTGTACTTTTAGTGGAATTGGTAATCATGTCATCAATGGATTCATCTTCATTCATGAAAAATTCTCATATTAAGAACACAAGAGATTAATCTTAACTCTCTTGACTTGTGAAGTCCCTCGTGTGTGATAATTAAGTGTGACCAAATCTCGAATGTGGATTTGCAATGAATTACACAAATCATCATTATTCAAGGTTTGAAGTAATCTATAGTGAGCTTTTGTATTTGTATCAAATTTCTTTTTGGTAATTTCGCACCAAGCATCTTTATCACCATCGAGTAAACTAAATAGTTTGGTCACCGCCTTTATAACCCGGCTTCCTAGTAATTGCAAGAAAATGATTATCTTAACTCTCCATATGGGAAAGTCGCCCATCAAACTTGGGTGAAGTTTTAATACCTTCAGTCATGTGAACTAGTGTCAAATCAAGCAAATGATACCATAGAGTGAGTGATTAGCAAATGATCTCTCTAAGGTAGTTAAACCAAAAATAGAGTCCAAAAGCTCTGATACCAATTGAAAGTACACTTAGAGTGGGGTAAATAGGTGTAATGCTAATCTAATGGCCAATAACGATTATAAAATAAATGATGCAAATTGTCAACTCAAATCAAGAAGTTAAGCCGGATTTCCTATGAAAAGCTCTAAAACTTCTCTTCTATATTCCTTTGGATAATGAATTGAGGTGCTCAATTGCCTTCTCGATTGGGAGAGCGAAAATCGACAAGTATAGATGATGCTATTAATGAATAGCAAGTGCAAATGAAAGTAAAATACAAGTGTAAGCAATAGCAAGTAGAATAAAGTAAGAGAGAAAGCAACCACAAATACAAAAGATTTGTTTTGAGATTCAAGCACAAAGCTCTACATCCCCGCCTTCACCGCATGAAGGATTTCCCTTAACCACTAAGAATCTTTGTACAAAGGAGTCTCTACAAAAGAACTACAATGGTTTACATAAGACCAGAGTACACAATTCCAACTCTCAATCCTCTACAAAAGATGTAGCAAAAAGCCGATGAGGTTTACAAGCTCTTGGTGACCACAAAGATCACAAACACTCTCTTTTACAACTTTTTATAGTATATGATGAGAAGTGAGGCTCAAGAAGTTTGTGAGAGAGAAAATTCAGTTGAAATAAATGAATTTAAGAGCTGAAAACTTACAAAAATTGATTTAAAAATGAGAGCACTTGAAGAAAGAAAACTAGAAAACTTTCTCTTTTAAATAAACTTGATTTTTCAAAATATTTCCCAAATCAAAAGAATTTCTCTATATTTAATCCTCTCCACTCCAAATGGACTACATCTATAGGCAAGTGATAAATACTATTAGTATAGCTTAGGAAAGAGATTATGTCCAAAAAAAGAAAAAATACCCGTTGGAGAATAAGTTAAAAAAACTCAGATTTTAAAAACTAGTCGTTACTGTAGCTCTGACAGAACTTCGGTCAACCGGCCCGTCGAGACAAAACAAATGTCAGTTGGACGACCGTCCAGTCGACCACTAAGTTTGTCGGTCGACCGATTGGTCGTCGACAAACGTGCACAGCATGCACAAACTGGCCATAAGGCCCAATCGACAGGCCGGTTGACCGATTTGGCCTAAAAACCTTTTTAAGTATATTTTGAAATCAAATTTATTTTTTAAATATTTGTATTGATTTGAAAAGTGATTTGACAATACATAGGCTATGTGATACATATAAAAACAGGATATATAAATTAAAAAAATTGAGACATGTATCAAACACCAAATCTTGTAGAATATCAAAATAGAAAAACGATGTGAAAACTTGTATTTTGAAAACTTGTATTTTTGTGACTTCTTAGGCATCAATTCTACATTCTATATTTTAAACATTCTATTTTCTTACATATGCTCTATATGTCTACAAGTAATTTTCAAGAAGGCTTCTCCAAATGTAAATCTTAATCATCCAAACTTGAACCCTTTTCTTGAATGATCTTGAGAGTAGAATACCTTCCTTTTGAGGAAGAATACACAAAAAAGTCTTTTGAACCTGAAATACTTAAAAACACTTATAACTTTATTAGTACCGAATAACTTCATGTGGTTTGTAATCATCAAAATAAAACTAGAGAGTGTACCCTTGGGTCAACAATTTACATGAAAAATTCAAAACGGGAAAAATCGCGGAGCCTCACACAAATTCACTATATTTGAGAAAGATTAGAGGAGAAGAAGGGAGAATCTCAAAGCTGCTTTATATTTATAATGGGCTCAGATTTGCTCGTCTTAACCCTGATGCCGACACATCTCATTTATATAGAGAAATTAGGGTTACAAGTTGTAAACTCCCCAAACTACTATTGACACGTGACTCGAGTTTCGCGGGTCATGAAGCTCCCAGGTTAGACCATTTCGTCGTTGTGCAAATTTGAGACGCTTATCTGCACTGTCACTTCGGAGTGCTCCTCCGTAGTAATGCCAAACTGCTACTTCAGAGCGAGACTCCGACCTTTCCCAAACATAAAACTCCGAACTCGCCCAATCTCTTTTCGGAAGCTATTTGCCTCCAATTCAGAATCCTCAAGAGACATCACAAAATAGTTTAGTTTTCGGGGTCTCCGTCTCCGAGCCCCAGGGAGGGGGCTCATCGCCCCTCTTTCAACCTCTACGGTGACCTGACCGCGCAAGTCAACTCCCGTAATATTCTGCGTAAGGCGACAATCCATCAAAGCAATAACTAGGCTCTACAACTCCAAAATGTTACATAATGGAGCATTTGGTTGAGTTCATCAACTCCCTGCACGCTTTTTGTGCATGTAATTTGTTGTGGATGAGAAAGGGAGAGAAGATGGAACCCTCTAAAATACAAAAATACTATGCATGTTTGCCCGCGAATGAGCACGTGCACGACACGGTAAGATGCCGGTGTACTGTTTCCCACCTCATCTTGTCTCTTTATCACTAAGCTTAGGTCCTTTGAGCGAGAGACTTGTAAACATAGATTTCAGAAGGGAGTTTACATTCAAAATCAAACTGAATTAAGGGCCTGTTTGTTTCGTTGTAAAATGTCGCAAGTCGTAAGTCGTAAAATGAGAATGGACAAAGTGAACTGTAGCAGAGAAAATATATTGTGTTTTACGGTGTTTGGTTGATAAAGTGAAGTGCAAATGGAAAAGTATATTGTATTTTACGGTATTTGGTTGATAAAGTAAAAGTGTAAATGGTAAAATATATTGTGTTTTACGGTGTTTGGTTGGTAATGTAAAATGTAAGTGGAAACACGCCCTAAATGCCTGCCTCTGGGCACACAGCCAATTGGCTAACCACAATTTGTGTTTGGGAGCTTGGTTTCTTCGGTGTGAAAAAGTTCTTTTATCCTTTCTTAAGTTTAGAAGTCCAACTTTAAGAGGCAAAGCCCAAAAAAAAAAGAAAAAAAAAATCATTCATCCCATTTCTTTGTTTTTTTATTATTAACCGCTTGAATTTATAAGATATGGTGGAATATTAAATGACAAAAATTCAGATAGATTCATAAGGACTAATCTTTGAACAGTCGGTGGTTAGAAAGTCAAACAAGGACTTGTCCAAATTAAAAAAAGGAAAAGAAAAAAAAAGCGGAGCAAAGTTTGGAAACAAAACATATTTTTAATTACAGGCAAAGATGCCTGCGTTGGGGATGGGCTCGCTACTTTCCAGAAAGGAACACGACAAAAAGTGGGGAGAGAGAGAGGGAGTTGAAAAATCACGAGTCAGCAACACCATGTCACGTGCTTCTCCACGTGGAAGTCTCAGAGAAGAGGTCCACTTTCTCATCGTCCCATCTCTCTCTAAACAAAGTGGACAGAAGTCAAGAAAGCAGCCTCGTCGCTGACGTGAGGGACAAAGAAAAAGCAGGTGAAGGACAAAGACTTCCACTTGCTAAAAGTGAATCAAATTCAAATGGGGAGACTAAACAAAGTTTAGATTACCTAAATTAGACTACGTTGCATTTTTTTTTTAAAGTAATAACAGTGATATTATTTAATCAGCTTTGCCCACTTGTTTATTTATTCAATGAGTTTGAAGTTTGAAAGACTGGTAGGTACAAAAGCATGGCAACCCTCCAGTTGACCCTCGTGGCAATGGAGAATTGCCTGTAAATCCCCGGTATAATTTTATGTCCCTAAAAGTCTTTGTACTTTTAAACAGTGCTAAAAAAAACTCTTTGATTATCTTTTTCATGTGATTAACCCCTTATCCCACAAAAAGACAATACCAACTACATTGTGTCTTTGTAATTTTAGTATTACCCTTGATGAGCTGACTAACGCAGTGCGCGTGATGTGCATTTAATGCTCGTCATGCGCTGCTCACGCTCTGCCCAGTAGCGGCTCCCAGTTTTATCCACCCTTCTTTATTATTTATTCACTTCATAGTAACTCAAAGAGAGTCCCATTGATAAAGAAAATTCTTGCAGAGGTTTTCTAATGCATGAATATTTGATGCACTGTAGCACAAATGTGACTAATTTTGTGTTGAGCGAACAGATTCATTTTTTTGGTTATGTTTTTTATATCATTTAGTGGGGAGAATGTTGTTAATTTGTGAATATAAAGAGAAAAAAATATTCAAGCTAAAAAATTATCCACTTATAGTATCGAATTTGTTCACTTGGCACAGAAAGGTGTAAGCTTAAATATGTTCACCTGTAATATTGAATTTGTCCACTTGGTATAGAAAAAGGTACAAACTTAAAATTGTTGGCCCGGAGGCCTTCCTCTCTAGTTTTGATGATGATTAACTCATATAGTTATGTTTACTAATAATCTTGTGATTTTAGTTACAGATCATGTAACAAGATATTAGTTGGTGATTGCTTCAAAAAGAGGAGTTTGGAAGCCTTCACTTGATGATTCCAGTGCCCGAGCATCAAGTTCATACCTTTGCACTCGGTGGATCACGTTTGGGACCAAGCCGACTTGAAGATAGAAGATCGTCAAGAAGACTTAGGTATCCTAATTTAGTTTAGTGTGTTTAGATCCATGTGTAAAGCTTAGTATAGTTGATATGCTCAAGTGCACAACACACACAAGTTTTATGTTTTGAAAATGGTTTTCATGAATAGATTGATTAAAATAAGTTTACTTTGTTTTTATGTATAATAGATGTGTTCAATATACATACATGCTTACATGACTTATACAAACTTATTTTGACCTTCCTATTCATGTATTGAAAAATCCAAGTTTGATAAAATACAAGTTTTGGTTTTTGGTAAAAATGTTAATACACAAAAATGGTTTCATATGCTTGATATTTGAGTTGAAATGTTTATCATAAGTTTATATATCAATGCAAAATGATAAACTATTTTTGGGTATTTTTTACAAGAGATAAAGATTTTTAGAAATATTTTTAACATGTGTTTCTGACCCAGAACTGTGCTGACAGACCAAGCCGGTCGACCGGGCGGTCGACCGACGTGCACAGACTTGTGCACGTCTGCTGGCACAGTGAGCCGGTCGGCTGGGCGGCCGACCGGATCAGAGAGCCTTGCTCTCTGTATCTGGGCGGTCAGCCGAGCGGCCGACCGGATCAGAGAGTCTGCTCTCTGTATCTGGGCGGTTGGCCGTGCGGTCGACCGGGTTGCCCCAACGGTCACATTTCTGACCGTTGGCGGTCGGCCGGCCGGCCGACCGCTAGGCCTGTCAGGCTACCAGATCAGCCTAACGACTAGTTTTCTGTTTGGGCTATAAATATCCCATCTCTTTGAGGATTTCAACAAGATTTTAGAGCAAAAATTTCCTGACTTCTTCAGTGTTTTAAACAAGTTTTCAAAAGAGTTTTAAGTGCCAAAAGATCAATCTTATTTGTTTTAAGTGTTTTGTTTATTTCAAAGAAATTAGGGTTTTGGGAATTAGTTTTTGATCTAAACTTCTACATCTTTTTGGTGTTTTCTCAAGAGAATTTCTTTGATCAAACACTTGTTTTTCACACTTGAGCTTATCTTCTATCCTATTCTATTTAGGATCTTTGTTTGTGGAAAAAGGAAAGAGGTTTGTGGTTGAGACATACCACTTGTTGTAAACCCTTAATTTCTTGTGTTGCTCCCTCTTTGGTAGAGGTTGAGGTTGTTGTATTGGTTGGTGTTTGCTCCCTCTTTGGTAGAGGTTGAGGCTTGTCGTTTGCTCCCTCTAGTGAGAGGTGGAGTTTGGTTTGTGTAATATCCCTAATTAGTAATACTGTATTTTTATTTTCCTACAGCATTTATTCTGCTCTACTAATTATTTTATTAAGATTATCAATTTAAAGTAATTTATTACTTCTTCTCGTAATTATTATTATATTAAATAAGCAAATTATTTTAAGATGAGAAATGGTAATTTGGCCTTATATGTATATTTAGCATTATTAGGCATTATTATTATTACCTATTATTATTATCATTATTCTTATTATTATTACTACCTTTATTATTTCCTATTCTTTTCCATATTTCCCTTACCCATGAGCCTATGATCCTTATATCCTTGATCCTACCATAGACCCAATACCCAAACCCATATTATATTTCCTAATCTAAACCAAAAACCTAATTAAAAATCCCTAATCTAATCTCCTTCAGCAACCGCCGCCTCCCCTTGCGCCATCACCAAGATCCCCCTTGGCTGGCCATGGCCGATAGCAACTTAATCCTTGGTAGCCCCTCATCTCCGACATCCTGTAGCGCTGAGAGCACCGCGAGTGGGAGCGGGAACACTTCAAGTTCGACCACCACGAAGACGACGCCACCATGGCCACGGCGACATCCTCTCCACCATGGAAGCCCGAGCTCCTCCCTGTCATCTCCGGCGGCCGTATCTATCCCCTGCCGCACCCCTCCAGCACCGCCTCGCCGGATCTCTCCTCTGCCGCATCCTGCGCCTCCAACAGCCGCCCCATGCTAGCTCCAGCAGCGCCAGGCCAGGATCCCCTCTCCCGTGGCAACAGCCCCGCGCACACCAGCGCAGCAGATCGGGGCCCTCCCTCTCGTCTCCGGCGAGATCCGGCACAGCCCAGACCTCCCCGGCCTGCTCCCAGTCGTGAGCACCAGCAGCCCAAGCCGCCTCCTTTCATTGCCCCCTCCCCTCCGGCGGCGCAACCAGCAGCGCCCAGGTCCGGCAGACTCCACAGCCGCTCCTCCCTCTCGCCTCCGGCGAGATCCGCACCAGCGCAGCATCACCAGCAGGCCGGCCATGCTCTTTTCCCTCCCTCGACGGCCACCAGCAGCGCAGCAATCCCCTTGGCAAGATCCACCATCTCTCCCTCTCTGTAAATGTATACTCTCTCTCTAATTATCATATTCTATTTCACTGTGTATATACCTTTAGGTGCTGTGAATGGGTTGTGTTGTGCGAAAGCGTGCGTGTGTGTGGTTGCGTGTGTGAGTTGCAGTTGTAGGTGTTTTGGTTATCATGTCCTATGTATGAGTGTAGGTGCATCTTTAGGTGCATGAATGCATCATATATGTATATACTATATGTATATAAATGTATGTATATATTTAAGTATATATATGTGAGTGTATAATTATATTTATTTATGTGTTTGGTTGTATGCCTCAGCACTTTGGATTGGTTTGGTGAGATCCGGACCAACAACAGCGACAACAACAACAAGGACAGCCGTACACCATCCAGACCGCCCCCATCTTCCCCCGCGAGCAGCGAGTTCTCTTGATCCACGCCAAGTCATCGTCGGAGACCGGCACGGTGGCCTTCTCCAGCACCTTGGCTACCCTCCCATGCAGTCCGACAGCGAGGAACCGCACCACAGCAACCGTAACGGCGACTCGCCCGACGACGACCAGATTCCCCAATGTGAGTGTCTCTCTCTCTCTCTCTCTTTATTTATTAAATGATCGCAGATATTATTTTATATGTGATGTAAATTGTTGAGTAGATTTCTTATGTTACATGTTTATGTGTGGAGATCATCGAGCGTGGGGGTGGACGGTCATTGATTAGACGAAAAAGGTGTACTTATTATGAGTATAGAAATGTATTTTATGTACCCTTTCTTGTCTCCGCTATAGCATAGGGCTATACCGAGTCGGATCTCAGGGAGAGCTCGCGATGGAAGCTTTAACGTGTGGTAGTGAAGTGAACAAACGAGTGTTCTTCTCTTGTTTATAAACTTAATGAATCAAATGTAAAAGAAACTAAAAGAAAGGATGGCTATGTTCATGGTGGAAATCGTTGGAAAGAAATCAAGAAGTGGATGTGGTATTCACAAGAAAAAGAAAGAAAACTTAAAGAAGTTTGAATGAAAGAACACCATGACTAGCTTACCTTGCTAGCTTGCCAAGACTTACTAGACTTCTTGATAGCGAATGCGTGCCTAATGTTGTCACTCCATTGGCGTAGGGTTCGTCTAGCGTGTTGACCTAATTGCTTTCTCACTTGGAAGACGGTGGTTTAACCATCGGAGAAGAGAAGATCATACACTTGCAAGATGAAGTAGAGCAATCACACTTGAGTTAGTTAAGATGGCAAATCTAGTGGTAAACTAGTACATGGAGAAAGAATTAGCTAGAACAAGCCATAAGAAAGGTAAAACAAAGCATGGAAGTAAATTGCAAGTAATTAAAGCAAGAAGTGAAATAAAGCAAGTAAGAATGCAAGAAAACTAGAACCAAGCTTCAAGTAGAGGAAGGAGGATGGATCAATCCTTGTTGCTTCAAGTGTCACCTTGATTACACAAGCTCTCTCCCTCACAATCACTCTCTTTTACATTGAATTCTAGGGAAGAAGAAGAGGGATCTAAAGAACAAAACCTAAAGAGAAAAATACATGAAAATTACAACAACTAAACTAATCTCCTCTCTTCTCCATTCAGTTTTTGTACGCAGGTCTTCATGGAGTATTTATAGCATGGATGAGAACCTTCGAGAGCCTAGTTTGTTGGCGCAAAATCTGAGATCCAACGGCCCGGATTTTGCGGTGGATCCGCCGCAAGTCGCGGCACTTTTGTGGCCGTTGGCTAACAACTTTCTGGTGGAGATTAGTTACAAGGTTGTTAGCCACGTGGTATATCTAGAATCTTCGTTTGTTGCGTGGATCTTTCTGGATCTGGATTTGAAATCTGGCTTTATCTTAATCATGGATTAATCACTTAATTAGTGTTAATTAAGTGATTATTTGGAAATCTCTCCATTAAGTGTGTACCTGCAAATATGTAGAGAAGAGGAGTAAAAATCACATATTTATTTGTAATATGCATGGGAGTTATGATGTAAAATATGCAATATTGGATACTAATCACACCCCCACACTTATTCTTTTGCTCGTCCCGAGCAAAACTAAGAAAAAGAAAAGAAAAATCTAAACTACCAATTATTGCACCACTTTCGCAGGTGACGCGATTGCACTGAGCATGTGCAACAAGCCGTTAAACCTCTAGGTTACCCTAGAGGAGGAGTGTTGTCTCCTGAGGGTTTTCAGCGGATTACACCCACAAAATCCATAAAGAAAGAAAACAAATGTTAGTATTTTGAAAACGCATTTTGAATAAGAGACATGTTTACGAACTATTTTTGCAAAAATATAAGTGATCCTAAGTCATAAGTCCACCTATAATTATTCTTCCTTAAACTTAGTATCCATGCAAGATCTTGCTTTTAATTAAGGTAAGAATTCAAAATTGGATTGAATATTTTATCTCTCATAAAACCTAGATAGTATGCACACCGTGTAAGTGAAAATTTCCTGGGATTTCAACTCCAACCATAAAGCCATTTATTTATTTATATATACTTTTTTATGCTTTTTTCTTCCCTTAGTTTAGGCTTTCTAGTCTACCCTTGTAACGAGCCTTTAACCGATGACTCCCAAACCAGACGGTCTTAGGGCATCAGATGAGAAAACATCCCTCGGTTTAAGGTCTCGAGTAGAAAAGGCCACATAACTAAAGGGGATTATTTTTTATCACCGTTAGGCGTGAATAATCATGCTTCTTGAGGCATAATTATCCAGCTTAATAAGTGAGATCACCGTTAGGCGTGAGTAACCATGCTTCTTGAGGCATAGTTATCCAGCTTAATAAGTGATCTTTTATTTATATATATATATATTTTTTTTTTCTTTTTTTTTTTTTATTTTTATATATATGGCATTTTGGTCTTTGTTTCCATCCCAAGAAATGTGTAAGTGTAAAGTGCATATTTATCTAAGGTAAAAATTCAAGATAAAAATATCTCACCAATTTTACTTACTTAGTCTATAATTTCAAACAAGATCTATTACTTCAACTATGTTTAAGATGTCATAATTAAGGCTTTCTTAATTTCTAAGATACATCTTAATTTTCTTAAAAATAGAACAAAACTTTGTCTCTTATTTCAAAAAGTTTTTATTTTTTTTATTTTTTATTATTTTTTTATTTTTATATATTAAAAGAAGTGTAAAAGAAATAAAATCTAAAAACTCTAAGTTAGTAAACCCTCCCCCACACTTATTTCATGCATTGTCCTCAATGCATCATGATATATGTATGCATGAAACAAAATGGAAAGGGGAGGAACAAAAATTACCTGAAGGTGGTGGTTCCGGTGGTGGTCTGATTGGTCCACGGAACATGGCCCAATCATCTTTTCTTTGGGTTTTCAGGAACCCACCAAAAATAGCGAAAATATGACCCACAAGAATGATGTGTGCATGAAGGCTCTTTATTATGTACATGACCCCATCTAATTTCAAGATTTTCCTAATAATTTCAGAGTCATTTTCATCAAGATCCTTGTCCCAGAATGGAAGATGAAATGATAGAGCAGTTGACTTGGACTCTGGAAGAACAGGAACGACTACCGACTCAGGGAAGTGAATTAAGTCAAGTGATGGTGCCGGAGTCGAAGTGAGTTCAAAAATTGGATCCAAGTCAAGAAATGAAAACTCAAGTCCACAATCATTGTCCAACAATGAGATGTGACCTAATATGGGTGATATCTCTTTACTTCCAATATTAAGGAATTCAAGCTCATCGCCATACAATTCTTCAAAACTTAAGTCAAAATCTTCTGATAGAATTGTACAATCAGTTTCAGAAGTAAAGAGATCGAGAAAATCAAGGTCACATTTCTCATTGAGTTCAATTCCACAAGATGGAGAACTTGCCAAAATGTCAATAGAATCTTCAAAAGTGTAGAATTGGGCAAGTTCAATATGATCCTCAAAGATGGATGATTCAACTTCATTGTGAATTGTGAAAGGATCCAAATTGACTCCGGGAAAGATTGATGTGAGGTAAAGATACCAGAGTCATTATGGAATAAGGAAAAAGAATTGAATCACTGAGTCTGGGTTCAAGATCACATTCCTCATGTAGTTCAATAAAATGTGGAGACTTGCCAATTTATCAATGGAATTTTCAGAAGTGTAGAATTGGCCAAGTTCTATGTGATCATCATAAAAGATTAGTGATTCATTTCACAATGGATAGGAAATGGATCCAATTCTGACTTGGGAAATGGATTGAAATCAGGTAAGGATATGGAAGTCATGATTGAATCAGGAAGTAAATTGGAATCATCAAGTGGAAGTTCAGGATCAAAATCATGTTCCAGTTCAATTTCAGAAAAAGGAAAACTTGCCAAATTGTCAATTGGATCAGAAGTGTGGACAAGTTCATTTTTAGGAAATGAGAAACTTGCCAAAATGTCAACAGGATTTGAATTTTGGACAAGTTCAAGTTTAGGAAATGAAAAACTTGTCAATGTATCAATTGGATCTGAAGTTTGGACAAGTTCAGGTGAGTGTGCTGAAATTGAATCTGGATTTCCAAGATGACAAGAGTCTTGAGTCATATCAATAGAGTGTGGTATAACTGGATTAGTCAAATGTTGATAGGATAGAGTTTCCTCTTTCCTAAGAAGGTTATCCAATTGTTCTTTCACACTATTGATAGACTTGGCATGTGATTTTTGATATTGTAACATAGACTCTTGCAAGATGTCTATACTCTTTTCTAGAATTGATGTATCTTCAAATGATTGTTCTAGAATGGGAGTATAGGAATCTTGACTTTGGAAAGTTTGTGAATAGTGTGAGTCAAAAATGTGATGATGGAAAAGTGGACTCACACAAGAGATCTTTACTCGTTTCCATGACAAATGGTTGTTCATTAGGAAGCGGTGGAACTGAGTAAGACTCTTGAAAATACTGTGGAACTGGAGAGGGAAATGGTTCTGGAAGTGTTTGCTCAGCTCTCTGTAAATTAGCTTCTAAACTCCTTAATAAGTCAGATTTGTCTTCAAATGGAGGCTCAGAAAAAGGAGTGTATGACGTGGACTCGGGAAATGAATATTGTGAACAAGGTGAATATGATGGACAAGGATTTTGAAAATTGACTCGGGGTAAGTGAATCCCCAATGACTCGATGAAGAGTTGAAATTATTTTGGACATTATAATCATTAGATGGAGTGTATGGGTCGTATTGATTCGGATAAGGCCAACCCGGTGTATGTGGTTGGTGCATATTATAAAACACCGGGTTGGAATTATCCGAATATGGAGTGTGTGTGACATATGGATGGAAAGAATTGTATTGTAAGCCATATCACACAATCACAAATAAAAATCAAACAAAACAAACAAACAAAAGAAGAAAAGAAAAGAAAAAATTCTAACCTAAGTTAGTGTAGACTTAGACCTAGACGACTCCTAACTGATAGACCGTCCACGGGAGGTTTAGTGTAGACTCTAACCACAAGCTAATCAGCCAGGGAAGGGTAAGGTTGGTGGGAGGTTTTCCGTCCGGAGACGTTCCTTAATTAAGTAACCAGCAACCTTCGGGCTTTCGGCCCTCAACCCCTTTCCTAGACACCGATTTTGCAAGAGTTAAATTCCAATACTTTTCCCCCTTAGGATAATCTCCTAAGTGAGTCCGAGATGTCCCTAGGGCCAACGTCTACTTTTTTATTAAATTAGGCTTGGGTTAGTGAGTGCTTGGGAAAATGATTTTCGGGCTAAGGAAAGGTAATGAACTCCCCCACCTTATCTTATTTACGGGTATGCCCTTAAATTTGAATTGTGCAAGTGTACAAGAAATATAACAAGGATTCACTCAAAGCAAGAAAATCAAGCAAGGAGTTTGTCCTAGTCTAAATGCAATGCAAACACGTACCTTGCCTCCAGCACTCTTCAACAGTAAAAGTAAAGAATTGAAAAGACACGTGCCTAAAATGCAAGTGTCTAAACAATTTTAGCAATTTCAATCAACTTTTTACTGTTTTTTAATTAAGCAGGAGTAGGATGCAGAATACAGGAAATAAAGTATAGAAACAGATGTATTTTACAGAACCAGAAGCCCTGCAGAAAATTGGTGAGTAGTGAACTCCTTATTGCCGCGTTCCCACGGCAAATTGCCGTGGATCCGCGGCAATTTGGAGGGATCCTGGGCTCTGCTTTCTTGAGCAGAGTCCCAGGTCCACTTGTATGTTACTGCAATGAATATTTTCCTGTTTTCTTCTCCTGTAACCTGCAACAGAGAAGAAGAATCGTTTAGTACTTCACTTTAAACCAAAAATAACGTTGCTCTCCCCGGCAACGGCGCCATTTTTTTGATTAAAACTGGAAAGGTGTACTTATTATGAGTATAGAAATGTATTTTATGTACCCTTTCTTGTCTCCGCTATAGCATAGGGCTATACCGAGTCGGATCTCAGGGAGAGCTCGCGATGGAAGCTTTAACGTGTGGTAGTGAAGTGAACAAACGAGTGTTCTTCTCTTGTTTATAAACTTAATGAATCAAATGTAAAAGAAACTAAAAGAAAGGATGGCTATGTTCATGGTGGAAATCGTTGGAAAAGAAATCAAGAAGTGGATGTGGTATTCACAAGAAAAGAAAGAAAACTTAAATAAGCTTGAATGAAAGAACACCATGACTAGCTTACCTTGCTAGCTTGCCAAGACTTACTAGACTTCTTGATAGCGAATGCGTGCCTAATGTTGTCACTCCATTGGCGTAGGGTTCGTCTAGCGTGTTGACCTAATTGCTTTCTCACTTGGAAGACGGTGGTTTAACCATCGGAGAAGAGAAGATCATACACTTGCAAGATGAAGTAGAGCAATCACACTTGAGTTAGTTAAGATGGCAAATCTAGTGGTAAACTAGTACATGGAGAAAGAATTAGCTAGAACAAGCCATAAGAAAGGTAAAACAAAGCATGGAAGTAAATTGCAAGTAATTAAAGCAAGAAGTGAAATAAAGCAAGTAAGAATGTAAGAAAACTAGAACCAAGCTTCAAGTAGAGGAAGGAGGATGGATCAATCCTTGTTGCTTCAAGTGTCACCCTTGATTACACAAGCTCTCTCCCTCACAATCACTCTCTTTTACATTGAATTCTAGGGAAGAAGAAGAGGGATCTAAAGAACAAAACCTAAAGAGAAAAATACATGAAAATTACAACAACTAAACTAATCTCCTCTCTTCTCCATTCAGTTTTTTTACGCAGGTCTTCATGGAGTATTTATAGCATGGATGAGAACCTTCGAGAGCCTAGTTTGTTGGCGCAAAATCTGAGATCCAACGGCCCGGATTTTGCGGTGGATCCGCCGCAAGTCGCGGCACTTTTGTGGCCGTTGGCTAACAACTTTCTGGTGGAGATTAGTTACAAGGTTGTTAGCCACGTGGTATATCTAGAATCTTCGTTTGTTGCGTGGATCTTTCTGGATCTGGATTTGAAATCTGGCTTTATCTTAATCATGGATTAATCACTTAATTAGTGTTAATTAAGTGATTATTTGGAAATCTCTCCATAAGTGTGTACCTGCAAATATGTAGAGAAGAGGAGTAAAAATCACATATTTATTTGTAATATGCATGGGAGTTATGATGTAAAATATGCAATATTGGATACTAATCAGTCATCTCCTGTTATTTTTCATGTTGGGTGTATAGGGATATGATATGCATGATTATTGATACATGTTAGAACCCTCATGTTTGTCCTATGTATATCTAGAGTATTGTTGTAGACATATCAGGATGTAGCATGAGGGTATTTGAGATGGATATTGGTGGTAATGACTTGATCTAATAGAACTTAGATGCATGTATATGTTGTGATACCGAGTATTGGGATATCATGTTTGATCTTAATAGAAGTGTGAACCTTTGAGGATTTGGAAATCAGATTAAATTGTTAGAGTGAGAGAGCTGAGCTTGATTATGGATATATGTTGGAATGACAATTATTATATCAAAATCATTAATGTATATTGATAATTGATGATCATATGACTGTTAGGAATGTGAGTTGAATATGATAACTCTGGATTGATCTGGGACTTATGCTTTTTACATTGAATGATGATCAGTAATTAGACATGACCTTATTAGTTGAGTATTGAGGACATATCAGATATGACTGAATTGGTTGAGTGTGACTTAGACTGACCTTGAGTTAGAAGTTATCCAGAATCTATATTCCTTTTATTGGAGTCTGACTGATATTGAGATGAGATTGATGTGGTTGACACTTGGGATCTGTTAGATGATATATGGATGATGTTGAGTGCCAAGAGTAGATAGTTTAGACCATAAGTTATTTGAGGATGATTTCCCTTACCTTGATATGATTCAGTATGTGTTGACTTGTTATTAATTTATTGGTGATGATTTAAGTGATGATTCATTCTGGTATTGATGAGGACTTGTTATGATGTTAGAGACTGGGTTACTCAGTGATATGGATTAAATTATTGTGAGAGTGAATTTAGCGATGTCGGTGATTTTATATATATTCAGAGTTTGATAGCTTTTACTATTTGATCCCTGTTATTGGTGACTTGAGGATCAGTATCTAGACTGTTACTGTTATTTATCCATGTTATTGAAAGTTACTGGGAAATGAATCTTTGACCGTAACCACGGTACAGTCCTATTGTTCATCGTATACATGGTTACTGTTACTGTTACTGATATTGTTCACCGTGTATACGATTACTGATTGACTATTGCTGTACTGTTATTGTTACTGTCACTGTATCGTCTCAGCACTCTGGATAATATTGTCATTGACTGGTTTAACTGAATTGAATAAATAATAATGTAAATGGACAACTTACACTGGGATTGGGGAAATTGATGGAGGAGACAGCGTCTGTATTTTGGGTGGACCTAAGATACAGGTTGCGCAGCCGACTGAGGGTTCCACTGCAGGGTTCCTGGGGGATGACTGACATCCCATCTGTTACTGTTACTGTTCCACTGTTCATACAGTGAGATTACTGTTACTGTTACTGTTACTGAGTACCTAGCGGTACGGCCTGGTTCAGCGCCAGGAAACTGAGGCCGTGGTCCCGGGTATGTACGGGACCCACCTAAAGCATGGACAATGTCTCTTCTGTTAATTTCAATAACTTAGGACTCCGGTTGACACGAGTAGTAGGCGTAGTATGGGATGCGTCTATTATAGGTGGCAATTGGTGTTCGCTGACATAATAAATGAAAATAAACTGTTAATGCATTGTGACTGACTATATCACCTGACTGTACATTTATATCACTGTGATAGACATGTGACTATAACCCTGATCAGATTTAGATACCAACCTAGTGACATGTGATAGATTACACGCCTTGACATTGATTGCATATTTACAGTTGTGCCAGTTATATTCTACCTTTATTCATGTTATTATCATGTGTATTACTGTTCAGCTATTTATCTTGTTATCTAGCCTTTTCTATTTACTGTTGCTCTTACTACTATTTATGCACATTGTTTCTTCTGCACGAGTTCTTTCCCCTTTACACACACACTCATTATGGTCGCGTTCTGACGACCCTGGGTTTGCACGTCCAGCTATTGGACGGTTGGTTTCCTTTGTGCAGGTGTTCGTTGAGGCCGTATGCTTCGCGAATAGCTGGAGCTTCTTCCTATTCTATTCTGGTACTCTTATCTTTTTAGCTTTCATATTATTCCCTGTTTCTTGTCATATCAGTTCAGTTCTTATTCCAATCATTCTTCTATCTCTTGATTCATATGATATCATGCGTGGTTGTTTATATGTGGTATTGCAGTAGTCATGATTTATTACGTTTAGATTTATAGCTTGTTTCAGGTTACAATTTAGGCTTAGCGTGTATACGTGGGGTATTTTCCTCGCGTATATGCGTTGCCATAACGACTCCGTATCTTTAGGATCGGGGCGTTACAGAGTGGTATCAGAGCCCAGGTTCGACATAAAAAGAGAACCTAGTTCCTACCTGTAACCTGAGACAGTTATGTTGACACTGCAATATACATATACTATTCACGTGATAATATTGACGCCATTTGGAAATTGATCGTCCTCCCTTTGGAATTCCGTTCTTGATCTGTTGATATTCATGATTCCAACACTTCAATTAGAGTGATTTGAATGTCCATCTTGATTTCATCCTTCCTTTCCATTCATTTCTCCTAATTCTGTCCCTTGAGATTGGTTACTCCATGTTGAAGCTGGTAGCAGAGATCAGAGCGCGCAGCGGAATCGTGGTGTCCCAACGAGGCGACGTGGATGCTTGTTGTGTTTCTCTTGATTTTAGATTCTTTATCGTTCCCTACTTTATTTGAATTTCGAGGACGAAATTTATTAAGGTGGGTAGAATGTAATATCCCTAATTAGTAATACTGTATTTTTATTTTCCTACAGCATTTATTCTGCTCTACTAATTATTTTATTAAGATTATCAATTTAAAGTAATTTATTACTTCTTCTCGTAATTATTATTATATTGAATAAGCAAATTATTTTAAGATGAGAAATGGTAATTTGGCCTTATATGTATATTTAGCATTATTAGGCATTATTATTATTACCTATTATATTATCATTATTCTTATTATTATTACTACCTTTATTATTTCCTATTCTTTTCCATATTTCCCTTACCCATGAGCCTATGATCCTTATATCCTTGATCCTACCATAGACCCAATACCCAAACCCATATTATATTTCCTAATCTAAACCAAAAACCTAATTAAAAATCCCTAATCTAATCTCCTTCAGCAACCGCCGCCTCCCCTTGCGCCATCACCAAGATCCCCCTTGGCTGGCCATGGCCGATAGCAACTTAATCCTTGGTAGCCCCTCATCTCCGACATCCTGTAGCGCTGAGAGCACCGCGAGTGGGAGCGGGAACACTTCAAGTTCGACCACCACGAAGACGACGCCACCATGGCCACGGCGACATCCTCTCCACCATGGAAGCCCGAGCTCCTCCCTGTCATCTCCGGCGGCCGGATCTATCCCCTGCCGCACCCCTCCAGCACCGCCTCGCCGGATCTCCTCTGCCGCATCCTGCGCCTCCAACAGCCGCCCCATGCTAGCTCCAGCAGCGCCAGGCCAGGATCCCCTCTCCCGTGGCAACAGCCCGCGCACACCAGCGCAGCAGATCGGGGCCCTCCCTCTCGTCTCCGGCGAGATCCGGCACAGCCCAGACCTCCCCCGGCCTGCTCCCAGTCGTGAGCACCAGCAGCCCCAAGCCGCCTCCTTTCATTGCCCCCTCCCCTCCGGCGGCGCAACCAGCAGCGCCCAGGTCCGGCAGACTCCACAGCCGCTCCTCCCTCTCGCCTCCGGCGAGATCCGCACCAGCGCAGCATCACCAGCAGGCCGGCCATGCTCTTTTCCCTCCCTCGACGGCCACCAGCAGCGCAGCAATCCCTTGGCAAGATCCACCATCTCTCCCTCTCTGTAAATGTATACTCTCTCTCTAATTATCATATTCTATTTCACTGTGTATATACCTTTAGGTGCTGTGAATGGGTTGTGTTGTGCGAAAGCGTGCGTGTGTGTGGTTGCGTGTGTGAGTTGCAGTTGTAGGTGTTTTGGTTATCATGTCCTATGTATGAGTGTAGGTGCATCTTTAGGTGCATGAATGCATCATATATGTATATACTATATGTATATAAATGTATGTATATATTTAAGTATATATATGTGAGTGTATAATTATATTTATTTATGTGTTCGTTGTATGCCTCAGCACTTTGGATTGGTTGGTGAGATCCGGACCAACAACAGCGACAACAACAACAAGGACAGCCGTACACCATCCAGACCGCCCCCATCTTCCCCCGGCGAGCAGCGAGTTCTCTTGATCCATGCCAAGTCATCGTCGGAGACCGGCACGGTGGCCTTCTCCAGCACCTTGGCTACCCTCCCATGCAGTCCGACAGCGAGGAACCGCACCACAGCAACCGTAACGGCGACTCGCCCGGCGACGACCAGATTCCCCAATGTGAGTGTCTCTCTCTCTTTCTCTCTCTTTATTTATTAAATGATCGCAGATATTATTTTATATGTGATGTAAATTGTTGAGTAGATTTCTTATGTTACATGTTTATGTGTGGAGATCATCGAGCGTGGGGGTGGACGGTCATCTCCTGTTATTTTTCATGTTGGGTGTATAGGGATATGATATGCATGATTATTGATACATGTTAGAACCCTCATGTTTGTCCTATGTATATCTAGAGTATTGTTGTAGACATATCAGGATGTAGCATGAGGGTATTTGAGATGGATATTGGTGGTAAGGACTTGATCTAATAGAACTTAGATGCATGTATATGTTGTGATACCGAGTATTGGGATATCATGTTTGATCTTAATAGAAGTGTGAACCTTTGAGGATTTGGAAATCAGATTAAATTGTTAGAGTGAGAGAGCTGAGCTTGATTATGGATATATGTTGGAATGACAATTATTATATCAAAATCATTAATGTATATTGATAATTGATGATCATATGACTGTTAAGAATGTGAGTTGAATATGATAACTCTGGATTGATCTGGGACTTATGTTTTTTACATTGAATGATGATCAGTAATTAGACATGACCTTATTAGTTGAGTATTGAGGACATATCAGATATGACTGAATTGGTTGAGTGTGGCTTAGACTGACCTTGAGTTAGAAGTTATCCAGAATCTATATTCCTTTTATTGGAGTCTGACTGATATTGAGATGAGATTGATGTGGTTGACACTTGGGATCTGTTAGATGATATATGGATGATGTTGAGTGCCAAGAGTAGATAGTTTAGACCATAAGTTATTTGAGGATGATTTCCCTTACCTTGATATGATTCAGTATGTGTTGACTTGTTATTAATTTATTGGTGATGATTTAAGTGATGATTCATTCTGGTATTGATGAGGACTTGTTATGATGTTAGAGACTGTGTTACTCAGTGATATGGATTAAATTATTGTGAGAGTGAATTTAGCGATGTCGGTGATTTTATATATATTCAGAGTTTGATAGCTTTTACTATTTGATCCCTGTTATTGGTGACTTGAGGATCAGTATCTAGACTGTTACTGTTATTTATCCATGTTATTGAAAGTTACTGGGAAATGAATCTTTGACCGTAACCACGGTACAGTCCTATTGTTCATCGTATACATGGTTACTGTTACTGTTACTGATATTGTTCACCGTGTATACGATTACTGATTGACTATTGCTGTACTGTTATTGTTACTGTCACTGTATCGTCCCAGCACTCTGGATAATATTGTCATTGACTGGTTTAACTGAATTGAATAAATAATAATGTAAATGGACAACTTACACTGGGATTGGGGAAATTGATGGAGGAGACAGCGTCTGTATTTTGGGTGGACCTAGGATACAGGTTGCGCAGCCGACTGAGGGTTCCACTGCAGGTTCCTGGGGGATGACTGACATCCCATCTGTTACTGTTACTGTTCCACTGTTCATACAGTGAGATTACTGTTACTGTTACTGTTACTGAGTACCTAGCGGTACGGCCTGGTTCAGCGCCAGGAAACTGAGGCCGTGGTCCCGGGTATGTACGGGACCCACCTAAAGCATGGACAATGTCTCTTCTGTTAATTTCAATAACTTAGGACTCCGGTTGACACGAGTAGTAGGCGTAGTATGGGATGCGTCTATTATAGGTGGCAATTGGTGTTCGCTGACATAATAAATGAAAATAAACTGTTAATGCATTGTGACTGACTATATCACCTGACTGTACATTTATATCACTGTGATAGACATGTGACTATAACC